>CM035415.1:98045137-98530137 GCA_020310875.1 Ceratopteris richardii | reverse complement strand
TAAAGCAGAATTTTATTACAAGAAAGAAGAAGAAGAAGCAAAGATAGCACAAGCAAAAAGTCAAGATGACATGGTTGGAGTGGTTGAAGACACCTCTGATTATGCATGCTAAATCTTATCATGTCATCTTTAAGTGGGTGTGGGTGTGGGTGTTTGATAGGTGTAGATGAGAGCATATAACCTTGATTTGATAAGCTTGGCCAACCTTGATAGTTGAGGGATTATGTATGAGTCTACATTCTATCTCCATTCCTTAACATCCCATAGTTGTCTCTATCCTTCCATGTAAGACTTGGTTGAGAAGAATGGGGAATGTGTGAGTTCTCTTTGTGATGTGTGTTGGGAGAGAGCACTTCATCTCAAAGGACCTTGTGTGTCCTTGTAGGATACTTTGAATGATATTTGAAAACTCGAACACGCACCTAATACATACATAATGGCATAAACAGCTAACAAAAATACCTACCTTGCACATTCCCCTTATGTCAGGTTAGGAGGGGATTGTTAGAAATGTAAGCAACCTTCCACAACGGAGATAAAAAATACTAATCAAAGTTTGGTCAAAGGCTGGTCAACAAGACCAAAGATGGTCGAATTTTGGCAAAAAAAGTTATTACATATTCTTATGGAGTATAATGAGAGTTATCCAATATGTAACACACGGGTATTTGACAAGAGACTGATGATAAAAAATCAAACCCTAATTTCAAGTCAAAGCTGAAAAGCAAAGTTTTAAAGTCAAAAGCAATTGACATGTGGCAGAATCTCACGCATTTGATCCAAGGGTGCATATCATAGCAATAGAACAATCAAAATTTAAAAAAATAAATTAAAAAGTAAAGTTCCACGTTTTTTAATGTGAATTGCTCAGAAGTGATTTTTGGAGTTTTAGCTTTCGTGGTTGGAAGATTATGCTATATAAGAATAGGTCTATGAAGTCATTATCACTCTTGTACACTAGCTTATGCTCTTGGACTGATCATCTTAGATCAATTTCGTAAGTCGTGAAGCAATTTCGTAAGTCTTTGTATTTTGGTTAATTTTTAGAACAATTTTAGCTCCTTTTGCCATATCTTATGCATATTCCTTGTCTCTATTTGTTTCTTTAACTCTCTCTCTACTTGGCCTCTAAATTAATTGTGGTTTTAAAAACCAATGGTGTCTTGCTTGTGATTGAGGCCCGTTTGCATGCTTATGTGTGTATGCTCATGCATATGTGCATGGCTCTTCATATCATCGAGTTGTCTCTCGAATTCACAATTTGTAGGTAAGGATCCTTTGCTTGACACCGGCATCTGTGTGTCGTGCTTGCAAGTTTACATCGATCCTATCTCATTAGTCAAAAAGTCTATCAAAACTTGTCCGTGCTTATATTTGTAAATATTGTTGGACACTATAAAAAGAAACAACAAGACATGCCAACCTTAAAGCCCAATAAGGTAACCCTGCATCTTTGTGCTTTCGCAAGAGCATTCTAGCTCTTACAATTAATACAATTATGATTTGTTATCTACATTTCCCTAGGTCCTACATTAGTCAAAGGATCTTTTCTTCATTCATTCCATTATTTCGATCAATATAAATTGTTTGGTTGTTGACTCTAGCAATGTTTATTTTGAAAGGATCTTGAATCATTTGCTCCAAAAACATTCAATTGTTCATCGAAACCAAAGACTTTTCATTACAATAAAAAAAAAGTTTGTCTGTGTTCTATTTATTATTGTATACTACTATTTTTCTATTAAAAAAAATATTCTTGTGTCTGTTTTTTGGTTTTCGAGTTTTTTAATGACTTTTCTCAGCTCTCTACTTCTTTCTCTGTTTTTCATTCCTTCATTCTTTTTCGGTTCTGTCTTTCTCTCTTCCTCTCTTTTCTTTTAATGGTTTAAAATATCTGCAAGCTTATATTTTTCCAATCATCTCATGGCATATTCCTTAACAGGTTAAAGAATACTCTTCAGAAACTGTAGCAGGCATGAGAGTATAAAGTACATAAATATGACTGGATTTTTGTGTTGTAAGTTGTTAGATTCTGAAATGTTATAGTTTTTTCAGCCTTCAAATACAAATTTTTTCATTTCTTTCTCCTTTGTTTTTCCCCCATTAATTTTCTTAATTTCTCTACTAACGGATTGTTTTTCTCACCTCAGAGTATGTTTACTCAGATTTTCTTCATCAATGAGGGAGGCCTGGGATCTATGGCTGGAATTTTGTCTTGTAAGTTGTTAGATTCTGAAATGTCATATCTTTTTCAACCCTCAAATACAATTTTTTCCATTTCTTTCTTTGTTTCCTTTGTTTTTCCTCCATTATTTTTCTTAGTTTCTCTATTAACGGATTGTTTTTCTCACCTCAGAATATGTTTACTCAGATATTGATTAATTTTCTTCATCAATGAGGGAGGGCTGGGATCTAACAAGGTCTTTGAAGGTGTGATAGTTATTATGAATTATGCTTTACTGACTTGGGATTGGTCTAGCTTTTAAGTTTCTCTAAGTTATTAGCCGCTTCTGAGTCTACTGAATTCATTTCTGTTTGACATCATGGCAATCTCCAATGTGTCAATACTATTTGCATATTCAGCCAGTGCGAGGTAAGAATGGATAGAGATCTACACAAACAAAATTGGACGTGCAATGATGTAATTGACAGCATCATTCGCTTTCACAGATTGATTCCCAGAAACCAAAGTGTAGGAAATCTTTCTAATCCTGGGCTTGGTGCACCCATAATCATGGGCTTACAAGTCATGTTCTAAAAGCTCAGCATAACGACATATCAATTTAATGCATACTCTCTCAAAGAAAATAAAAAGGGGGCTTGCAAGTCATGCTCTAGAGGCTCCCGTGTACTAGCATACTTGAACGGATTTGAGAACTGAAACAAAAGAAAGTTATGCATAATCAAGTGCATCTTCAATAATAACCAAATAACAAAGTGAATGAATACTGTTTACCTCATTCTCTAGGAGTTCAATTTTTAAGCTTGCTTCAACACCTTCACCCGCCCGAGATGTTGTCTGCACAGATGGCTCCATGGTGATTCTTGGATTTGGTGGCTTTTCGATATCCTTGCTGCTCTGGAAAAGAGGATCAAGATTTGGATACAAAATTATTTCTGAGTCATCCATAGTCATGTATATACTCGTTGCCGAGGATGGTGAGCTACCAATGTCTCCTTGAGGCTCAGCATTGATACATTCCTGTGGCTCATTGTTTGTAGTAGCGGTACCATCATCCAGGTTATTGCGACCTGGTGGAGACTCTGCAGTTTGGCCATTCTTGTCAGGTGAACTCCAAGGCTCATGGATGTCTTTGGATGCTTCATGATTGAATGATCTCGTCCAATCCATGCTTGAATGAATCCGAGTTGTTGATGATGCAATAGAATCATTCTTCGCTCCATTAACCAGACCATTCTGCAGCAACACTTTGCTAGAACTTTCTAAAAAGCCCAATGAGTAGCTTCCACTGTTACTGCTCTTATCATCCTTGAGTTCATGCCATGCCCTTACTTTATCCTCATCAACATAATCATCGGCAGCATCATCATCGTCATCTTCAATGTGTCCGCTTGTTCTTGGCTCATCTACAGAAGGTTCATTTCTTCAGTACAGCATTCCCTATCTTTTGCTGAAACAATGAAGATTCACCTGCTCGAATACCTTGCTCTGTATCAACACCAAAGCTGGTCTCACTTCTTTCAGATGCAGTGGCATCAGTTGCTGCAGAATTTGATGAGCGTGTACTGGAGAACTGTATGTGAGGCTGCTTTGCATCCTTAATAGAAAACAGCTTTCCTTTGCACACCACAACTACTGTGCAAAACTTTGGAGCGTTTTTGGATACATAAGTTGGAATATCTTTTTTCAAAGCTCTGTAAACCCCTTTCAAAGCTTGTTACTGAACAGTAGAATATCACATATAATTGAAAAATCTTTCCATATACTATAATCACTTCTCTATGGCTAGAAAATTGCAATTTGTTGAATACAAAGACACAGATCGAGTTACAGGAAGCAAATATAACATGTATAATGCGGAGATATTTTGCCAGTCCTTAATAAAAGACTCAATCAAACATGCCGATGCAAGTGTGTCAGTACATCAAATGTCCAAAACTTTCCTGAAGAGACAAAATGCGTTGTCCAAAAGACTACAGAATGCTATGATCAAAACTCCTGATCATTCAGTTTTTTTTATCTTAATAAATGGAAACGTGATTCTCATCAAATGGTTTTTGCATGCACTCACTGGAGTGAAAACCAATTCAGACCCAAAACATAAACATGCATATGCTGACAGATAATTGTGTAATCCTTCGTTAAAAATAAAAAATAAATAAATAAATAATAATATATATATATATATATATATATATATATATATATATATATATATATATATATATATATATATATATATATATATATATATATATATATATATATATATATATATATATATATATATAGTTCATTGGTTTCCTTTCACTTTTCCATAAGATTGTCTTGTTTAATCTGATACTTACCTTGTAAAAGAATTCTGTGGAGATTTCCCAAGCACCAGGCTTGTTATGCCGAGTTTAGAGATCTGATCCACTAGTCCTTTCTGAACTGAACCATGGTTGACATAATATGTTTCTGTTCTAATCTGTTTGTTCAACAAGTACAAGTCACAGCTGCTTTAGAAAAACTGTAGCTTAGCAATCCATTTCCTAGATTATGATTGTGTGCACTACAACGATGACATAAAGGCACATGATAGATTTACAAACCTTCTTTTTCTCGCAGAGGATCCTGCATTCTTTCATTATCTTCTCAATATCTTGAAATCGCTGTTCTTTATACATTTTGATCGCTTCTTGGCTCACATTCTCCACCGGGTACTTGCCACCAACTGAAATCAGAAGCTATCATTGTAATTTGTAACCGGGATTTGTTCATCACGTACATGAGTATGATCTTTAGCTTTTTGTCATATCATGGCAGGAGCTCGTAAATGCATCGAATACAAGGAATATGGTAACGAGGTTTGAAAGGATAGAGCTTGTAGGTGGTAATAATAATAATAATCATAATAATAATAAAAATAATAATATTATTTTTGTTATTATTATTACATAAATAAATATAAAAAATAAAGGCTGAAATAAAACTCTAATTGCCATGTACATTTTGTAGCTTTCTTTCTCTCTGAAGTTAGACCTGTAACTTTACCCAGAGGACTCCTATTTGATATTCTTCTGAAAAGCAGAATTATTCATGATATACAAAGGCTCACATCACTCTGAATAGGACCATGATAAGCTGTCTGAGAGAGATAATGAACTCACTTCCATTTGGGATAGACCGTAGAGGGGTTTGCACGTGCAAAAGTACGACGCATGCTTGAGGGGATATTATCTTTTCGAGGGCCCATTTGAGAGCTAGTCTTCCGTTCTGGCTTGTGCTGATTCCAACGCCAAATCGAGGTGTCCCATGAAGAGGCTCATTTTCATCACGTTCTTCTTTAATCTCCTCCAGTAGCTGCATCGTTCCTTCTAAGAAACTGTAAGCCTGGTCTTATGCTGTTATGTTTCAACCTGCCAGAAGTTCGTGAAGCAACTTATGGTGCGATCAGAAAAAGAGAGGAGGCAAGTCTCAGTAAACTGAGCTTGAATATGGTTTTCAAGCTTGATCATATAATACTGTTCAAATTTCCTGCCAAACCACAGGCGAACTGGCAGTCGCAGGATTGCTGCCAAAAGTGTAGGATAGCGGCAACTACTGAATGGTTTGGCTAGCGATTGTACGAATCGTTGGAACAGAAGACCCTTTCGATTTGTCATTCTCTTGGGACCCTACTTCTAGAAGACTTTATGAAGTAAGCTAATAACAGAAAACGAAACCAAGAGCGGGCCGACCTCTAGGAATGCGCTTGCAGAAAGAGATCTGCATCTGAATGCGTGTTTGCGGAAGTAAAATGAGAGAGAGAGAGAGAGAGAGATCTGGTGTGACGTGAGCACGTAATTCAAGATGTGCCAGCAAGTGGGCTGCGGACTTCGGGAACAGCCTGAAGATGAGGAGCCTCTAGTCGCCGCTGCCCGGAGGTGGAAAAAGCCCCAAAACACAGTCAAGGTGCCTCAACTGAGAGCAAAGGAACACAATGCCAACAAGTTAGTCATCCAGATCATCGCTGGCTCTGATTCCATGGGAACAAGGACGACTCAAGAGTCAAGAGACTCCAGGTTATTTGATTCAGCATATATGTTGGTCGTTGGGACTACCGTTATTGACCCTCCATAGCCCCGCAAAAAAAAGGCTGGTTACTGAACGTGCAGGAGGAGAAAGCTTCACAAATTAGCTGAGGTGCTCGAATGAACAGAAGAATTTTCGATGGTTTGTTTTTTTTGAGAGTACAATGAATTGGAAAGACACACACCCGACCTCCTAAGGTAGAGGCACCCATCTTGAGGAACGCTAAAGCATTCAGCCCTAGGCGAGACTTGAACCCTGGCCATCTGCTTAGGAGTACAAAGCACATTCAATGGTAGAAGGCCACCAAACAAATTTTTTTGAGCTCAAAAGAATATATAATATCAATCCTAAATAAAATAATGGCGTTGTAAGGGGTCATCTTTTTTCTTTTAATTCCGTCACCAACCTATTGTTTCATTATATTTGAAATTAGAAAGAACAATGTATGCACCTTGACGACCCTTGTATCCCCCATTTTTCAGGGGTTAACACAATATCATTTGGGGATCTTGAACCTCGGATCTTCAGTCAAGAGGACAAGGTGTTTACCACTACAACACACATTTTCGACATGAGGGGGTGAGCTTGTTGTTGCCGCCCTTAAACATTCTCTTTAAGTGAGTTTGAGACTCTTTTGAAGCCATTTGTCCAACCACCCAACTTTTAATAACTATAACTTATCTTTTGGATGGCCCTAACATAGAAAACAAAAATGAAGGGATGTTGATAAATTTTGATTGGTCAATGGTTGGGCTCGTATAAGGGTTTGCAATTCAAGCCTATTTTGTGTATGTTATGTGCCTTAGGCATGTTTGCTCTTGTGCAGCTCTATCTCTTTTGCTAAGGCTCCAAAGTCATCTTGCAAGGGCTAGTCCTCATATGGACAAAGGGGGGTTTCCCTTATGGATGCAAGGATATAATGCCACTTCATGAAGTGCTTACAAAAGCACTTAGAGATGGATCACAGGCATCATTTGGCCTTCTAGGGTGGTTTCTCCAAGAGATTGGATCAAAAACCCTAACCATGCTATGGAGCTTTGGTCTTCTGTTGGAAGCCTTTACTGTGGTCATGATATGGGTGGGTTGTTGTCCTCAATGGTAGCCTTCACTTGTACCTTTCAATTAATCTATTATTAACTAGAAGAGCATATCTTAATGAGTGAACTTCCTTAAAAAAAACACACAATTGGACCTTCAAGCACTGAAGCAAGAGCACCATTGGGCCTTGTAGGGTGGTTTCTCCAACATATTGGATCAAAAACCCTAACCATACTATGGAGCTTAGATCTTCTAATGGAGACCTTTACTATGGTCATGATATGGGTGGGTTGTTGTCCTTAGTCGACGTGTCCACTAGAGGAATCAATGTTACTCATGCCCTCCTTCATATTGGCATTGTTGCTACTACAAAATATCAATGCAGTAATGGTCAAACACCTTCTAGGGAATCGTATGTAGAAAGAGTGAAGCAATATCCAAGTTAGTTTATTAACCCTATTTTTACTAGCATTCAGATGGATAAGGATATCCATAGGAGTCTAGAAATTGTTATGAATTATAGAAATTATTATGAATTATAGAAATTATTATGAATTATGGAATGTGTTGAGCAAGGAATTATTGGAGTAGGATTTATTAATTTATTAATGTGTCTTGGTGTTTTAATATAGCAGTTGAAGGTTTGTGAGAGCATGAAAGGCATGAAAGGGCATGGACATTTTGAATATGTCCGGACATCAATAATCAGATTTAAATTTCATATAGTTTGTAAATAAACCCATATAGAGTGCTCTATTTTTAGAAACAGTTAGTAAAAGTAGTAGTTAGGGTAAGGATCATTGTAGACTGTGATTTTTGTTAATAAAAGCAAAGGCTCTCCACAAAAGAGAGCAACTTTTACTTTCACATATGCTTTTCAAACCCACCTCATTGTAACCAATATTTTCAACATAATGATCCTCTAAATACATGCACTTTGTGGACTGTCAAAATAGAATGTGTGGGGAGAGATTGTAGCCAATACTGTGTTTTGTCTCGTCTCTTTGCATATCTATTTTTTTGTGTTTCTAGCACCCATATCCTCTATGTGAGTTTGAATTAAGATCTTGGTAGCAATCATATTAGAGCTCTCCATGTGTCACTATGGAGGCATCTGTTTTCGTTCATTTTGGCATTTGATTTTTGTTTTGCTATTCGCTGCTTGATTTCGCTTTCAAATTCTGATTCCGATCCCTGTCCTTATCTTAGTTTCAATTTTAGTTTTGGTTTCGATTCTAATTTCTGATTTAGTTTTTGTTTCAGTTCTAGTTCCTGAACCTGAACCTACGTTTACACCTATGTTTACTCCTTCGGTTTACTCCAAGGTGTCCACTAAGGCATAGAACTTAAGCATAACTAAAGTATAACTTTGGCATCTTTTGCTTCTCTAGCACCCATGACTTCCTTGGCAAACGTTGGCTACGTGCAAACACCTTTTAATTAATGAGTGGCAATAAGAAGTTTTATATTAACCAAGGAGGATTTGAACCCACAACCTCACTCTCACAAGGGAAGTGTTTTACCACTACACGATCTCTTTGTGGTGTCACTTTAGTTCTCTTTTCTTATATTTAACACAACTTGTATCTCTTTCTTACTTTTTCAATTCCCAAGACCCACCCTTCCTTTTACATTTCAATTCAAGCAATCTTAAATTTTTTTTTTACATATTTAGCAAGAGGGTTTTGTTCTCTACATATCCATGGGCTCTACGAACACCATGGAGGATTTTGGTGAGTCACCTCTACCTGGGGTACCACTCAAGTAACAGCTAGAGCTCCTATGGCATAAACTTCGACGTGCTCAAAACAAGATCTGGCAACACGAAGAAGTACTTTAGAAGATGCAATATAAAGAAGATAACCTTGCAAGGGTGGTAAAAGTTATTATCTCTGCCCAATCTGATGACATGCATTCCAAGATTAGTGTTAAAAATTACCAATCTCTATGGTTTGATGGCCGTAAGGATGGCCCTTGAGTCCTTTTATGGTTATCACAATTCGGCGATTTCTATTTTGAAAAATCATATGATAAAAGTGAAAAAGTCAAATTTGCTACTAACTATTTAGTAGGAAAAACTCAACTCTCATAGAATGTCCTACATCACAGCACAGATCGTCCAAATATGTGGAAGGCTTTTCAAGATAACGTGAAGGATTCTTTTCTTCCTCCTTAATATCATTTATATGTTTGACATGCATGGACAACCTTTACATGGAGGGAGGGTGACATTGTCACTACCTACATGAAGCGGTTCTAGAAAAATCTATTATTGATTTGAATGCTCGAAGATGTACCTGAGGATATCTTGCAGCGAAAATATGAAGATGGTTTGGATATGGGAATCACGCCAAGATTCACACACTATGGACTACAACCCTCAACGAGGATGTCTCTTTTGCCTGTGATGTAGAGAAGGAATTTCAGTCCATAACCAAGTCGATCCATCTACAACAACCACATCGATTACCAATTTCTGTTAAACCAACTTTTCCTATGAAGCGTAATTTTAATGCCCCATCCTACTCTAGTTTTCCACATCCTACATAATCCAACTGCTCAACTACACCTGGTACTTCATCGCTTCAACCTACCAGACCACCTACCTTGCAAAGTTCAGCAGTGGATGCCCAATAGAAGTGACCACGTATCAACGACTAGAATAGTGGTAAACCTGGACATAGAAGAATGAAGTGTTGATTGTTACCTCTTCATATGAAACCAACCGCAACTCAATTGCATAGCATGGAGGCCGTCAATGAAGGGATTCCTCCTGTTTAGATAGAAGAAGCATTAGAGAAGGACTTAAGTACCTTGGGTAATGATATCTCTATTCATTCTTTACTTTGCATGTAGGGTACTATTAATAACAAACTACTTAATATTTTACATGAACATGGCATTTCTCATGATTTCATTTCACATTTATTAGTACACAAACTTAAATTAAAAACATTTTCCTCCTTGTATAAAGTGAAAGATGCATTTCAAGGTAGTCGTTATAATGTAACACGAGAAGTGCAAGACGTTACGATTAGCATAGGTCCATATATAGATGCAAGTTAATTGCATCTTTGCAATCTTACGATGTTATGCTTGGTATGCCTTTTTATCAGCATTAGAATCTATGCATTGACTACCACACAAATACCTTTAACTTTAAATTTAAAGGACAAATCATTACTTTGCATGTGCGGCATGATTTCCACCCATTTCCATTGATTAAACATACTCAAGAAAAACATGCATTTAGGAAAGGATACAATTCATGCATTTTTTTTTTCAATATCATAAATGATTATACTCATACACTTCCCGATGCACATAAAGCTTTCATGACTACTTATAAGGATTGTTTTGATGTCTAACTATCCCTCTGAACTACCACCATCTCGAGAATCCTTTGACCATAGCATAGACTCAATTCTTGGTAGTTCTTCTCCTCATAAAGCACCTTATAGGCAAGGCCCACTAGACCAAAAGGAAATAGAAAACCAAGTTAAAGATTTACTCCACAAATGCCTTATAAGTCCTAGTTCTTCCCGATTTGGAGCACCAGTTCTTTTAGTAGAAAAGAAGAATAAAAATTATAGAATGTGCATTGATTATAGAGCCCTTAATAAGATCACAATAAAGAATAGATACTCTATTCCTCAAATAGATGTTCTCTTAGATAAATTACGAGGAGCTTCTGCCTTTAGTAAAATTGATCTTAAATTGGGTTACCATAAGATATGTATGACGCATAACGATATTTTTAAGACTGCATTTAGAACTTAAACCGGCTATTATGAATTTATGGTAATGCCCTTTCCACTTACCAATGCTCCTACTACATTTGCACGAATGATGAACAACATTATTTTTTATTGCCAAGCTTTTGTTCTCGTATTCTTCGATGATATACTTGTTTATAGTAAGAATGATAGTGAGCACAAGAAGCATCTCAAAACAGTTTTTCATTTGCTATAAGAGAACACACTTTACGCTAATCCTGAAAAGAGTTACTTCTTTTAACATAATCTAGAATATATAGGACATATTATTTCAAGTGAAGGCATGCATGTCAATCCAAAAAAGATTCAAGTTATAGTAGAATGGCCAACACCTCAATTAGTCAATGATGTTCGTTCTTTTCTCTGCTTGGCTAGTTTTTATAGGAAGTTTGTTCAAAGTTTTTTTTATTTAGCATTGCCTCTTACCTTATTATCGAAAAAGAAAATAAAATTTGCATGGGGAGTTATCCAACATCAATCGTTTGAAAAACTCAAACGTGCACTTTGACATGCAGCTATTTTATAGTTACTTGATTTTTCACAACCTTTTCATGTTGTTATTGATGCTAGGTGGTTCATGGTTAGGTGTTGTTTTAATGCAAAAAGATCATCCCATTGCATTTTAGAGTAGGAAGCTTAAGCCCTCAAAAAAGAATTATAGTACATATGATAAAGAATTGTTAGCAGTTGTGCATGCTTTGCGAATTTCGAAACACTATCTTATGGGATCTGAGGTATTAATCAAAACCGATCAATAGACTATTAAGCATTTATTAAATCATCCCTTAATCTCTGATTGACATCTTAAATGCGCTTCATTCATTTCCCAACAAACCATGGGAACAAATCTCTATGGATTGTATCACTAGTCTTCCTATCACTTCATCACATAACGATATGATTTGGATGATAGTTGATAGCTTTGGTAAATATGCATATTTCATTCCTTGTAAAAAAACTTTGTCTAAACCTCAGGCTGCAAAGCTATTCATTAAATGCATTTTTGCACATCATGGATTTCCTAAAGTAATGTTATTTGATTGTGATGTTCGATTTCACAATCATTTTTGGGTTGCCTTATTTCAACATTTTGATTCTAAAATAGATTTTAGCTATGCATTTCATCTCAAAAGTAATGGACAAAGTGAGGCTACAAATAATACTTTTATTGATTTATTGCAGTGTTATTAATTAGATAGTCCCATGAATTAGGATGACAAGTTGTCATTGCTTCAAATTGCTTACAATAACCCCACACACACCACTACTAGTCGTGCACCTTTTGAAATTGTTTATGGTAAAAAGCTCCCCACTCCCATGACACTCACTCAAACTGATATTCTGATGGTTGATTCTATTGCTTAAGATCACATTTCTATACTGGATCATTTTTTGGGCCAGCTTATCAGTTCAGAGAAGGCTTCCATGGTCCTACCGACACACAACAAGACTTTGTACACTCCATGGAGGACTATAGCATATAGATGTACTACCATGTGACTATGATTTTATGATTCATGCTTTATATTTCATTCTTGCAAGACCTACTTCTTGGTGATACACATCTAATGGTGGATATTGTCAAAGCTTTGGAGGTTCCCACATACCACATGGATTCATCCTACCTATCTCACATGGAGGTGATCTCGTCCAGTGTGATCTTGTTCCATTCCTATACCTCGTTGGTGGCGTACCTCTGGAGCATCTGCTTGATCCATCTAATGGACATCTTATGGAGTACTTGGCAATCCCCCATGGTTGATACCACTTAGAGGCTATGGATTTCTAGATGGAGACTTCCTATTTGGTGCTTGTACTATTGTTGTTGCTACATTATTGATGGACCTTTCTCTCATACCCTGGTAGCCTCCATACTCTACAAAAATGGAGTTGCAGAGGGCAAGTTGAGAATATGAGAGTGCATCTCAGTTTTGTATCTTGGAGTCACTCTATTTCTATTCCATTTCCATTTCATTTCCATTTTATATTATATCTTTTGTATTTGGGTACCTTGCCATTTGCTTCTACCATTGTATTCATTCTCCTTTGAGGGGAATCATCCCACATGAGATGCACTTTGAAGAGCCCCTCCCAAATCTATATAAGGAGGGCCTCTCCCCCCTTCGTACTTGGTTAGAAGCTTGAAGATCCTACTCCATGCTCTTGGCAAGCTCATTCATAATCCATGTGAGTTTACCCATTTCTTGGTCTACTCACTTTGAGTCTCTCACACTCTTTCTTTTGTGAGTGCACTCTTCTTTTCATTTTTTTCCCGGTTGTACTCTCTACAGTTTTTGCTTCATGCTTGGTAGCTCATGCTTGGTAACAATCTTAGGGGAAACGAAATTCCATGTCTTCTCATTGATTTTCGTATTATCATTAAAGGCCATATGATATATGGGAGTTTCGAATCCTCAAGTATTATCAACATCATCATTAAGATTCTCATCAACCACATTGTCTAGGGTTTTCTCTTTGGATCACTAGTTGTCCTCTAGACAAGAGGGAACAATTCTTTTTATCATGATCAAAAGGGTTAGAAAATTCCTCCTATAACACATAAAAAAGGTTTAATTATACTTATTACTATGTTTTTTTGTCCCATTTTTATTGTTTGGGTTCTTTTTTGGTGCCATGGTATTTCTATTATTGCCAAGGTAAGCTTGATGATCCTCCTTATTTTCTTTGGCATCCTTAATCTCAAAGAAGTGTTTTGACCTTAACCTATAGCATTCAAAGCACAATGGGGATGATCAAATAGAGCAAAATAACAATATTTGACAAATATTGAACATGATGCACAAAAATATTCCTACTCACTTGTTAGACCTCATCCAAATTTTAGGCAACCCTTTGAGCAGGCCTTGGATCATGATGACCACTTTCTTCCCAAGTTGAACTTGCCAAGATTCCACAAACTTTTCTATTTTATAACAATTGACATGATCTTCAACATCAATCTTTACCACAATATTCATTCCCTTTATCTTGTTTAATAGGTTTTGCATCAACATTAATCCTACTTTGGGCTTTTTCTATTCATATTAGCCCAAAGATCCTCTCTTTCTATTACAAGGATCTTAATTCACACTCACATAGAGGATATGGGTGCTGCAAACACACAGAAAAATAGATATGCAAAAAGACAAGACAAAACACAAGATTGGGTGCAATCTCCCCCCATGCACTTTGTTTTGGCAGTCCATAGAGTGCACGTATTTATGGGGATTTTCATTATGTCAAAAATAGTAGTTACAATGAGGCAACATAAAAATAGACATGCAAAGAGAGGAGACAAAACACAAGGTTGGATGCAATCTCCCTCCATGCACTATATTTCGATAGTCCACAGAGTGCATGTATTTATAGGAATTTTCAATGAGGCAGTTACAATGAGGCAACATAAAAATAGACATGCAAAGAGAGGAGACAAAACACAAGGTTGGGTGCAATCTCCCTCCATGCACTATATTTTGATAGTCCACAGAGTGCATGTATTTATAGGATTTTTCATTATGTTGAAAATAGCAGTTACAATGAGGCAGCTTTGAACAGCATGCATGAAAGTAGAAGTTGTTCTCTTTTGTAGAGAGCCTTTCTTTTATTAACAAAATTCACAGTCTATAGGGATCCTTATTCTAACCACTACTTTCACTAACTATTTCGAAAAACAAAAGCATCTACATGTGTTTGTTTACAAACTGTATGAAATATAAATCCATTTATTGATGTCCGTACATATTCAAAATGTCCATGCCCTTTCATTCCTTTCACGCCCTCACGAACCTTCAATAGCTATATCAAAACACCAAAACACATTAATGAATTAATAAATCTCCCTCCAATAATTTTGTGTTCAACACATTCCATAATTCATAACATGCATCTCAATTGAAAAAGCAACTGACCCGAATTGATAAAATAAAAACAAACGTAGATGGCCAGTCACATGTTCCATCATTGAACAAAAATAAGTATGTTCCATGTAAACACACATGCATGTAAATGTTCATGGAGGATTTACACTAATGTGTATGTGTATGATATGTAGAAATTAAGTGTTCATAATGGGGTGTTAATGATGTTTCATGTATCCATTTATATTCTTCAAGAGAGTGACTTTTATACTTAACTAAATATCGATGATACTGAGTACCTGTGCATGTAGTAGTGACATCATGATCAATTATTTTCTCAAGAAAAGATTTCAGATTGTTCTTCAATGAAAGGAGGGTCATCAAGAAGTGAAGTGAGTGGTAAAGTGCATTTAAATGGTTTAAGTGAACTAATATGAAAAAATTTATGTATATTCCAATGAGATGGTATATTTAATCTGAATGACTTATCATTAACTTTTTGAATAATGCAAAAAGGTCCATAATAGCATGGTGCAAGTTTTATTTTAGGATGCTGCAAAATATTTTTAAGACATCTTTTAATAGTGTGTAAGCATACAAGATCATTTTCCTTGAATTCCTTGGCTAATCATTTTGTATTGACGTTACATGTATAACATCCTTGACTTTTCCTAATGTGCTCATGAAAGTACCTTGTGGTAAATGAAAAGGTGTTGGACTCCATTAATGGAAAAGTACATGCTCAGAATGTTGTTGTAGACAGGATAAGTGGACTCTCGAAGATAGGAATGGAAAATGATGAGTCACTAATCCTGGGTAATGCCCAACTGAAGTTGAGGGGAAATGTAAACCTTGGATGGTCGATAGGAGGTATAGTCATTTAAGGTATAAGCTGAGATTGTGTCTCTGATTCCTCATGCTCCAAAATTGTACCATGATCTGGAAAGTAATGTACAAAGAGAGCATGCTCCACATAATGTGACTATCCAAAACTCGAATGATCCCCCTCTGAAGTGGAAATGGGAGGATCCAATAGGGATGAATACTTAGAGTATTCACCAAAGGTGCAGTCTTTGGTTACTGTAACTGAGTGACTCTTTGGGTCATAGAGTTTGTATGCCTTTTGCCGATCACTATACTCGATGAAAATGTACTGTTTAGGCCAATTATTAGTATGGCCTTGCACATAGGCATCACTACCAAAGATGCAAAAATAGCTCACACTCGGCTTCTTGTTAAAGTAAGCCTCAAATGGTTTGGTTCTTCAAGACATCTGAGAACCCTCTGTTTTGAATATGTACTGCTTCACCCCAAAACTTTAGTGGAAGTTGCTTTTGACTAAGCATAACCTTGGTCATCTACGTCACACTTTGAATCTTGTGTAAGACAATACCTTGTTGAGTATCTTGCATTGCTTGAAACTTGATTCCATGTTGCTTGAAGTACTTGAAGAAGTTGTGATTGACAAAGCTACTTTCTCCATTAGATCGGATGACCTTCAAAGAACTTGGAAAGTCTTCTTGAAATATTTGTATCCACTCCTTAAACTTGGAAAGGGCATTGTCTTTATGCTTGAGTGAATAAACCTAGGTGTATCTAGTGAAGTCATCTATTATCAGAAAGAAGTAAATCGGTCCACTTAGAGAAGGTGTATGCATAGGTCCACAAATATCCGCATGGACTAATGCTAAGGCTTTAGATGTAGAAATGGATGCTTCCATAGAAAAAGAGGAAATTGTCTGTTGGGCACATGCTTGGCAATTCAATTCCACTTGTGCGATCCTAGGTAAACCCTTGACAAGATTATTGGAAGAGATCGTAGCTAAGAGAGAGGTATGTCCAAATCTGCAATGCCACAAGCTAAGACTTGAATCTTTGGCCATAAAGACTTTAAAGCTTGTAGAGATCTTTGTATTCAAAGCCTTGAACTATCACTTCATTGGATTCACGATCAATGATTTGAACTTTGTTGTGATTGAATTGAACCGTCATGTTGCATTTTGTAATGGCCTTCACTGAGAGAAGGTTCTTACGAAGGCTTGGTACATAGAGAACATCTTTGAGTGACTTGGTCTCACCTTCTGAGTTAGTGACCTGAACTTTGCCTCTTCCTTCAATTTCAATGCACATATATCTTCACTTATGCAGTGATCATGATGTTTGATCTTTGAAGTAGTATTATACTTATCCTTGTTCTTCTTCTTGAAGCAATATTTTTTGATGTGGCCAGGTCTTCTTCTTGCCTTTGTCCTTTGATGCTTGATTGCCTGTTTGTTCTTGATTCTTGTTGAAGGTGGCTTTAGCCTTCATGGTTGTTTCTTGGGTAGCTTGGGTCTTTTGTCTAGAGTCATGAAGAAGCAACAATCTTCTAAATTCTTCCCAAGTGAGTGCTTGACCTCTATTGTATAGAGTGGTCATGAATGTTTCATAAGACTTGGGAAGCTTGTTGAGTAATTGTCTAGCCATATCTTCACTTGAAATTTGTCATCCACAAAGTGCTAACTTGCATTGATAATCTTCAAATTGGGCAATCACTTTTGTAATGGTGTCTAGTGGACATATAGTGAGATTTTGAAATTCAACCTCTAGAGTATAAATCTTAGAAGGTGTTTTATCCTCATAGAGATTTGCTAGAGTATCCCAAGCTTCTTTGGAAGTCTTACATGCAGTGATGTGACCTTTTGTCAATTCATCATATGCGAGAGGAAGTTGTCCTAATGCTCACTTGTCTTTTACATTCCATATATTCCAAGCTCCTAGATCGGTTCCTTATCGGGCTTTCATTCTATACCTTCAATGATCTCGTACAATAGGTTTGTATAAAGATAGGTCCTAATTGTATCCTTCCATAGGTTGTAATTTGTGCCATTTAATCTTTCATCTTTTGGCATAAATATCGTCATAAAGGAGGGTAAGTACAATTGATTTGAGGATGTGGCATTTGAAATCATTGACATGGATGCTATCAAATTGAAGTTACAACACTTGCGATAAAAATTGGTTCACAAAATTGAGTTGGGGTAGGGGTGGGGGGCTTAGATTAGCCCTACACTTGCACCAAAATTTAAGTAGACACTTTGGAGAGGAGAGGCTTAAGATAGCCCTACACTTGCAAAACAATCAAGATGAGTCGACATAAGAGGAGGGCTTAGAGTAGCCCGTTGCACATAGAGAAAGTCACACTTGGGGGCTTACAATGGTTTCCCAAAGCACACACACAAGTTTCCTCTTTCTTATATTGTTTGTTGTACAAAGTTGGGCACTTAGTGCAAAATGGTGTCCGAGAGATGATGGTTAATCTCTATGAGTAGTACAAGAGAATCTTTGATAAAAATACAAGGGTTAAACCCTTTTGGAAAAATACAAAGCAACTCAAAGTCTTGGTTTACAAGTGATGAGTGGACTTTGGAAAAATATCTCAAATGGGTTTCCAAAACAATTCTTATTAATGTAAATGGGTATGTGTCCTTTCCTCAAGGCATGGGCGAGCATGAGCTATGTAGACTTCAAATGCACAGCATGAGTTAGAGTTTCTTTGTCTTTAAATACAAGGAGGCCACATTTTCTTAATCTAGTCTCTTGTGAAACCATCATTCTAGATCTGTTTGCTTCTACAGTAGAGCATCAACGAATAAGTAAGTGGGCATAGGTTCAAAATAAAGCATAGCAGTCCGAGCCTGCGTAGCCTAGTGGCTGACGCCTTGAAGCTTTGGGAGGAGGTCTTGAGTTCAAGTCTTGGCTGGACATGTCCATGAGTCTCTCATGATGGGTGCCTCTACCTTACGAGGTTGGGTGTGTGAGTGTGTATTTCCAATTGATTGTACTCTTAAAAAAAAAGCATAGAAAATAAATAATTTTTTTTTAATTTTTTTTTTATAAAAATGGAGGTTTGGTCGAGGCCTACTCCCCTTGACTTTAACTTTGAAATTGCACCTGTACAAGGAAGGGCATAGTACCCATGGGACCCCCCTTATCCCACAAGAACATGGGTTTTACAAGACTAGATTAAACGACGATCATAATTACCGCAGGGATGGACAAATAGTGGCACCTTAGCAATCTTTCCAAGATACACTGTCCCTTACATGTTGTTGCCAGGGATTGAACCCTTGCCCCTGCCTGAAGAGGCGAGAGGCCCAACCACTAGGTAGTCAAGGCGGGTTCGTTGTTTTATAATCTCATCGCTTTTTTATTATTTTAGTGTAGCTTTTTTTTCGCTATTTTTAGCTTTTTTTAATAGCTAATTTTGAGTAATTTTGGTTAGGGTTTTCTCCCAAATTTGATGTCTGATGATGTCCTATACCATTAGATAACTCTCATCAAGCTCTACAAGATAGGATCATAAAAATTTTACCCAAATTTTGTCCCAAAAATGACTAAGTACCAAAATTAGGATTTTTGCCCTAAATAGGGATTGGGCTAATGTGACATTGTTCTCCAACAATCCCCCTTTCAATGTCATTTGGTACAAACTGAACTAGATATGCAACTTCATTCTTCTGCAAACTGACATAAGCTTCAAACTTGTCCTTCAGAATTGACCTTCAAACTTTATCTTCAAGATTGTTCTTCAAAACTGAATTGGAACTTCTTCAAACTTCAAAAATCTGAATTTGGTAAATATGAACCATAATACCTGAGAAAATATGCAAACTAGATATCCAATAGTGTTAGCATACATCAAGTGATTATCAAGCAATCAGTGCTTGACAACATATGTAGCATGAATTGACTCTAAATCTGCTATCTCCTGAAATAAGTCTTCTAAAACCTGTAAGAATACATTAGGACCCACATATTTGCATTTACCTTAAGAAAGGTTTCTCAACGTACTTCTGTTGTGTCATGTAAATACACTAAACAGAATCAAGAATTGAATCCTAGGACTTGTGATTGACAACTCATAACTTAGTGTATTATGAACACTAGTTGGTTCATTTTTTACTGTACTCAACTCTCATGAGTCTCAACAAAGTTTCATATCTATGTTGTCATCTTGTCTTCATCCTTGTTCTATCTGTAAGTCCATACCTCTTTCTTTCAAATTCTGGTACAATCATATATGTATGCACCTCATAAGTAACAGACCTCTCTAAAATATCAAGCTTCTCTGCAATAGAACTCTGGAACTTTCTCCCGAGCAGGAACGCCCAACATGAACTTTCTCCAGACATTCTCCTTCTTCCTTCTTCTTCAAAATCTAAAACATAAAGAGAAACTGAAAAAGGAAATATAGGAATACTTGTAGGCATGATTCTGTATCCCTTCATATATGGCTAAAAATAAGTCTTCATGTTTCTCCACCCCCTTGGATGATTTAACACCAATATCCAAACTTCTTCAAAGTATATCAAACTTTATGAGATCTGGAATGTCTTCCTTCTTTTCAATAAATCTGATCTTCAATGATTTAGCATTGCTTCTATAACATCAATACCTGTGTCTAAAACAAATAATCTGAACCCCTTTTCACTAGCATTGCAGATGCCAATAGCTTTCACTGCTACTCCTCAGCTTCCCATAATCTAGAATAAGGTTAGGTGATCCTATTACATCATAACAAAAAACTTTGATGAAAGCACTTTGGGATTCATAATCTTCTACAACATAATAAGTATCTTCTTCTATTTCTCTGCAACACTAATATGATAGAATCTGAATCTTTGACTTACTTCTTCCAATGTTAAAAACTTTACAAACAAAGCATAGACATTTGACTCAAAAATACTCAAGATCTATGATCTCTCCAACAAAATACATGTGTAGAATCTGCTCTCATCAAACCTTCATGACTGAATGTTTGATTTGCTACATGAATGACTCTAAGTGTCCATGCTTCTAAGTACAAAATCTGATAAAAAAACTTCCAACCTTGTGTTGGATAAAAACAAAAGTGATATAATCTCCAAATTTGTCTTCTTAGATGAGCTTTCTTGCCATGAAAGAGATCTTTTGTCAAAATTGATAAGAACAACCTCTAGATACTTGATTTGGTGTAGCTAATGCTTTAACTTTCAAAGTAATGAAAGTGTTTAAAAGTGCTTTTTGAATCCTTCAAATCTCTTCATAACTGCTCTTCTAAGATATGATCTACAAATGACAATCTGATAGTAGAAACTAATACCTGTGATTTGATGTTGATATGGTTCCTTCATCTTCTCCAAACCATTGTTTTCCTTTATTTGAAGTAGCCTTCTTTTTATCAAGTCTTGGTCTTCATGCAATACTTCTGTAAAGTATCTTCATTCTTCCAAAAGTGTTTGGCTACTAACAGATCATTAGCTTCATACTCCACATTGATAAATAAACATGTGACTCAATTGTGTAGTTCTCAAATCTCTACTCATCTAGATTAAGTGTGTATGTCATATGTTGGAAGCTGCTCCGATACCAAATGTTGGAAATTAGGTAGGCCCATAACTACAAACACAGATTCCAGGATCTTCCAACATTAACAGACATGCGCATACATCACTTAATCATACAATGATGAGACAAAGATAGAGAGAGATTAGACATGTACAAAGTGTTGCATAAGCCACTGCTTACTCACACCATTATATATACAAATGTCAATTTACAATGTGGGAGTCAAAACCTCAACCACTCTATGTGAATAGAAATAGATGGAAGAGTGTATGTATAAAATTTACAAGAATATTCCATGTAGGGATAGAAATCTGAATATGTATGAGGTGTAGGACCTGATAGGTTGTAGAAGAGTGAATATGAGTGACTGAAAGAGGAAAGATCAATTTGAAACTAATATTCAACAAACCCTAATATGAATTTAGGCTATGGAAGATCCCAAATCAGATGTTTGTGTGATAGATCACATATTTAAAGAACTAGCATAGAATGCTAACATGTTGCTGACAAAAATCCTCATACTCATGTGGAAACACCTTCTCTAACACCTCATTTTATGCATGTAGCATGCATGCACTGATTCTCTTTTATGGATGCCACTGCCTCCATGTATGCCAAATAGGACTCCTCTAGATATGGATGCCACTGACTCCATAAGCTCCAAGTAGTACCTGTGTGCATAAAGAGAATATGTACCTAAATAGTTAACATAAGATGCAATCTTATGTTAAGCTCCATCCAATGTCTTTGAAGTACTCCATAATCTTCATGTAGAAGACAATCTCCAAATACATCATGTAGATGGATGATCCACACCATCAATCTACTGATGAGTAAGTCTTCCCCATCAACAAGAGTGTGAGCACACTCTTCTCCAAGAAGAACTCCATGGCTGCTCCTTATCTTGTTCAAGGTTGCTTCATAACTGCTCCATACATACACCATGGCTTCCCCATGTGTGCATCAGCAAGACCTTCAAAATGTCAGCCTAACGGCTGATCCTTAGATGGTAGAGGATGATACAACAAGTGCCGATATGACCTCCTTATATAGACTTGAAGTTCATGCAAAAACTCACCAAAAAAAGCTGGATCACTATTTTATAATCTCATCGCTTTTTTATTATTTTAGCATAGCTTTTTTTTAATCGCTATTTTTCGCTTTTTTTAATAGCTAATTTTGAGTAAATTTGGTTAGGGTTTTCTCCCAAATCTGATGTCTGATGATTGAATGTCCTATACCATTAGATAGCTCTCATCAAGCTCTACAAGATAGGATCATAAAAATTTTACCCAAATTTTGTGCCAAAAATGACTAAGTACCCAAATTAGGGTTTTTGCCCTAATAGGGATTTGGACTAATGTGACATTGTTTTCCAACAACGAAGAGGCAAATCACATAAAGACCAAGTACCATTCTTCATAATAGCATCATATTCTGATTGCATAGTAGCCATCCAATATTCTAAATCTTGTGCTTCATCAAATGAAATAGGCTCATTCTCATCAGAAAGACTAGAGGCAGTCATAGCAAAAGCTTCTTGAGCTTATGTATAGGTGCATACAAGAAGGCTGCTTGGTTTCTAGAACTCCTCTTGTTTACACACATGAACACAAGGAACACATAAAGAACTATGTAGCAAAAGGACTGGTTTTCCATAGAACATCGAGGCCTCCATCACATGTGAATGCAAATATATAGGTAAGTAAAAGCTTCTTCTTTCATGCATGTGTGTGAAGTGCATCCAAGCACTAAATCATCAAAAACATTTCACCTATGGTGCACAAGCTAAGGAAAAGAGAGCTTCACTCTCACCTCCCTCCCCTTATTCTAGCAAATCATAAGAGGAAAAGCACTTTTTAAAGGTAGATATACTGGCTTCTGAGGGCACACATTGGATATAGGGGAGGTCATGTGTCGTGCACATGGAAAAAATTAAGACCACCCCTCTAACTCAAAAGTATATAAATATGGGCAAATTTCTATAAGTATATTATATTATACTTATAAAAATTCTGGTGAATTTTGATGATACCTTTCATTTGAAATATAGAAATTTAGGCAAACTTTTGTGATAACCTTCCTTAAAGTTATAGAAACTTAGATAACAATAAAGCATTGAAAAGTAACAAAGAAATTCTATAGTAATTATAGAGATCCTACAACCATCCTCAAACTACCCTCAAATTTCACTCTCCTTTATACCTCTCCTTCACTTCTTAAATCTTGCTTCAAATCACTCACTTTGAGCTCATAATCACACAAACATTGTCAACTTTTCTTATAATGCTTGTTCGCAATAAATTTGATTGAGACTTGCACATATACACATACATGCATGTAGATATATACATAGTGCACACATACAATAGGCACACACATGCACATGTACATACACATACACATGCATGCATGCTCCCATACACATACACATAAAAATATACTTTGCACACATAAATATGAATAGCTACACACATACACATGTATATCAACAACTACACATACACACTCACATAACATATGCACTTTCATACATATACACACACACACAAGAACACACATATTTTGCACACCTATGTATACACAATGCACACACATACACAAAAATATTTTGCACACTCACAAATGCACTTGCACACCTAGATATATATTTGCTTAGAGGCATATATAGTGCACACACATACATTCCAGCATCATCCACACACATGCGCATGCACACACATACATGCATATACACATATATACACATGCACATATACATGTTTTGCACACATACCTTACAATAAACACACACATACATACCAACAACAACAAATTTGCACACACATACACATGGACTTACACACACACACACACACACACACTTTCATATACACCTACACATTTTGCACATATACACACATAGTTTTTGGCACACATACACATACACAATATGCACACATGTGTTGGAAGTGAGGTAGGCCCTTAGGCTCATGTCACAGGTCCATGGTTCCATAGTTCCATTCATGTACAACATTAATTCTAGCAATCTTCCATCTTGACAAAACATGAACATACCACAACTTAATCATACGGATGATGAGACAAAGATAGAGAAAGAATAGACGTCATGTGTAAGGTGTTACGTAAGCCATCGCTTACTCATAGTATCATATATACCAATGTTCAATGTACAATGTGGGAGTAAAATTCTCAGCCACTCTATGTGATGAGAAATAGATGAATGAGTGAATGTACAATGTAACAAACATATTCAGATGTGTGGGCAGTAATCTGAATATACATGAGATGTGTGACCTAATAGGTTATAGAAGAGTGAATATGAGTGACTGAATGAGGAAGGATCAGTGTGAAACTGATGGTCAACAAACCTACATCTAAACTTAGGCTATGGAAGACCCTAAGTCAGATACGTGTGTGAAAAGATCACATACTTATAAAGTAGCATAGAATGCTAACAAGATTGTTGCCGGAAATCCTCAAACTCATGTGAACACACCTTCTCAAACACCTCATAAAAATATGCATAAAGCATATAAGTATTGATTCTCTTGTACCTATGCCGAATAGGACTCCTTCTGATATGAACGCCACAACCTCCATAAACTTCAAGTAGTACCTGTGTGCATAAAGAGAATATGTACCTGAATACTTAACATAAGATGTGAATCTTATGTTAAACACCATCTAATGTCTTTGAAATATCCCGATATCTTCTTATAGAAGACAATCTTCAACCTAATATCTTCCTGTAGAAGATAATCTTCAAAATCATGTAGATGGTCCCATCCAATGTCTTTGAAGTAGCCAGACATCTTCTTGTAGAAGATAATCTTCAACCTAACATCTTCTTGTAGAAGATGATCTTCAAATACATCATGTAGATGGGCGATCCTCACCATCAAGCTGCTAATAATCAAGTCTTCTTGCCACGAACAAGAGATGACCTCCTCTCCATGAGCTAGAGTGTGAGCACACCCTTCATCTTCTCCAAGAAGAATCACCAAGAAGAACTCCATAGCTGCTCCTCAACATGCTTCAAGTTAGCACCATGGCTGCCCCATGTGCTAGAAGAAACACCACCTCTACTGAGGTCCAAGCTCTAGAAAGCTTGTGTTGATCCTAGGTGAAGGATTAATACAAGTGATCCAAGGTACTTGTTTATATAGTATTCTTGTTATCTTGAAAAGCAATAATAAAGCTCTTAATAAAGCAAAATCATTACGATCGCTATGATCGTTTCGTAGATCCTAATCGGAAAAATCCATGTCCGTTATTTGTCCATAATCGTGTTTAAAGAAAAAACATAAGACGGAAACGCGCTGCGGCCTACGGGACTTGAACCCGGATCACAAGGATGGAGGGCCAACGAGCTAGCCAAGGCGCTGGTCGCCGTTGTGTGTACAAGAGCTAATAAACAGAAGTATACATCTTGTTTACGCCCGTCGTTTCTTGTAGGAGGGAGTAGAATGAACTATTGACTGAACCAATAGATCATTGTTTGACCAATAAGAGATTGATTCCAACAATCCCCCCTGCAATGTCATATTGGTTCAAACTGAACTAGATCTGCAATCTGTCACAAATTGCAAATTACCACAAGCTTCAAGCTTGTACTCCCGCACTTCATAACTTGTTCTTGAAAAGTCTTCTTCAAAACTGAATTCGACTTTCCTTCAAAAAACCTGAACTTGCTGAATATGAACCATAATACCTCAGAAAATATGCAAACTAGATATCCAATAGTGTACACATCAAGCAATCACTGCTTGACAACAAATATAGCATGAACTGTCTCCTGAACCTGCTATCTCTTGTCTTCAAAAACCTGAAAACATACACTAGGATCCATATATTTGCATTTACCTTCCAAAAAGGTTTCTCAACGTACTTCTGTTGTGTCATGTAAATACAATAATCAAGAACTGAATCCTGGAACCTGTGACTGACAACTCACAACTTAGTGCATTATGAACACTACTGGTTCATCTCAGACTGTACTCAACTCAATATGAGTAAAAAAATCTATGATGTCATAATGTCTTCATCCTTTAAATCCTTCATACCTCTTTCCTTGAGAACTTGGTATAAACATATATGTGCGCACTTTTGAAATATACCTCTCTGAAATATCAAGCTTCTCTTCAATAGAAATCTGGAACCTTCTCCTGAACAGGAACATCCTAACAGGAACTTTCTCCAAACATTCTCCTTCTTCCTTCTTCTTTCAAAGCTAGAACATAAAGAGAACCTGACAAAGGAAATATAGGAATACCTGAAATAGGAATACCTGTAGGTATGACTCTGTATTCTTTCACATATGGCTGAAAATAAGTCTTCATGTTTCATCACCCCTTGGATGACTTAACACTAGTATCCAGTATTCTTCAAAGTATATCAGACTTTATGAAATGTGGAACCTCTTCCTTCTTCAATAAATCTTATCTTTAGTAATCCATACTTGTATCTGAAACAAAAGTTTAGGATCCATAATCTTCTGTAACATAACAAGTATCTTCTTTTTCTCTGCAACACAAATCTGTTAGAATCTGAATCTTTGACTTACTTCTTCCAATGCTAAGAACCTTACCAAACAAAGGATAAACAACTGACTCATAAATGTTTAAGATCATACAAGATCATACAAGATCAATGATCTCTCCTGTGTAGAATCTGTTGTCATCAAACCTTCATGACTGAATGTTTGATTTACTTCCTGAATGTCTCCAAGTGTCCATGCTTCTCAAAAAGTTGTAAAACTTTTCTTCAAACAAATCCTTCAAGGAATCTGCAATTCCTACTTGAAATATAAGTGGACAAACCTCTCACCTTGAGAACTCCAAAAGCTGCAAGTTGATACTTCATAACTTTCATATTTTACCCGGGTGAAATGTGACAGTACCTGCTTGACTTTCTTTTGGCTAACTCCACTTCTTAATCAAGTTATAGGATTTGATGGAACACCTTTTTTGAATACAAACATGTATCCAAAAAACTAGACAATCATCAAAAGTAGATTTAGATTCTTCAAATGACCTGTACATCAGCAAATCTGAATTTTCTGAAGTTTCTTAAAATACTGAGTATGAGGTAACCTTTTCCAAACATAAAACCTCAACGCAAGTCTTCAACATCTGCTACAAAAAACTCTTTTACCTCAAGAGTTAGACAAAGAAGAAATATACTTCTCTGCAACTTGTCATATACCAAGTAGCTCTGTATTGACAGTCGAAGAATTCTTTGAGGGAACATATAAGCTGCCTGCTTAAAAGCTTCAACTAAAACATAACTCATACATATATGAGTTAAAACATATATCTGCTGCTTTTCTTTCTCTCAATGCAATTCTTTGTCAAATCTACTAAATCATGACCAAGTGTAATGCAAAACAAGAAACTGCTTCTTCTTTAAACAAGATGTTCTCGTAGACTTGTCTTTGGATGTAGAGGATAAAATAGGAAAAGTATATGGAAACTATATGAGAAAAGGAAGCCTTACTTTTCTTTTGGAAATGATGGACTTTCTTCTTCTACATCTTTCTTCCACCTGACGATGTTAACATCTTCAAACTTCACTTCCATACCTTTTGTTCTCTTCATCTTGAAGTAGCAAACACTCTTGACCTCTTCAAATGAACTTTTCTCTTCCTCTAATGTAAGAGTAAGAGATAAAACAAACATGGTATATAAATGGAAGTTGAATATAGAAACATGTTTTATCATCTCCTCATATCTCTGAATCAAAATTCTGCTTCAAATGTCTGAATCGACTAAATTCACCAATTGTTGTCTGAATGATGAATTGCCCTTCTAGAGTTACCTTCTCTAGATACATTTGTACCTTGATATCCAACCAACTTACAATAGAAAATTGGCTGAAAAAACTCATCTCATCTCTGCACTTGTCTTCTTAGATGAACTTTCTTGCCATGAAAGAGATCTTCTCAAAACTCTCTAGAAAAACCTCTAGATACCTCTTTTGATGTAGCCTTTAACTTTCAAATGATGAAAGCGTATAAAAGCAATCCTTGAATTTCTTCAAATCTCTTCATAATTGCTCTTCTAAGATATGACCTGCAAATGATAATCTGATAGTAGAAACTGATACCTGTGATTTGATGTCGATCTGATTTCTTCATCTTCTCTAAACCATTGTTCTTCCTTGAATTTGAAGTACTCTTCTCTTCATCAAGTCTGGGTCTTCAAACGATACTTTTGTAAAGTATTTGCATACTCTTCCAAAAATATTTGGCTGCTAACAGATCATCAACTTCATACTCCACACTGATAAATACACATGTAACTGAAATGTCTAATTCTCAAATCTCTACTCATCTAGATTAAGTGTGTATGTCAAATGTCAAATATTAGAAGATGCTTTTAAATCATATGTTGTGAATCTGGAATTCTGGGAACCTAGGATTGTGAATGAGCCTTAATGCATTGATGCCAAAGATCTAAAGTTCTGAAACCAAAACCTTAGTGCTCTGATACCAAATCCCTAAAGCTCTGATACCAAATGTTGGAAGTGAGGTAGGCCCTTAGGCTCATTTCATAGGTCCATGGTTCCATAGTTCCATTCATGTACAACATTAATTCTAGCAATCTTCCATCTTGACAAAACATGAACATACCACAACTTAATCATATAGATGATGAGACAAAGATAGAGAAAGAATAGACGTCATGTGTAAGGTGTTACGTAAGCCATCGCTTACTCATAGTATCATATATACCAATGTTCAATGTACAATGTGGGAGTAAAATTCTCAGCCACTCTATGTGATGAGAAATAGATGAATGAGTGAATGTACAATGTAACAAACATATTCAGATGTGTGGGCAGTAATCTGAATATACATGAGATGTGTGACCTAATAGGTTATAGAAGAGTGAATATGAGTGACTGAATGAGGAAGGATCAGTGTGAAACTGATGGTCAACAAACCTACATCTAAACTTAGGCTATGGAAGACCCTAAGTCAGATACGTGTGTGAAAAGATCACATACTTATAAAGTAGCATAGAATGCTAACAAGATTGTTGCCGGAAATCCTCAAACTCATGTGAACACACCTTCTCAAACACCTCATAAAAATATGCATAAAGCATATAAGTACTGATTCTCTTGTACCTATGCCGAATAGGACTCCTTCTGATATGAACGCCACAGCCTCCATAAACTTCAAGTAGTACCTGTGTGCATAAAGAGAATATGTACCTGAATACTTAACATAAGATGTGAATCTTATGTTAAACACCATCTAATGTCTTTGAAGTAGCCCGATATCTTCTTATAGAAGACAATCTTCAACCTAATATCTTCCTGTAGAAGATAATCTTCAAAATCATGTAGATGGTCCCATCCAATGTCTTTGAAGTAGCCAGACATCTTCTTGTAGAAGATAATCTTCAACCTAACATCTTCTTGTAGAAGATGATCTTCAAATACATCATGTAGATGGGCGATCCTCACCATCAAGCTGCTAATAATCAAGTCTTCTTGCCATGAACAAGAGATGACCTCCTCTCCATGAGCTAGAGTGTGAGCACACCCTTCATCTTCTCCAAGAAGAATCACCAAGAAGAACTCCATAGCTGCTCCTCAACATGCTTCAAGTTAGCACCATGGCTGCCCCATGTGCTAGAAGAAACACCACCTCTACTGAGGTCCAAGCTCTAGAAAGCTTGGGTTGATCCTAGGTGAAGGATTAATACAAGTGATCCAAGTTACTTGTTTATATAGTATTCTTATTCTCTTGAAAAGCAATAATAAAGCTCTTAATAAAGCAAAATCATTACGATCGCTATGATCGTTTCGTAGATCGTAATCGGAAAAATCCATGTCCGTTATTTGTCCATAATCGTGTTTAAAGAAAAAACATAAGACAGAAACGCGCTGCGGCCTACGGGACTTGAACCCGGATCACAAGGATGGAGGGCCAACGAGCTAGCCAAGGCGCTGGTCGCCGTTGTGTGTACAAGAGCTAATAAACAGAAGTATACATCTTGTTTATGCCCGTTGTTTCTTGTAGGAGGGAGTAGAATGAACTATTGACTGAACCAATAGATCATTGTTTGACCAATAAGAGATTGATTCCAACAATCCCCCCTGCAATGTCATATTGGTTCAAACTGAACTAGATCTGCAATCTGTCACAAACTGCAAATTACCACAAGTTTCAAGCTTGTACTCCCGCAGTTTAGAACTTGTTCTTCAAAAGTCTTCTTCAACATTGAATTCGACTTTCCTTCAAAAAACCTGAACTTGCTGAATATGAACCATAATACGTGAGAAAATATGCAAACTAGATATCCAATAGTGTACACATCAAGCAATCACTGCTTGACAACAAATATAGCATGAACTGTCTCCTGAACCTGCTATCTCCTGTCTTCAAAAACCTGAAAACATACACTAGGATCCATATATTTGCATTTACCTTCCAAAAAGGTTTCTCAACGTACTTCTGTTGTGTCATGTAAATACAATAATCAAGAACTGAATCCTGGAACCTGTGACTGACAACTCACAACTTAGTGCATTATGAACACTGCTGGTTCATCTCTGACTGTACTCAACTCAATATGAGTAAAAAAATCTATGATGTCATAATGTCTTCATCCTTTAAATCCTTCATACCTCTTTCCTTCAAAACTTGGTATAAACATATATGTGCGCACTTTTGAAATATACCTCTCTTAAATATCAAGCTTCTCTTCAATAGAAATCTGGAACCTTCTCTTGAACAGGAACATCCTAACAGGAACTTTCTCCAAACATTCTCCTTCTTCCTTCTTCTTTCAAAGCTGGAACATAAAGAGAACCTGACAAAGGAAATATAGGAATACCTGAAATAGGAATACCTGTAGGTATGACTCTGTATTCTTTCACATATGGCTGAAAATAAGTCTTCATGTTTCATCACCCCTTGGATGACTTAACACTAGTATCCAGTATTGTTCAAAGTATATCAGACTTTATGAAATGTGGAACGTCTTCCTTCTTCAATAAATCTGATCTTTAGTAATCCATACTTGTATCTGAAACAAAAGTTTAGGATCCATAATCTTTTGTAACATAACAAGTATCTTCTTTTTCTCTGCAACACAAATCTGATAGAATCTGAATCTTTGACTTACTTCTTCCAATGCTAAGAACCTTACCAAACAAAGGATAAACAACTGACTCATAAATGTTCAAGATCATACAAGATCATACAAGATCAATGATCTCTCCTGTGTAGAATCTGTTGTCATCAAACCTTCATGACTGAATGTTTGATTTACTTTCTGAATGTCTCCAAGTGTCCATGCTTCTCAAAAAGTTGTAAAACTTTTCTTCAAACAAATCCTTCAAGGAATCTGCAATTCCTACTTGAAATATAAGTGGACAAACTTCTCACCTTGAGAACTCCAAAAGCTGCAAGTTGATACTTCATAACTTTCATATTTTACCCGGGTGAAATGTGACAGTACCTGCTTGACTTTCTTTTGGCTAACTCCACTTCTTAATCAAGTTATAGGATATGATGGAACACCTTTTTTGAATACAAACATGTATCCAAAAAACTAGACAATCATAAAAAGTAGATTCTTCAAATGACCTGTACATCTGCAAATCTGAATTTTCTGAAGTTTCTGAAAATATTGAGTATGAGGTAACCTTTTCCAAACATAAAACCTCAATGCAAGTCTTCAACATCTGCTACAAAAAACTCTTTTACCTCAAGAGTTAGACAAAGAAGAAATATACTTCTCTGCAACTTGTCATATACCAAGTAGCTCTGTATTGACAGTCGAAGAATTCTTTGAGGGAACATATAAGCTGCCTGCTTAAAAGCTTCAACTAAAACATAACTCATACATATATGAGTTAAAACATATATCTGCTGCTTTTCTTTCTCTCAATGCAATTCTTTGTCAAATCTACTAAATCATGACCAAGTGTAATGCAAAACAAGAAACTGCTTCTTCTTTAAACAAGATGTTCTCGTAGACTTGTCTTTGGATGTAGAGGATAAAATAGGAAAAGTATATGGAAACTATATGAGAAAAGGAAGCTCTAGAAAGCTTGTGTTGATCCTAGGTGAAGGATTAATACAAGTGATCCAAGGTACTTGTTTATATAGTATTCTTGTTCTCTTGAAAAGCAATAATAAAGCTCTTAATAAAGCAAAATCATTACGATCGCTATGATCGTTTCGTAGATCGTAATCGGAAAAATCCATGTCCGTTATTTGTCCATAATCGTGTTTAAAGAATAAACATAAGACGGAAACGTGCTGCGGCCTACGGGTCTTGAACCCCGATCACAAGGATGGAGGGCCAACGAGCTAGCCAAGGCGCTGGTCGCCGTTGTGTGTACAAAAGCTAATAAAAGAAGTATAGATCTTGTTTACGCCTGTCGTTTCTTGTAGGAGGGAGTAGAATGAACTATTGAGTGAACCAATAGATCATTGTTTGACCAATAAGAGATTGATTCCAACAACATGCACATGCATTCCAGTAGGAGCCACACCTACACATACATCTTTGCCTATTTGATGTGATGAAAATAAAAGCCTATTGGATGGACATAGAAAGTACAGAACTTTTTACCATTGCAGAGAAAATCGGCTACATAAGATTCATTTTCTTCCATTCCTTGGACCAACAAGGTGCATAAAAACAAGTGAATTTATACAAATGTATAGCCAGTTGTAATCTCATTCAAGTGCCCAAAAAACAAGGATCATATAGAGACTCTGCAACTCCTCTGCCAAATTGCAGATATAAGAAAGTTTGGTGGCAGGATGCACATCTATTCCTCACAAATGGGCTTCCAAACATGAGAAGGTTCAAATTAAATTTTGCAGTGTATCCTCATCATGATGAGACAGCCCTTAGGATTTCAGATCACATGAAAATTCTAAGTTTATGAATCATTTACCAATTGCTACATTACTTGAAGGGGAAAAAAAATGGGAACGATCTTGTTGACTCTCTCATTTTCAAGTTTGGACCATAAAATACATGGAGCTCATTATCGATACTTATCTCTTGTTAGACTTAATTTCATCACTCTAGACTTAGTTGTGGCTAACTCTAGCAATCTAATTCATTCAAGTAATGCAATATACTATGAAGTAGAAGCAATGACAAGTAATGATTCAGTCAATGTATCTATTGAACAACATACACGTAACAAGGAAAAAGGTTACATTTGTGAGTATTCCTTGGTGATTTCTTGATATTTTTCAATAATGTCTCCTCACTTTGTAAATCCTCTTGATAGTTTGTTGCACTCTTTTATGTAAGATCACATATGAGTCAAGATATAGATGGGGTGTATCTCAAAGATTGAAATTGATAAGTGAACAACCAAGTACAAAGCAATGCAGCTGAAATATAGCATTTGAATACCATATGTTAAGCCATTTGATCTGCAAGTTTGGGCAAAGAAGTCATACTTTTCGTGACAAATATGTGTTTTCTATTACACACCTTGCTATTATGCAGAAATCCCCCCACTATCTTGAACATGAAATAAGTACCAAAAAAAAAAAACGATTCTTGCATGATAATCATAATGGACAAATAACCTCAAAGAATAATCTCCTCTCCATAATGTTTTTTGTCTTTTTGTGAGAATGGTTCGTTAATCGCCTCACCCTTGATTAAGTAGAGATACAGGGACTGTAAGGTTTAATTCCAAGGTTATTAACAAACTTTGATTGAAACTATCAAATCTTACATCCAAATCTCACTCATTCATTGTTACCGAATGGAGTGTACCCCAAACATGAAGTTTACAATGTCTTTATTACAATTTCTCTCTCCATAGCAATGTCTCTATTACAATGTCTACATAACAATGCCACCATAGCTCCAACTACTAGTGCTTCTGCACGACCTCCACAATGTTGTCTCATAGCTACAGAAAACAATTGAATTGATGTGGAGAAACAAGAGAAAATACCTTACGCTGGCACGTCCTTCATCTACGCATACAAAGACTACACACCATTGTAGCAACTAGCCAAAAGGGCACATTTTGAAGATGAAGACAATAGTGAAATCTTGAAAAGATCTTCAAGGTGTGGATTATTTCGTAACATATCATGTGACCATGTGACCCTGTGAGAGCACCAAAAGAATCCATTTTCTTCATAGATACAACAAATTTCATGAAGAAGGAACTCTTTGAGTAGCCACTGCATCATAATCTTCGTGGCTCCACCTGAGCGAATCTCTAAGTGCTCACATAGTATTGAGGAAACCAAGAAAAATAGAAAAAAATACATGTGGCTAATGCTTTGTAGTTGTGACTTCATTCGGGCAAATATCAAAGCACTCATACAATTGAGTTGTGCATAGAGGATGATTTGTTTCAAGTAGCAGGATATCTATCTATCTATCTATCTATCTATCTATCTATCTATCTATCTATCTATCTATCTATCTATCTATCTATCTATCTATCTATCTATCTATCTATCTATCTATCCATCTACCTACCTATCTATCCTTCTATCTATCCTTCTATCGAGAGGAAGAAAGAATGACATGCACACACAGAAAGATAGAGAGAAAAAGACATGAAAAGACAAAGAAAGAGAGGAAAAGATTCAAGCACGCATGCATAGAGAAAGAAAGGAAGAGAACCACATGCAAATCCACACCCCTACATGCATATGCACAAAATACATGCATATCTACATGCAAACACACCTACCTACACGTGTACATACACGCATACATACAAATATGCATTACATATGTATGCACATAAAAACACAGAATGCACGTGTGTGATCAAACAATAAAAAATGTGCATATGCATGCACTTTCACATGTCTTTCTATGTTTCTCATCATGTGTAGATGTATGTGGGCTATGAACATTTATCTCACTATGTATAAATGACCATTACACACACACACACACATACACACACACACACACACACATATATATATATATATATATATATATATATATATATATATATATATATATATATATATATATATATATATATATATATATATATATATAGTTGAGCCCATAACAGTCATAGTGGTCAAAGTCAATTGCAGTCAAAGTCAACATGTTCAAGGTCAAAGTCAACATGGGTGAAGTCAAAGTGTTCAAAGTTGGAGGGTCAAAGTGCACAAGTAGTGCACAATTAATTGGTCCACAAAGGGTAAAATTGCAGAAAGTTGGTTGCAGGTTGCAGAGGTATTTATGTAATTTCCCTAAGGTTCAAAAGTGTTTTTAAAGTGTTTTGAAAGGTTCAGGTGAACCCTCTCTTAGGTGCACAAGTGAAGAATTAAAAGGTAAAATGTGAAGGTATGTGAAGCGGCAGCGTACACAGAAGTGAAAGTATGGCCCCCAATTAAAATTTTTGTTTAAGTCTAAAGTCACTACAGGACAAAACAGGGATTCGTTGGCTCCTCACTTGTGGAGACAATCTTGGGACATCAAAGTGAGCACCAAGATACTCTTGCAGTTAGGAGCATACGTGAATCGACACTCAAATCAAGGCAAGGACTATTCTTGGACTAAGCAAGTGTGAGCAAGACTAAGGAAGGTGAGCATAATCTAAGCTAAGCAAGAGAGAGAAGTGCAAGAGACACACACAGTGTGCGACGCAGAGAAGGAAGTGCAAGGTGTGCATGAAGAGTGACCAAGGAAGTGTGCAGAGAAGTGCTAAGCTATTCACCCCAAGGATCCCAAGGTCTCGTTGAAGCTGTGTGCGTGTCGACAGAAGGTGTCCAACCCTCCCCCTTATTGGAAGCTTGGTGCAAGGTGTGCACAAGTGCAGGCTTGGAGAAGGTGGAGGTCTGGTGCAGAGAAGGCTGGCAGCAACAAGACCCTTGGGTATTTGGTATTTTGTGATTGAGCACTCTGTGGGATTTTGCATAGAAGCATTGGGTTGTATTATTGGATTGTATTGTGCATCATCATTGTATTTGTCTTCTTATAATCAATCGACAGAGGCTTCCAGTGTGTATCTTTCTTCTTGTCTTTCCCTTTTCTCCTACAAACACTAAAATCCCTTCTTTTCCAAGAATCCCCCAACAAAATTTGGCATGCACGGTGGGACTCCAAGGAGATTTGAGCATAGGAGAAGACATATTGCAGTGTGGAGAAGCACTATTCAAGTGTCGACAGTATTACTTCATTGAGCTAAGAGGTAAATATTCTTATCAATTATATCATACTAAGAGGACTATGAATAGCTCATGACCGCGACCCGATCCCAAACATTGAGGGTCAACTGCAAAGCTACAAGAAGGAAGGCTGTTAGAAGATCCTCCAGTCCACTTTTTTCAAATTCATCAGTAAAGAGCATGGCAGGTCAGGTAGACTTGGAAACCCTACTATCAAGATTGAATATAAAATTTCCTTCTTTCAAAGGTTTAGCTTAGGAAGATCCAGACGAGCATATTAAAAGGTTTTTAGCACTATGAAAAACTAGAGGCTTAATGGGAAGAGAGGATGCCTTTTTGATACTCTTCCCTGCCACATTAGAAGGGTTAGCAGGTAAATGGTTTAGCCAGTTTGCTGAGAACCATTTTACAACTTGGGACTTAATGAAAGACGCATTCAAAACCCAATTCAAACATGGAAATACTACAGAGATCATTATAGAGGAATTAGAAAACTTGAGATTGGGTCCAGATGAAAAATTTTGAGAGTTTGTAACTAGGGCCAAGGCACTAATGGCTAAGTTGTGAGATCCTCCACATGATTTTTTTGTTAAGAAATGGTTAGCTAAGCCACTTCTAGTGACCACCCAATGTAAAATCAAGGAATTGGAGTTCATCAACACAGCTACACGGCTGGAGCACATAAGGCAACAGTATGGAGCCATTTCTTCTCAACTACCCTATTCTACAGAAATGGAGGATCCAGTAATCTAGCTAAGGAAAGAGCTGGAGGGCTTAAAAAGGAATAAGCCCCACAAAGAGGAGGAAAATGTTGTTACTCAGTTGAGGGGGGAGATTGAGAGATTAAATCTCCAAGTTGAGGGGGGAGATTGAGAGATTAAATCTCCAAAAAGAGGAGGAAGTCCAAGCAGAGGAATTGGCTCAGCTTCGATAGGAGTTGCTTGAACTCAAAGGGGGTGGCATCAAGAGTGGACTTTGGTGTACCATGTGCAGCAAGCAAGGTCATATAGTAAGTGAATGTCCTCTGTTAAGTGTGACTTGCCAACTATGCAAGAAAGCTGGTCATGAGGCCCAGGAATGCCAATCAAGAGGAATGCCTGCAAGAACATATTGGACCCAAGGAGGACCCCTACCACCAGCAAACGTGATGGCGGCCGCACCCAATCAAGGTAACAATTACAACCTTAGACAAAGGAATAACTTTGGAAATGGGCCTAGGAGGCCAATCATTTGTTTCAGATGTGGAGAATGTGGGCACTATCAAAGTAGGTGCACTCTACCAGACAATGCCCCTCCTTGTACGTACAGTGTTTGGAATTTTTCTGGGAATTTTTCAAGCATTTTTTGGATTTTTCTGGTATTTTTCATCCTTTTCAAGTGTCATTTTCTTGCCAAATCAGAGGAATAAAGGATGCTCTTTGTGGTTTTGAGTGAAAAAACTTGTCTAGACTTGTGGGGAGTTTTTTAGATTTTTTTGAGAAGTTTTTTGGATTTTTTTGGATTTTTTTTGGATTTTTTTTGGATTTTTCTCAAATTTTGGATATTTTCCAAAAAAAAAAGAAGCCCCCCTTGGATTTTTTGGGAATTTTCCCAAAAAAAAAACAAAAACAAATCTCTCTCTCTCTCTCTCTCTCTCTCCCTCCCCCCTACCCCCCGAATATTTTATTTTTCTTTTTTATTTATTTTATTTTATTATTTTTTTACTTTTTTATTTATTTTAGTTCTTTATTTTCTATTTTTTATTTTTATTTATTTCCCTTATTTTTAATTTATCTTTTTATTTTTTGTTCTTTTTTTATATTTTCTTTGTTTTAACCCCCCGTGCATGCATTCAATTTATATAAAAAAAAAGATATATACTATATAATTATTTGAATTATATATATATATATATATATATATTATATTTCCAATGGTTCAAAACTTTTGGCTCTGGATCGTGCCTCGGATGGCCATTTTTCTAAAAAGTCGGGTCATTTTCATGTATTTTGGCACCTCTAGATTCAATTTTTGCATTAATTTTTCCAAAATCCCATCTTTTCTCTGACTTTTGGTCTAAATCCACATGTTTTGAGCACATTTATCACACGTTTTTACTTTAACACATGGTCCACATGGTCTATTCTCATTTTGTTTTAACTTGTGTTTCACAATTTCCCATATGAACCCTCTGTAGCTCTACTGTTTGATCATTTTGCCCCTCTCTAGACCCCTAATCCTCCTCCTCCCTCACCCTCCCTTTACCCTTCTGCCTAGTCCCATCCTAACCCTCCCTGCCCTATCATCTCAGCCCCCTCAGCCCTCCTTTCCCCTCCTTTCTCCCCTCCCATTGCCCTCCTTTGCTTTTCCATGCAAAAATCCCCCTTTTGGATTCTTCTCTGGTGCTTGTTCTCTTTTGCTCTTGGTGGATTTGGTGGACTTGGTGGACTTGGTTGCTGCTCAGGTGTCCTTTTGTAAATTTTCCAGCACAGGAATCATGGTGTCATATCTACTCAGAGTTTTGGCTATAGCTCTCCGGGACGGAGAGCACATTAGGTGGTGGGCAACTGTTGAGCCCATAACAGTCATACTGGTCAAAGTCAACTATAGTCAAAGTCAACTATAGTCAAAGTCAAAAGTTCAAAGTCAAATCAATCAAAGTCAACATGTTCAAGGTCAAAGTCAACATGGGTGAAGTCAAAGTGTTCAAAGTTGGAGGGTCAAAGTGCACACGTAGTGCACAATTAATTGGTCCACAAAGGGTAAAATTGTAGAAAGTTGGTTGCAGGTTGTAGAGGTATTTCTGTAATTTCCCTAAGGTTCAAAAGTGTTTTTAAAGTGTTTTGAAAGGTTCAGGTGAACCCTCTCTTAGGTGCACAAGTGAAGAATTAAAAGGTAAAATGTGAAGGTATGTGAAGCAGCAGCGTACGCAGAAGTGAAAGTATGGCCCTCAATTAAAATTTTTGTTTTAGTCTAAAGTCATTACAAGACAAAACAGGGATTCGTTGGCTGCCCACTTGTGGAGACAATCTTGGGACATCAAAGTAAGCAGCAAGATACTCTTGCAGTTAGGAGTGTACGTGAATCGACACTCAAATCAAAGCAAGGACTATTGTTGGACTAAGCAAGCGTGAGCAAGAATAAGGAAGGTGAGCATAGTCTAAGCTAGGCAAGAGAGAGAAGTGCAAGAGACACACACAGTGTGCGACGCAGAGAAGGAAGTGCGAGGTGTGCATGAAGAGTGACCAAGGAAGTGTGCAGAGAAGTGCTAAGCTATTCACCCCAAGGATCACAAGGTCTCATTGAAGCTGTGCGCATGCCGATAGAAGGTGTCCAACCCTCCCCCTTATTGGAAGCTTGGTGCAAGGTGTGCACAAGTGCAGGCTTGGAGAAGGTGGAGGTCTGGTGCAGAGAAGGCTGGCAGCAACAAGACCCTTGGGTATTTGGTATTTTGTGATTGAGCACTCTGTGGGATTTTGCACAGAAGCATTGGGTTGTATTGTGCATCACCATTGTATTTGTCTTCTTATAATCAATTGACAGAGGCTTCCAGTGTGTATCTTTCTTCTTGTCTTTCCCTTTTCTCCTACAAACACTCAAATCCCTTCTTGTCGAAGAATCCCCCAACACACACACACACACACACACACATATATATATATATATATATATGTGTGTGTGTGTGTGTATGTATGTATGTATGTGTGTGTGTGTCAATATTGATAGATGAATGTGATGAAGATGACCATGTATCTATGTATAGATCTTTCTCTCTTTCTCTCTCTCTCTCTCTCTCTATATATATATATATATATATATATATATATATATATATATATATATATATATATATATATATATATATATATATATATATATGTGTGTGTGTGTGTGTGTGTATGTGTGTGTGTGTGTGTATGTGTGTGTGTTGAAGTCTAAGGTTTGCAAAAGCACATGAACAACACAAGGAAGAAGAAGAAGAAGAAGAAGTTTGAAGCGCAACAAGATATAGAATGTATTACCAAGTGAAATGTACAAAGATAAGTGAATCATTAGGATTATAGGCATATATACAAGCTAGGGGTGAAAAAACCTCCCCAAGAGGGAAAAAAGTGCCCAGGTGTTCCTTAGTGGGTTCATACACGTCACTACCAAAATATATCAACAAATCCTCCTTGGGAGTGATGTATTGAACAAGGAGTTGTCACTCATGTATAAAGAAGTTTCGAGATATGTGGAAAGAGATCAATGCACAACACAAACTATGCCAAAGCTCTGCAAAAAGCTTCAAACTTCTCCCTAGATAGAGCCGTTGTGAAAAGGTTTGCAACATTATCCTGTGTGGTCACATATGCCAAATTGATCTCCTCAGTAGATAACCTCTCCCTAACATAATGATAGTGCACCTCAATGTGCTTTATGCGAGCATGGAACACACAGTTCCTCACAACTTCCAATGCGCTCCAACTCTTAGCAAATATGGTGATGGCAAAAGATTGACCAACACCCAAATTAGCCAAAAGGTGTGTGAGCCACACACACTCCACAGTCATTGTGAAAGCTACCCCATACTTAGCCTTGCAAGTAGAAGTGGCCATAGTATGCTACTTCTTGCTCAACCAAGATATGCATGAGCTACCAAGCATGAAGCAAAATCCACTTATGAACACATGATTGTCATAATGACCATCCCAGCATGCATTAGAAAAAGCATGTAAATCTAGCGACAATGATTCCCCCTGGCGATAAGATAATCCAAGTAGCCAATATCAGTCAAGTAGTCAAAGATGCACTTAACCTCCTACCAATGCATGACACCTGGGCAATGCATGAACCTGCTCAAACTTCAAACTAAATATTAGACCAACTTATGCATAAGTAAATCAAACATCCAATAGCCCGATGATAGAGAACAACATCAAATGCATCTCGAGCATCATGAGGACTCAATCACAAACCTATTTCCATAGGAGTGACAATAGGTTTGCAAAATTCAAGGTCGAAATGCTTCAATAATGTATCAATATATTTTGTTTGACCAAAAGGCATTCCTCCAACAACTTGCATAAATTGAATGTCCAAATAATGATGCAAATGCCCCAAATCTAAAATCTCAAAAGAGGCATGGAAATTAGCCTTAAATTCAGCAATATGCTGTTCATTAGGACCAATGAGCAACATGTCATCAACATATACAACGATGATAAAAAAACACATCATTTGAACACTTAACATATAAGCCACTCTCATTTGGACTATTCTCAACACCATGTGCAATCAAGTAGGGATGTATCTTTTCATACCAAGCACGTGGTGCTTCCTTCCAGCCATATAATGCCTTTTCAACCTACAAACTTTGTTTACATGCACCTTCTCCACAAAACCACGGGGCTAAAATACATAAACTTCTTCATGTAAGTTACCATTCAAAAATGTAGTTTTAATATCCAACTAATGTTCATTCCAACCATGATGAGCTACAAGTACACAAATTCTATGAATGTGGTCATTCAGCGTGTTGGAGCAAAGGCCTCTTCAAAATCAATGCCTATCTCTTGAGCATAACCTTTGGCAACAAGCCTAGACTTACACTTGTCAACCATTCCATCAGGCTTATGTTTCAGCTTGTATACCCATTTAGTGCCAATGGTCTTTTTGCTCAGAGCCAAGTAATATAAAGAACAATACCTTTCTTCACAATAGCATCATATTCTAATTGCATAGCAGCCATCCAACTTTTCGAATTTTGTGCTTCATCAAAAGAAATAGGCTCATTGTCATCACAAAGACTAGAGGCAACCATTGCATAGCAATCTGATGCAAAGGAAGCACTATGAGAGCCTAAATAGGTATGATATGAACAAACCATTTAGGCATATTTTTAACCTCTTCTATGTGAGTCCTCTCATCGACAAGTGCATAATGTAAATCTGCATAGAAAATGGAATGATTTGCATCACATGTGGAGTTTGTAAAGGCTAAGAAATTGCCTCATTTGGAACAACACTTGACTATCCACCTATAAAAAGAAGCAGCAAAGTGGCATACACATCTTTAGAGCTAACTAATATCTCTTTAGTACATGAAAATAATGGTTGAATTGCATCTTCCATAGAAACAACATCATGGTTGACCAAAATGCATTTAGCTTGTGGATGATATAGACAATAGCTTGTGCTTAATTTAGAATTGTACCCAACAGAAATGCATTTCACTACTTTATCATCCAATTGCCTACATTGTTATTAAGGTATAGATGCATATGCAAGACAACCAAAGACATGCATATGAGAAATAGATGGCTTGCAACGATGCAAGCCTCATATGGAGTGATCGATTGCAATGTTGATATATTTAGGTAGTGATGTGTGTGAACACACTAGGATCACCGGGGCACTTTTTTTCCTCTTTAGGAGGTTAAGTTCCCTCGGCTTGTATATATGACTATAACCCTAACAGGTTACTTATCTTTGTACATTCTCTTGGTAATACATTCAGTATTGTGTGTTGTGCTCCAAGCTTCTTCTTCTCCCTTATGCTATTCGTGTGCTTCCCCAGACCTCAAAATCCAACAATTGGTATCGGAATAGGTCATCACTTCATCTAGGGCATCATCAACATCCCTCGAGTCACAGTCTCAAAATCGCATGAAATTTGGTTAGCACACTCAGTGCAATTAGGAGTTCAAAACAGCTTCATTTGTGGTGCTGAAATTGCAATCTGAGCTTGTTTCAGTCTCCAAATGCACTATCACTGTGCTTGTGTAGGAAATTTTGTCTTTTTGTGCTAAAGATATAGTCTAGTTTCGATTCGTTAGTATAAGCATCTCAAAGTCACCTACAAGTTTAGCAAAACTTGACAAGGTAATTATGTTCAACTTTTTGAGATACAATAATTTTTTTGCATCAAGGTATTTTAGTCAGTGGCCATGGCTGAAAGCAATGATGTATTTCATATGTTGGCTATTGAGCATAAGTTGAATGGTACCAATCACCCATTATGGGCTTATATGATGTGCCATGTATTGGTTGCAAAAGGACTATCGAATATTGTGCAGGTGTTGAAAAACATCCTATTACACTTGCAAATATAGTTACCATAAGTGATGCAGATGGCATTGAAGATGGTGATATTTTTCAGGTTCCTATTCATGTTTCAGTTCTTGCTGCACCTACTATAGAGAAGCTTCATTGGATGGCAAAGATGCTCAGGCACATGCTTTGATAGCTTTGTCTATCAAACATGCCATTATTCCTCACATTCGCTCCTGCAAAATAACAAAGGATGCTTGGGATACACTTACCACTTTATACTACGCAAGGAGTAAGGCTAGTGTTGCTTACCTCCGAAAACAATTAGAGAGTGAGCACATGAATGAAGGAAATTCCCTAGAAAATTTTTTGACAAAGATCGAAGGATCAGTTGATTTTTGTTGATGAACTCCTACCTGATAGCTCACTTGTGCAGACTTTTCTGAATGGTCTTCCAGATTCATATCAAAGTTTTGCTTCTACTCTTTGATTGATCATGAAAGGCAATCCGAATGCCTTAACATTTGAGGAGTTAGTCTTTGTTCTATTGCAAGAAGACTAGTCTAGGCAGAACAAGTCCATTATGCATGTTGCAGATCAAGCTTTCCTGGCTAATCAAAAGGGCAAAGGTTAATGGAGCTCATCTACTTGTAAGCAGAAATCTGCTAATTTTGCACAATCAAAGAAGGATGATAGAGATGAGAAGAAAACAAAAAAGCAAAAATTGTTTTGCAAATATTGTAAAGAAAACGATCATGTGATAAAGAATTGTCCAAAACTGGCTGCAAAAGAGGCAAAGAAGAAAGAGGATGAAAAGGATGTTGTAGAGGCCTCTACACCCAAAATAGAGTCTGTTAATCTTGTGCAGAATGAAGAATGGCCATTTGCCACTGTTTGAGTTATGCATCTTCTCATGAACAATGTATGTCTGCAGTAGACTCATATGTTTGGTACTTTGATACTGGGGCAACCAATCATATTACCTCATAGCACAATTTCTTCACTTCACTTGAGTGTGTCCCTACAGGGAAGACTATCACATGCACCAACAACTCCTCTTATCCTATTATGGGAGTTGATAAGATCATTCTAGCTACTATTGATGGTGGTTCATTTACATTGTCAGAGGCATTATTTTTGCCGAGGATCAAGAAAAATATGTTATCAGTTTTAGCATTAGCCAAGATTGAATTGGTTGTGAAATTTGTTGATGATAGATGTACAGTTCATGATCTATCAAATGGTGATGTCATTATTGCTTCTGGCATTTTATGTCATAGGCTATATAAGCTCATAGACTATGAAAAATATGTGAATGATTTAGCATGTGCAAAACATGATTCTGAGGCTATGTCAGATGCAAAGCTTTGGCATCCACACTTTGTTCATCTAAATTTTGCAAGTTTGCTATGCCCGTAGAAATTTGAAATGGTGTCCTCTCTGCCCAAATTTGAAGCACCTAGTAAACATGTTGTTAAGGCAGTATTTTGGGCAAAATGCAGCATTCCTCCTTCCCAAAAGATGGTTCAGTTCGAGCTACTAAAAAATTGTAGCTTGTTCATAGTGATGTATGTGGTCCAATGCAGAACCTTCTTCTGGGAACTATCTTTACTTCATGACTTCCATCGATGTTTTTTCGAGGCATGCATGGGTATATCCATTGAAAGCAAAGTCTGACATGTTGATGTGCTCCAAATAGTTTTTGGTTTTGATTGAAAATATGTCAGCATGTAAAATGGGCACCCTTTATTCTGATCGAGGGGGGAATATATGTCTTTTGAGTTTAATGCATTTCTAGCTGAACGTGGGATAAACATCAGTGTATAATGCCATATACACCTCACCAAAATGGAGTTGTTGAAAGGAAGAACATGTCACTCATGGAGATGGTGAGGTGTATGGTCAAGAGTCAGGCTTTACCACATAATTTGTGGCTTGAGGTTGTTTTGTATGCAACATATGTACTTAACATGTGTGCCGCTAAAGCATTGCAGTCTATCACTCCATATGAGGCTTGGCATGGTTCCAAGCCATCTGTTGCTCATTTACATGTCTTTGGTTGTCTGGCATATGCATTAGTGCTTGAACAACAACCCAAGAAATCAAATGATAAAGTAGTGAAATTTATTTTTGTTGGTTACAGTTCTGAAAGCAAAGGCTATCATCTATATCATCCATACACTAAACACATTTCGGTTAGCTGTGATGTTGTTTTTGTGGAAGATTTTATTCAGCCATTACTTTCATGTACTAAGGAGACATCGATTAGCTCCAAAGACATGTATGACACTTTGCTGCCTCGTTTTATAGGTGGATAGTCTAGTGCTAGTCCAAATGAGGCAATTTCTTAGCCTTTACAGGTTTCATGTGATGATGCAAATAATTCCATTTCTGATGCAGATTTACAAGGTGCAGTTCGCTCATGAGAGAAATGATATTGAGGAGGCAAAAACTATGCCCAAATGTCTAGTGTACACTTTGCATGATTGAAAATTAGATGCAGCTCTGTCATATCGTACTTGTTCAGGCTCTCATAGTGCTTCTTTTGCATCAAATTGCTATGCTATGATTGCCTCAAGTCTTTGTGATGAAAATGATCCAATTTTGTTTGATGAAGCACAAAATTCAAAAAATTGGATGGCTACTATGCAAACAAAATATGATATTATTATTAAAAATAGAACCTGGTCTTTATGTGACTTGCCTCCTAGCTAGTTTAAGGCAACTCTTGTGCAACACTAGTATGTTTTTTCTTACTAGTAGATGAGCTCCATTTACCACTTCCCTTCTGACTAGCTAAGAAAGCTTGATCTACAAAATGCATAATTGACATGTTCTGCCTCAACTAATCTTCCTACAACAAAACAAAGTCTAAGTCCTCAAATATTAAGGCATTTAGATTGCCTTTTACCACAATCAAATATTAGATGCAAAACTCTAATATGAATCTAGAAGATCATTAAGAATATTATGCACAAGTGAACTATCTAGCAAGACTTCATTAGCAAAAATCAAATGCTCCTTCAAATCTTTTATCTTTGTCAAAAAAAATTTATAGTCCTTCATCTATATACTCACTCTCCAACTATTTTTGGAGGTAAGCTACATGAGCCTCATTTCTAGCCTAGTATAAAGTTGTAAGTCTATCCTAAGTATCCTTTGCTAATGTGGGGGATAAAGGCACATTTGACAGACAAAGCTATCAATGTATGTGCATGAGCATCTCTACCATCCCAATGAAGTTGCTCTACAATAGGTGCAATAGGAACCACAACACAAACAGGAATTTGAAGATCATCGTCTTCAATGCCATCTAGATCACCTTCAATGATTGTATTTCTAGGTGTACTACGATATTTTGAAATACCTTGCAGAATATTCCACAACTCCTTTGCACCCATACATGACACATCATATATGCCCACAATGGTTGATTTATACGATCCAACTTATCCTCAACATCCAACATACGGAATACATCATTGCTTTTAGCCATGGCCAATGACTAAATACCCTAAGAAAATTGAGTGCATCTCAAAAAGATGAACATAAATACCATGTCAAGCTCTATTAAACCTATAGCAAACTTCGAGATGCTTGTATTGGTGACTTGAAACACACACACACACACACACACACATATATATATATATATAGCACAAAGGGATGAAATTGGTTGCACAGTCGTTCTGATATGTGCTGAGAGGCCGAAACGAGCTTCGACCAAAATTTTGGTGCCAAATAGTGAGGCTCACCAATTTTCATGTGATTTTGAGACTATGATCAGAGGGGTGTTGGTGATGCCCTAGATGAAGGGATGACTTGCTTCGATACCAATTGTTGGAGTTCGAGGTCTATGGAAGCATACAAACAACACAAGGAAAAAGAAGAAGCTTGGAGCACAACACAATACATAAAATATTATCAAATGAAATGTACAAAGCTAAGTGATCCATTAGGGTTATAGGCATATGTACAAGCTAAGGAAAAAAACCTCATGAAAAGGAGAAAAAGTGCCCCAACAATCCTAAGTGTGTTCACACACATCACTATCAAAATATATCAACAATATATGTACATATGTGTGTGTGTGTTTCTTGTCATGTATAATTGTATGTGAGAAAGATGACTATGTCTATACATGTAGATTACTATATGTGAGTATATGGTTTTGTGAATATGTGTGTGTATAAGTTTATGAGTGGATTTGTGCATGAATAATTTTGTGTGATTTCAATAATTGGTGTGTGTATGTTTGTGAGTGCATAAGTGTTTTCTTGAGTGTGAGGAAGAGAGCATGTATGTGTGCGTATGTGTGTATATGTGTGCTTTAAAATGTAACCATATAGGGGAAATTATTCGGGTGATGTGAATCGACGACAACAATTTAATAGAAGCTTCACACAATAATGCGAAAGATAAAGGAAGACAACAAAATATTGACATTTATGCATGTGAGATGGTATGGAAGGTTTGTATTCATACATACATCTTTTTAAGACTTTCGTGACTAGAAACACAAAGAGATAATATCTCACATTTTATAGTCTTTCATGCACATCGTGGGAAAGAAAAGTGCTCTCCTAATCATATCATAACATTCCCAACATGATCTATTTTGAGTTTTCAGAGTTTGGCAAATACCAAATCTGACCAAAAAGTTGTTTTCTTGATCATTGTGTACACTTCTATGAGTGTGTCTATGTGTGAGAAAGAGATAGCGTGCAAACTTTGAGAAGCATAACAAGGTATTGGATGTGAAACTTTGTAAATAAAAAGTATCAAAAGAGACTTCAATTTGATATATGAGACGTATGAAATAACCCACTACATAAGGAATAGCAAAGGCTGAATAAACCATCATGATGGCTAAGCCCTAAATTTCTTCACAGTGTTGCATTGGTTACCTATGCTCTCGTAGCATGTCCTCCAAGTCTTTGGTAGCTTGGGCATCCACATCCGGTACCTTGGCCTCCAGTTCTTCATGAGCTTGCTATAATGTGAGTATTGGGTCTGGAGTGTTTCATTGTCAACCTCCAATGTTGTAACGTGTGTTTGTAATCTATGATATTCTACCTGTAAGGCAATGTTTCATTCTTCCAAGTGTTGATAAGCTTGTTGAAGCTCTGAGACACATTGAACCATTGTATTGAATGTATTATTTATAGTTATAGATGTGAAGAGGTAGGTTTTAGTGCATGGGGAATGGGAATGGGAATGGGAATGGTGGATGCAATGCATGATGGTGCCGGTGATGTTGGTGGAGGAGGGATCGGGGATGATGGAAGTGTGGGGGGAGGGGGAGGTGCAATGGATGGAGAAATGTCCATGGGGTTAGATTGTGCAATGTATTTGGGAGCTACCATGAAGGTTGGGATGGTAGGTGAGGTGATCATGGTGGGCGATGATGGCAATGGAGGTATAGGGAAAGATGGATGAAGTGAATGGGAAGTATGGATCACAGGGAAGGGGAATGTGTGAATGCAGGTACATAGGGATACCTAAGCTACCCTTAGTGGGTCTCAGGTGTCCTTTGATACTAGGTATGATAGGGTAGCCAATGGAAAATTCTCCAAATAGAAATAGAGAACAAAGAAGTGGATTGGTGATGGAAGAAAAAAGGATCGCTTGAGAGATTGGTTCATGGAAGGAGAAAGAGGTGGTTGAGGTATGGATGTGGGTAGTGGTTGTTAAGATTAGAATGGTTTCAAGAGTGGTGGGTTGCGGAGGTGGGGGAGATGGGGGCGCTGAGGGGAGATAGGCAAAGTTTTGTACTAAGGCCTCCGTGGTAAGATCTATTGTGGCTGTTGAAGTAGTCATTGGTTTTGTGGTTGCTTCCGACTCAAATATGAGGATACATATGTCTTTGCCTTGACATGACCTTGTCTCCACTCTTTGTCTATCATACTTGATTGACTGGCATAGTGCATTGTGCACTGCTTCTTGAACTCCCAATGATTCTGTTAATAATTTGAGAGAATCAATGAACTGAGGGTCCACCCCTTCATCTCTGAGGATTTGATCCATTAAGGCTTTTCCGACATGAATGAGACTCAATGTCGTTCTTGCACAGTTGTAATTGTGTCATATAATCTTTGCAATTCTAGGGTGTATGTGGGAGTAGGCACCTCTTGCTGCTCTTCATGATGTCATTCCTCATGTTCATCGTTGCTCTCTTTAGATTCTTCCTCTTTGTCTTCATCTTTTTCATCTTCTTCTTCTTCGTCAAGTATGGTAACCTACACTTGTGATGTAGTTGCTTATGGATGTGATCCCTCCACAACTTGTTCATCACCCGGCTCAATAATCACCTCTCATAGGATCTACTCAAAATCTTCATTGGTGAGTTCTTCTAGGTGGACTCCTCTAGGGAATTCAAGATCTACTAGGAGTGGAGGAAATATTAGACTTGGTCCTTTAGAGCTGCATCTTGGGATGTGGAGTGTGAATGGACGAACATGTCATTGTGGTGGAGGAGTGATTTCAAGGGTTAAAGTGGCTCCTCGAGATTGAGGACATGGTACTGCGCCTCAGATCCTCTTTGATGGGGTCCTATGGAAGTTTTGCCTTTGAATTGTTGTACCCTATTCCACATTAGAGCTCTCTGTATTGGAATGTCATACGTCAGAAATCGATAGATAATCCTGGTGAGGGCACAACATCCATATAGTAATACCTTGCACAACAATCATTTGTGCGCCACGTGAATTTGATCAATGATCCAATGAGGTAGGTTAATAGTTAGATTTTGAGTATCGACAAGATATAAACTGAACCATACTTTCTTATGGGGCATGGTGAACCTATCTTGTGCTAGAAAAGCAAAATGCTACATGTACATTCTCAGGTGGACTGCGATGTTGGGTTTCATGGCCACCATATCTTTGAGCTTAGTGAGGTTCCTATTCTTCATGCTTTATTGCACTAGAATCTCCTTCTCAGTGGGGACGTGCATTGCCTTCATGTCCAGAGCATCATGCACTAAGTTATTGGTTAACCTAAACCTCTTCAATTTGTTTCTCATGGTTAGAGATGGAAGCACAAATGTGCTTGAAGCTTTGGGATTCTTGTTGGGAGTTAGGGTGTTGATGAGATAGTAACATCACATGAAGTTAGGCTTGGGAAGCTTAGCACTAAAGTACACCTCCAATCCCACTTTCTGCCACACTAGGTGTGGCTCTTTTGCATACTGTAATTTCTCAAACTCATGAGTGAAAAGTTGGTACTTCATCCATTTTCCATTGAACTCTATTTCTGCCTCTCACATGTAAGAGTCTTCTCCTAGTGGTCCTGCTATCTCGCTAAACTAATGGGAGGTCTTTCCAATTGGAATGTGTGGCCACTGGGGGATCTTGTATGGGATGATTTGTATGGCCTACAAGCCCTCGGGTCATTCGATCAGTTTGGGCATGATGGGTAAATTTTCCATATCAACAACTTGTTGACCCATGCTTGCCTGAGAACTTGTTTGTGCTACTTCAGCCATGATACTGTTGGTAGGAACTGATGCTTGCTTATCTACTAGAAGAATAAGATCATGTTAGTATTGTGTAGGAAACATGATAATGCCTTGTCCCCTTTACAATACCAACATGGTGCTCTTTGAGGTTAGAGGTTAGTCAAATAGGTGTGTTGTGTGTGTGCATGTGTGTGATTGAGAGTTAGGAAGTCAATAATGTTCCTATATGCATACTCTGGTTGTGCACGCTTCTCAAATGCATCTATTCTTGTGCACAATAACTTACATGGTTGGTTCAGAGGATTTACTATAGGGTTTGAGTCTCCAAACTTCCTTTGTGGGGTTGCATAATTTGACATTGATGGTATGTGAAGATGTCTCAGGTGATGCTACTTGGATTTGGGACTTTTTAGGTATCCATTTCCAAGTAGTCTGAGTTGTGACTTGATATGTTTGTGTGGTGATACTAGATGTTCATTGTGAATTATGTGAAGTGTGTGTCTATGAGTAGTGATTCAAGCCTAGGGGCTTATGTGTGGCTAGTTGGGCATGAAAGCAAATCTTAGGCACCCAAATTTGTCGCTCCTTTGGGTCAGCCTTCATCAATTACTTTGGTATCCAAATAGAAATAATCCTCCCTGTTTGATGCTTGGAATACTCATTTTTTGCGACCTTCAATCGAATCGTTGGGTTGGTGTGTCCTTGGGGTCTTTGCATTGGAGCAGGGGGTTGTCCACCCTTACATACCCAAATTTGCTTCACGGTTTGAGTCATCTTGCTTCGGGTGATCCATTGACTATGAGCATTGACCATCTGCTTTCTCTACTTCTTGTACAACCTTTGCTTGCTTTGTCTTGATCACTTCTGGAAAAGAAGGTAGTTCCATCAGGTTCTTGACTCCTTAGTTGAGAACATCATCCTTCTGCATCACATAGTTTTGGATAATAACAACATCTTTATCTTCATGTCTACTCTTGGAAGGACCAAGATTTGGTGCCTTTTCTAATTCCTTGAGTGCTCCATTTTCTAGTTTCAATTGTGACACACTACTGGTTCAACCAGACCTGAAGAAGTCCACTTCTTAGGTTCAAGTTCACAGCATGGTCATAGATCCAATCTTGACCTAAAATACAAGGCTCAGTGAGGTCCTCATCTTGACATACTAGCACTTTCACTATCATTGGCGCATCCTCAAGGTAGATGGGAAGCTCCACCTCACCCATGCAAGGGGTTTCCACACCTCTCAATCCTATGACATATGCCTCTATAGGATTGATATTCAATTGCAAATATTAATAGTAAGAAAGTTTAACTGCACTGGTGGTAGCACCTAAATCAATCAAGGCTCTTATAGTCCTAGTACTCTTTCCTTATCCTAGCTCTAGCATCATGAAAGGACGCCTATCAACTATTCACTGAGGGATCATACTCATAGCTTGGCACATAGCCATGTGATATCTTGGTGCCTCTTGAGTATTTGACCTAGGTTGATCTCTACCCTATCTCCTCAATATCATTCATCAGATGCGTTCTGAGGCTTCTACATGTGCTTCTTTCCAAACTCATTCTTCCTCTTCCTTACGTTTCTTTGTAGTGTTGAGTTGATTTAGCATTTTCTTTGTGAGGGGTTCTTGATATAATTTCACCTTGAAACCATTAATGTAACTAGGTAGGATGTTGCCTTCTAGAGTGGCTAATTGGACATCTCCACTTGTTGATATTCTATTAATAATCATGGATCCATAGCCGTGCTTCTGAAATTTTCTCGCATGTTGCTGAGAGTGTACACCAAGACTAAATCTCTAGCCTTCAGACCCTTATCCTTCACATGGGCATCAAAGTATGCCTTTTGTCATTTCTTGGCTGTACAAATCTCTGATCTTGCTCTCACTGTTGATATATTTAGGTAGTGATGTGTGTGAACACTCTAGGACCGTCGGGGCACTTTTTCCCCTCTTTAGGAGGTTTTTTCCCCCCGACTTGTATATACGCCTATTCCCCTAACGGGCTAGTTATCTCTAGTAATACTATTTTCAGTATTGTGTGTTGGATTCTTCTTCCTTGTGTTGTTCGCCTGCTCTCACAGACCTCTAACTCCAACAATTGGTATCAGAGTAGGTCGTTGCTTCATCTAGGGCGCCGTCAACACTCCTCCGTTTGCAGTCTCAGATTCACACGAAATTTAGTGAGCATACTCAGGGTGTTTCAAAGATCAAAACAGCTTTGCTATGTCGTGTCGAAATCGCGATCTGAGCTTGTTTCGGCCTCTGAACACACTATCATAGTGCTTGTGCAGGCTATTTTGTCTTTTTGTGCCAAAGGTATATAACTATTTCGGTCTGCCAGTATAAGCATCTCGAAGTCTGCTACAGGTTTAGCAGAACTCATCTGGGCAGTTCCATTCAACTTTTTGAGATACAATCAATTTTCTGCATCAAGGTATTTTAGTCACTGACCATGGCTGAAAGCAGTGATGTATTCCGTATGTTGGCTGTTGAGGATAAGTTGGATGGTACCAACTACCCATTATGGGCTTATATGATGCGACATGTATTGGTTGCAAAAGGATTGTGGAACATTGTGCAGGGTGTTGAAAGACGTCCTGTTACACCTGTATCAACAGGTACTGCAAATACAGGTGCTGGAGCTAATGAAGATGGTATCGAAGATGATATGTGCAGATTCCTGTTCGTGTTGCTATTTTTGCTGCACCTACTACAGAGCAGATTCGTTGGGATGGAAGAGATGCCCAGACACATGCATTGATAGCTTTGTCTGTCAAACGTGCCATTATTCCTCATATTCGCTCTTGCAGAATAACTAAGGATGCTTGGGATACACTTACCACATTGTACCAAGCTAGGAATGAGGCTCGTGCTGCTTAGCTCCGAAAACAGTTGGAGAATGAGCACATGAATGAAGGTGATTCTATGGACAATTTCCTAACAAAGATCAAAGACTTGAAGGAAGAGTTGATTTCTGCTGATGAGGTTATACCAGATAGCTCACTTGTGTAGACCGTTCTGAATGGTCTTCCTGATTCATATCAGAGTTTTGCTTCTACTCTTCGGTTGATGATGAAAGGCAATCCAAATGCCTTGCCATTTGAGGAGTTAGTCTTTGTTCTATTGCAGGAAGATCAGTCCAGGCAGAACAGGTCCATTATGCGTGTTGCAGATCAAGCTTTCCTGGCTAGTGAGAAGGGCAAAGGAAAATGGAGTTCTTCTACTAGTAAGCAAAAATCTACAAATGCTGCACATTCGAAGAACCAAGACAAAGATGAGAAAAAATCAGAAAAGCAGAAATTGTTTTGTAAGTACTGTAAAAGGAATGATCATATCATAAAGAACTGTCCAAAACTGGCTGCAAAAGAGGCAAAGAAGAAAGAGGCTGGAATGGTTGTTGCAGAAGCCTCTACACCAAAAACGGAGTCTGCTAATCTTGTGCAGGAAAAAGAATGGGCGTTCACTACTGTTTGCAGTTTTTGAACCATCTTCTCATGAGCAGTGCATGTCTGCAGTAGACTCAGATGTTTGTTACTTTGATAGTGGGGTGACCAAACATATTACCTCGCAACGCAGTTTCTTCTCTTCACTCGAGCCTGCCGCTACAAGGAATACTGTTACATGCGCCAACAACTCCTCTTATCTTGTTATGGGAGTTGGTAAGATCATTTTGACTACTGCTGATGGTAGTTCTTTCACTTTTTCAGATGCTTTATTTGTGCCTGGGATCAACAAGAACCTGTTATCAGTTTCTGCATTAGCCAAGATTGGCTTGGTTGTGAAATTTGTTGATGACAGGTGTACGGTTCATGATCTATCAACTGACGATGTGATTATTGCTTCTGGCATTTTATGTCGTGGGCTGTATAAGCTCATAGATTATGAAAGATCTGTGAATGATTTGGCATGTGCAGTTCATGATTCTCAGGCTATGTCAGATGCAAAGCTTTGGCATGCACGCTTTGGTCATCTGAATTTTGCTAGTTTGCTACGCCTGCATAAATCTGAAATGGTGTCCTCTTTGCCCAAACTTGAGACACGTGGAAAACATGTTTGTGAAGGCTGTATTTTGGGCAAAATGCAACGTTCGTCCTTTCCAAAAGATGGTTCAATTCGGGCTACACACAAATTGCAGCTTGTACATAGTGATGTCTATGGTCCTATGCAGACACGCTCTTTTGGAAATTACCTTTACTTCATGACTTTCATTGATGATTTTTCCAGGCATGCATGGGTATATCCACTCAAAGCAAAGTCCGAAGTGTTCATGTGCTTCAAACAGTTTTTGGTTTTGGCTGAAAATTTGTCAGCATGTAAAATGGGCACCCTCCGTTCTGATCGAGGTGGGGAATATATGTCCTCTGATTTTAATGCATTGCTGGCTGAACGTGGGATAAAACACCAGTGTACAGTGCTGTATACACCTCAACAAAATGGAGTTGCTGAACGAAAGAACAGGTCACTAATGGAGATGGTGAGGTGTATGGTTAAGAGTCAGGCTCTACCACATAGTTTCTGGCTTGAGGCTATCATGTGTGCAACATATGTACTGAACAGGTGTCCCACTAAAGCACTGCAATCTATCACTCCATATGAGGCTTGGCATGATCGCAAGCCATCTGTTGCTCATCTGCATGTTTTTGGTTGTTTGGCATATGCATTAGTGCTTGAACAACATCGCAAAAAATTGGATGATAAGGCTGTAAAATGTATTTTTGTTGGGTAGAGTTCTGAAAGTAAAGGCTATCGTCTGTATCATCCACAGACTAAATGCATTCTGGTTAGCCGTGATGTTGTTTTTGTGGAAGATGCTATTCAGCCATTGCTTTTATGTACTAAGGAGACATCTGTTAGCTCCAAAGACATGTATGATACTTTGATGCCTCTTTTTACAGGTGGACAATCTAGTGCTGGTCCTAATGAGGCAACTTCTCAGCCTTTGTAGGTTTTGTATGATGATGCAGATCATTCCATTTCTAATGCAGATTTACATGATGCACTTGTTGATGAGAGAGCTGATATTGAGAAGGCAAAAATTATGCCAAAATGGCTGGTGCAGACTTTGCGTGACAACAAATTAGATGCACCTTTGTCATATCGTACTCGTTCAGGCTCTCATAGTGCCTCCTTTGCATCAGATTTCTATGCTATGGCTGAATCTAGTCTTTGTGATGAGAATGAGCCTATTTCTTTTGATGAAGCACAAAATTCAGAAAATTGGATGGCTACTGTGCAATCTGAATATGATGCTATAATGAAGAATGGTACTTGGCCTTTATGTGACTTGCCTCCTGGCAAGAAAGCCATTGGTACTAAGTGGGTATACAAGCTGAAGCGTAAACCTGATGGTACAATGGACAAGTATAAGGCTAGGCTTGTTGCAAAGGGTTATGCACAGGAAAGAGGCATTGATTTTGATGAGACCTTTGCACCCACATGTCGTATGACTACTGTTCGGAGCATCTGTGCACTTGCAACCCATCATGGTTGGAATGTACATCAGTTGGACATTAAAACTGCATTTCTGAATGGTGACTTGCATGAAGAAGTGTATGTTTTTCAGCCCCGTGGCTTTGTGCAGAAAGGGCATGAAAACCAGGTGTGCAGGTTAAAGAAGGCATTATATGGTTTAAAGCAAGCACCATGTGCTTGGTATGAGAAGATACATGCCTATTTGATTGCACATGGTTTTGAGAACAGTCCAAGTAAAAGCACCTTATATGTGAAGCGTGCTAATGATGTGCTTCTGATCATTGTTGTCTATGTTGACGACATGCTGCTCACTGGTCCTATTGAGAGGCATATTGCTGATTTCAACACTGATTTGCATGCCTCATTTGAGATGTCTAATTTGGGGCATTTGCATCACTATTTGGGCATTCAATTTATGCAAGTTGATGGTGGAATGGCTTTGTGTCAAACGAAATATATTGACACATTATTGCAGCGTTTTGGCCTTGAAGACTCTAAGCCTATTGCCACTTCTATGGAGACAGGTTTACGATTGAGTCTTCATGATGCTGGAGATGCATTTGATGTTGTTCTCTATCAGCAGGCTGTTGGATGCTTGATTTACTTATGCATTACTCGGCCAGATATTCAGTTTGCTATCTCATAGATGAGCAGATTTATGCATTGCCCAGGAGTCAAGCATTGGCAGGTGGTTAAGCGCATCTTTCGCTACTTGAGTGGTACTCGACTACTTGGGTTGTTTTATCCCAAGGGGGGATCACTACTGCCAGATTTGCATGCTTTTTTTGACTCTGATTGGGCTGGTTGCTATGACACTTGTGTGTCCACTAGTGGCTTTTGCTTCATGCTTGGTAGCTCATGTATATCTTGGTTGAGCAAGAAGATGCCTACTGTGGCCACTTCTAGTTGTGAGGCTGAGTATAGGGAAGCGTTCATAGCTACTGTTGAGTGTGTGTGGCTCAGACGCCCTATGGCTGATTTGGGTGTTGGTCAGTCTTCTGCCACCACCATCTTCATTGATAGTCAGAGCGCATTGGCAGTTGCGAGGAACCCTGCGTTCCATGCTCGCACTAAGCACATTGAGCTGCATTATGATTATGTTAGGGAGAGGTTCTCTGCTGGGGAGATTAGCTTGGCATATGTGCCCATGCAGGAGAGCATTGCAGACCTTTTCACAAAGGATTTGTCTAAGGAGAAGTTTGAAGCTTTCCGCAAAGCTTTGGGCTTACTTCCTTTCGTGGATGTTGGAACTCAAGGTAGTGTTGGAACTCAAGGTCAAGCACAAGCATGTAAGCACATCAAAAAGGTGGACACACACAAGAAGAAGGAGCAAGTAGGGAGCTCCAAGAAGTACATGTCAAATTTTTAGAAGAATCCCCTACAAAAATAGTGATTTCCATCATTAAAAACCATTATAAATACCATTTCTATTTTCGTAACTCCATTTTGTTGAAGCCGAGGAGTCCTGGAGCTTGAGGAGTATTAGAAGTATCATCCTACCAATTTTCATAATTTTTGGACTTCGTTTGAGCCCTCAAATAAGCCCTGGAACCTAATTTTTAACTATGCCGGACACTAGGTCTGGACAGGGCCAAAACTAGTCCAAAAACTATAAAAGGAGCTAGAGAGCTCATTTTTGAGGTTAGCTTGTTAGAGAATAGAGCTTTTGTAAGAGAACTCTTTTGCAATCTAAGCTTTCTATTGTTCCTCTCTTTGATCTTACTTTGTGCGTGTGTGTGTGTGTATGTGTGTGCATGTTTGTGTGCTTTCACTCACGCACTTGTGCCTTCACTTGCTTGTGGTCTTCATACCGGTCCTCACATCTCCGCAGATTGACAAGTAAAGGAGGTGGTGCTTACGCTTGAGCTACACCAAATTTTGGCGTCGTTGCCGGGGAGAGAGCTTCGAGGACAAGCGTTGTGATGGTAAGATCGTAGATTTGCGACGTTGGAAGGTAAAAAAACTGTCATTTTTGTTCATTTTTGGATTTTTCTTCTTCATCTTCATCATCATCATCATCTCCACCTCATTCCATCTTCTTCTTCATAGAAATTTCTTGATTTTTAGTGCATTTTCACAATTTTCATACCATCTTTCATGCATTATTGTGCGAGGAGGAGCTAGGAAGTGCAAGAGAGAGCAAGCGCTGTGTTTTTTCATGATTTTTTGCACATACGGAGCTCGCCACTGCTCCGCGCTAAGAGATTTGAATTTCCCGCCAAAAAACACGATTCTGTGAAGAAAATCGCGATTCTGTAAAAAATTCAAATTTTTTTGAAAAATCACGATTTTCTATTTCCCGCCTAAAAGTTTGTTGAAAGAAAACATGATTTTGTGGTTGTGCTCAAAATCGCGATTCTCACAAATCACAATTTTCAGCCAAAAAACATGATTCTAAGAAAACACGATTCTAAGAAAACACGATTCTGTGGTTGTGCTCAAAATCATGATTCTCTAAATTTTTGAAAACCACGATTCTCTGAGACAAAATCGCGATTTTCAAAAACACGATTCTCTGCTCAAAATCGTGATTCTCATAAATCACGATTTTCAGCAAAAACACAATTTTGTAGAAACACGATTCTGTGAAAACACGATTCTCTGTTGGCAATCGCAATTTTCAAAAACACGATCCTTTGCTCAAAATCACGATTCTCAAAAACACGATTCTCTTCTCAGAATCGTGATTCTCTTGAAGTTCACAAAATTGCGATTCTATTGAGATTCAAAGCATCGCGATTCTATGATTTCATAGCATCGCGATTCTCTTGAAGTTCACAAAATCGTGATTCTATTGAGATTCACAGCATCGCGATTCTCTGATTTCATAGCATTGCGATTCTCTTGAAGTTCACAAAATCGCGATTCTCTTGAGATTCACAGCATCGCGATTCTCTTGAGATTCACAGCATCGTGATTCTCAGATTTCATAAAATCGCGATTTTCTTACAAAATCGTGATTTTCCCATGAGTGCCTATTTGCCTGTTTTGATCCCCAGGAGCCTGATTTGACATAACCCTCAGATTGACTAATTTGAAGTTGACCCTCAGGTGGGAGTAGGGAACCAAGGGGACTCCAAAGGACTTTGAACCATACCAAAGGGAAATTTTGGATTCTTAACCAAAGCTTATGAACCTAAGATATGGTAGACACCTAGGCAAGGATAGACAAAGCATTAGATCTTCTCAGTCTAGTGTCAACCATACAACTAAGTCTTGGGCACAACAACTAAGTGGTTGTCCTTACGTACTAAACTCTGACACAAGTGATTCAGAAATGTCTTTTAGCATGGGGAGACCTACAGGTGGTTCAAGAACTGCCCATCTACAAACACCAGAAGGTCCCTATAAGACACAATTGGAATATATTCGGACCAACCGATTAGGTGCTCGCATCTATGAGGATGGCCTGAGGCGATCAGTGGTCCAACTCAAAAATCCAGATCAACCCTTTGGACTTGAACACCCAGTGGTCAAGTTCGAAGAGGGTTCATACATTGATAAGGAAGGAACCATGTATGTGGTTACCAACCAACCAGATAGGACCGATGAGTTTGGAAATATCATTCATGAGAATGAGATAGGAGACCTAGAACAAGGAAATGTAGGACAAGGACCCCAGACTCCTAGAGGTAAGTCAGTTTTGACCAGAGTGATCACTCCAGACTGGATCCCTCAAGACAAAAAAAGCATAGAACTATTCTTGAATAGAGAAACAGAGGAAGCCTTTTGGAGATTCAAGCCAGATCAACCTAGCCAATTGGGCATAGTCATCATCTATGAATTCAAAGATCATGAGATACCAGGCAAAGTTGTGTACCTGGATAACACATCAGAGAAGATGTTCTTGGTAACAGAACATGATAGACATGCATATACTTGGAAGAGTGAATTGATTTTCCCTCCACCAAGATCCAATGTTTCCCATGGCCTCCAAGGAGTAGGATCATCCCAAGCTCATGAATCCCAGAGAGAAAGAACTAGAGAGCGACCTGAGGTAAGTTTTGCACACCCTGTGGGCAGGAATAGATCAGGATTTGAAAATGAAAGACCTGAAAGAGAGAGACATCAAGCACATAGGCAACAAAGAGATGAACAAGATTTTCCATTGCCTAGACCCCGAAAGCACCCAAGAACCCTTAGACCCACTCAAGTGATCAAGGCAATGAAGAATTATTTTGACGGGTTAGGAGATCCTTATGATCATGTGGCCGAGTTCAAACAAGTGTTAAGAGCTGAACAGGTTGAGGATTTGTTCACCCAGTATGAGGCATTTGGTTTGACTCTTAAGGGCACTACCTTAGCTTGGTTTCAGCCACTGAGTAGTCGCAACTATCACGATATAGGCCAACTGATAGGCGAATTCATTGTAGAATTTTCCAAGAGTGGTATCAGGCATAACACATCATCCCTGATCCACAGCTTCAAGCAGACACCCCAAGAAACAGTGCGACTAGCAGGTAGAAGATTCAGACAGTATTTGGAGAGATGCCTTGCTCCCGAGTTACCCACACCAGCCAAACAAGTGGCTTTGTTCTTAGATGGCTTACTGAGCACAAAGTTGAGATCATATGTGTACTTGAAAGAGCCCAAATCCATAGAAGAGTGTGTGCGGACGTGCATTGACATAGAAGATAACTTGGGTGAGGAGTTAGGATTGTCCAAACTCTATAAGGATTCTGATAGTTCTACTAGTCATACTTCAAAAATCTCCACAGAAATAGATGAGATAGATGAGCAAGTTGCCAAGAAGCTGGGAGTCCAAAATAGACAAACACAAAGAGTCACCTCATTGAACCGATGTTATACCTGTGGAGGGGACCACATGGCTAACGTATGCCCAATGCAAAACCAAAACATTAGAGAAAGGAATGCTCCATATTGCCCTATTGAGAGAAAATACACGAACCACACGGCTCAAGATTGTCCCTACAATAGGCAGGCTGTTAGACAAACTTATCAGCAACCTTACTTACAAGGTAGGTATCAGAACCAATACCAACAGCCATATTATCGACCACAACAGCAATATCAGGCACAATATAGGCCACAACCAGTCTTGGGAAACCAACCACCAGCTCCTCCCAACGTGATTCCAGTCAAGTATGCTGTGGGAGAGGAAAATCCAAATAGAGCATTGGTGCCAATAACCCTATTGATACCAAATAATGACTCTCATGCTCATAGTACAGACTACTCCCATGAAGGTAGTCCACATGCTTATTACACTGAGTCGCCTGAGCATAGTGAGATTTACTCGTATCAATATGAGGCACCACCTATGGAGCAAAATTGGGAGCCAGAATACTCCAATGTCATGTACACAAATCCTAACCCTAGGCCCCAATTGAGACAAATGAGACCACAAGCCCCTAGAGGATCATGTTTCAGATGTCAGGGCGACCATTTCCTTCGTGATTGTCCCCACCCACCATCTCCGAGTCAAGGACAGGCTATCACAATACAGGCTTTTTGTCCTGATTGTGGCAAAGACCATCTCCCCAGAGATTGTCCAAGAAACCCCTCTAGTGCGCCCAAGATTACACCCATTAATGTGGTAGGCTTAGTGGCAGATTCAAGTTCAAGTTGCAGTAATGTGGCTCCTATACAAGCCATCACTAGAGCACAAGCCTTAAAACAGGATAAACGAGTAGAGCAATCGGAGTCGAGTGAATCGGGAGAACCTAGTAAGAGGAAAACAAGAACATGGAAAGATACCCGAGATAAGGCTAATTGCAAGTGGAATAAAAAGTTATTGGAACTAGAAGAAAGCTTGAAAGATGCAAAACAAAAATAGAAGACATCGCATCTCAAAACCCCTCGCAGGTCGACACTCCAACCACTCCACCTCATCCCACCCCACCACCCATTGTAAATAAGCCGCAACCAGGGTCTGTTCTTGCAGATCCAACCCCAGAAGGCTTGGACATGATTTTCAAGGCCTACCAGGCTCGACTTCAAGAAGGGCCAACAGTTGCAAACCTAGACAAGAGTTACCCTAGAGCAAATTTAGAGATTTAACGGATGAAAATGTGCATGAAAATGGTAGAACAAGCTCAAGCTATACTTGAAACTAGTCAAAAGTTCAATCAGACAAACTATGTCAAACCAGATTTGCATTTCCAGGGCCTACTAGAAAGATTAGAGCAATTGGTAAACAAACCACAAGTTTCTTTACCTCCACACGCTCAACCAATTTTTGAGAGAAGAAGCTCACCACCAATGGGAGCGTATGTTCCTAATTCCACGGATGCTGGAATTCCTCCTTCAATTCAACAGTACTCTCAAGAGTTCTTGTGGGAAATACAAGAAGAGAAATGGGTGAAGGAGAAGGGTAATCCTCCTCCTCTTCCTGAAATTGATGATCTTCATGATCAATTTCCCCAAGACATTCCATCTATTTACGGAGATGAAGCAGAACAACAAGAAGACGAAAGATTAGATTTTGAATCTAATACCCTAGAAGAAGTGCCTCAATTTCCAGGCCCATGGGAATCTGAGTCTCTTCAGATCATAGCTCCCACAATATTGGTAAGGAATGAAGACTCAGTGGTTCCAAGGAACACCGATGTCATGAAGAACACTAAGGTTCAGTGTCATCTCACTGTAGAGGAGCTGCTCAAAGCAAAACCTGAGCTATGGAATCATGTGAAGGATCAGGTCCCAGAACTTGATTCCAATATGCCAAAAACAAGCTCTAAGCAAAAAGTTCCAGAGATATCTCTTGATAAAATAGGAGACATGTGTGAGGGTGAAGAAGGTAATACTTATCTTCCAATCACCTACCAAGTTTACACAACCAAAGCAATCATACATTCAGGTGCTGGTGTTGCTATTGCAACCACCTCCTTGTGGAAGCAATGGGGACAACCCACATTAAGACCAACTAGAATGAAGCTTCAAATGGTTGAAGGTCATTTTGAAAGACCTCTAGGATTTCTAGAAGGGATAACTCTAACCACATGTGGTGTAGAGTTTGAACACACATTTGCTATATGTGACTTTGAGAAAAATAATGTCTATGAGATGATCCTAGGAAGACCCTTCCTATGACAATTGCAAATAGTACAGGATTGGGGAACCAACTCCTTGTACTTACAGCACTTAGGGGTCACCACCAAGGTCAATTTGAAGGATTACACCTTCAAAGATGTACCACCCCTACAGTGGAATCCTATCCACAAAGCAAAAGAAGATTCTATCTATGTGCATTCAGAAAGTTCACCTGATCCATCATGGCTGCATGAAGATACTCATTTGTGGATGTGCAAGGTCGCAGAGGAAGAGGAAAAACGTTTAAAGGCAAGAGAAGAAGGAACTTCGCCAGGAGATAGACCAGTTAGAGACCTGGCCTACACACCGATGATCTTTCCAGATGAGGAATTTGAGCCTCATGGCTGGCCAGAAATCTTAGCCACCATGGACATTGCTATCAATGAAGAACAATGGACACCTCATTGTGATGAGGAGGGTTATGATATTTCAGTGTTCATGTGTCAACCCTTGCTAGAAGAATGTGACCCTAGTGATGTCATAGAAGAAGAAGAAAACGACGATGATCTAGAGTCCATTGTAATGGATACTTGCTTTAACTCAGAAAAGCACTATCTAGAAGATATAGGAGTGCTCACCCAGAAAGAAGAAGAACCTCTCATAAGCATTAAAACGGTAAATTCAAAGGATGGAAGTGAGAGCAGTCAAAAGAAAAAGAAAAGAAAAGCAGTGAAACCAGAAGAGGAGGAATCATTGTTTGAAGTACTAGAAAACTTCAAGAAATATGAAGTTGACGATCACAAAATTTTGGTAGGAATGCCTAAGAGAGAGGCCATCATAGGAGAATCATATGATAATAAAGAAAAGACCAAGAAAATTGTTGTGGCCATTGAAGAGAACGAAGAGAGATGCACCTATATAGGAGATGACCTAAGTGCAAGAGAAGAAATGGAGCTTGTAGCTCTATTAAGGGAATATAGGGATGTGTTTGCGTGGCACTATAGAGACTTGAAAGGGGTAGATCCAAGAATTTTCTCTCATACTATCCCCATGACTACTGATGCCAAGCAGAGGCTAGAGAGCGCATAAGGCGAAATAAGTTAAGGCGACTAGGCCTAGATGTCAACTCAAAAGCCCCAAAATATCACATGGATATGTGCCAAAAATCAGGCATAGCGACTTCTCAAGTCATTGACCGAAGACACTTTGTGACCATAGAGATACGACAAGGGAAGGGTGTAAGGACTGTGAAAGCATTGATTGACTCAGGTGCAGCAAGTAGTGCAGTTAGACTTTCCTACTGCCAAGACTTGCAGTTGAACATCAATCCCATAGAAGCTTATCTCATAGGATTGGGAGGTATGGAAACCCCTTGTTTGGGCGAGGTGGAACTTCCCATGTACCTTCAAGATGTTCCAATGAAAGTCAAAGCACTAGTGTGTCAAGATGAGACCCTTACTGAACCACTTGACTTGGGTCAAGATTGGACCTATGACCATGCAGTTAACTTAAACCTAAGAAGTCAAATTCTTCAAGTTTGGGTACATGAACAATGCATTACAATAGAATTAGGGAACTGCATGCTCACAGATCATGGCACCACACACTCTCTTAGTTCCTCTAAGACTAATCTTCTCGAGCAAGATGTTGTTGGTGTCAAAAGCTCTATGATCCAGACGGACTCAATCATGGAAGGACAATCGCAAAGGCAAGCACAACCTCCTTCTTTTTCAAAGAGTACAACATCCCCAGTAGTTCAACCTAAGAAGCAAGCACAACAATTCAAGACAACTGCTATAGCAAATAGAAAGACACCATTCAACAAGAAAGCAGTTCCGGGCATGACGCAGATCTAGGTACGCAAAGGAGAGCAACCTCCAACCTTGCCCTCACAAACCCCATCCAGGCAATCCAACCAGGCCAGACAACGAAGGAAGAAGCTCGGACAAGCTAACACACAATACGTCGGCAACAACCTATGCTCTCCCATACGTGAAAAGTCTCAACAAAGATGCCAAGGCGAGGCAAAGGTCAGAACCAAACACCAAGGACAAAGTGAACCACCTAACCTCTCCAACGTGAGTCAGGCGACCAGCCACAAAGCTATGGGTTCAAAAACCAAAAGCATCAGCGAACCCTACAAAACCAAAGCGCCAACCACAAGGGACACCACAGTCAAGAAACCAGGCAAGGATGAATAGGCCAAAGGTGCTCACTACACAGTCGCAGATCGTTCTGAAATGGATCCCCATAAGGAGGATGGATCAGTTGTCATCTCGAGATCCAATGGATACCTCCACGAGAGATGGCATCAACATTCGCAAATAACATTGAAAGCCTCGACGAGCGACAACCATGTGCTCCTTGCACAACCCAGTCTCTTGCACCATTCAAGTCATGCATTTCCAAAGTATGCATTAATATAGGGCTACATTACATGGCCGTGCCTAGACACATTTGAGAGTCCCATGCACAAGAGTTTATTGACATATGTCAACTATTTTTTCTGATACTAATATCTGTCTTCTTGTTTAGTGACATTGCTCCTCAGAAAAAAAAAAAGAGGAAGCACTTGTTCCCAGGTTTGGCTCATGAAACATGAACGAGTCATGCTTAGTTGAAGGTGGAACCATTGATTACTGAGCAGTTATCAATTCTTGATACAAGTGTGTCTCGGCTAGCAGATGATATAATTGTTGCCTTATCTGGAAGATGTCAAGAACTTGGCATGAACATGGCATGCACAACTATGGTTTCCTCTTACCATGGTAGGAGTGAAGAGCTGGAAGGTCCGCAACTTGAGTGATGCTTAACTATTGCATGTACGAGAGCATCCAGGGCGATATCGGCACGGGGTAGTTCTGGTACCCTGCAAATCTTTGTATGTATACTGGATGAGAAGACTCCTGCTTATGGTGAGCTAGAGAGAATATGTGAAACTAAGCTTGGTGTAGTTATCGAATGTGTTTGTCAAGGAATATAAAGAAATTCAATTCTCTGTATTTGGCAAATGATGCTTTGAAAAGAGGAGACAGGATCAGCCATTCAAAAGATCTCATCAGTGGACCATCAACACGGACATTCATCAACAATGTTCCATCCCAAAGGCCAAGTGTACAACACGAAGAGATGAACATCAATCGACCTTCTCCATGGTACGTATCTTTACTTTGGAAACATCATAACCATGATAGCTTAGGAAACCTCTTCGTCGACATACCCTTGAGCACTTAGCTCAAGAACCCCAATTTTTGCACCACACTTCTTCCGATGCATTTTCCAAGTAAGCATGCATAGGGCTACATTACAAGGCCGTGCACAAGGCACATATTTTCCTCAACCCATGCACGAACACACTTACCCATCATCCACTATGGGTTATGAGTACTTAGCATGACTACTATGAACATCAACTTTGGAAGATCTAGAGGACATCAACGGAGACTCACAACGACACAGTCATGCTGGAATCCAACGAAGAAGTACCAAGGCACTACAACTTGCAAAGGCTCACAGTGATAGATGAAGAACCAGACAACCAACCCTGCCACATCTGGAAGCCAGACAACTTTTGTGAAGGGACACTCCCTCTCAAAGCACTACTTGGAACAACCACTACAACAAGGGTTTGTCAGGGACGACGGACTCGAGAGAGGGGGGAGTGTTGGAACTCAAGGTAGTGTTGGAACTCAAGGTCAAGCACAAGCATGGAAGCACATCAGAAAGGTGGACACACACAAGAAGAAGGAGCAAGTAGGGAGCTCCAAGAAGTACATGTCAAATTTTTAGAAGAATCCCCTACAAAAATAGTGATTTCCATCACTAAAAACCATTGTAAATACCATTTTTATTTTTGTAACTCCATTTTGTTCAAGCCGAGGAGTCCTCAAGCTTGAGGAGTATTAGAAGTATCATCCTACCAATTTTCATAATTTTTAGACTTCGTTTGAGCCCTCAAATAAGACCTAGAACCTAATTTTTAACTAGGTTGGACACTAGGTGTGGACAAGGCCAAAACTAGTCCAAAAACTATAAAAAGAGCTAGAGAGCTCATTTTTGAGGTTAGCTTGTTAGAGAATAGAGCTTTTGTAAGAGAACTCTTTTGCAATCTAAGCTTTCCATTGTTCCTCTCTTTGATCTTACTTTGTGTGTGTGTGTGTGTGTATGCGTGTGCATGTTTGTGTGCTTTCACTCATGCACTTGTGCCTTCACTTGCTCGTGGTCTTTATACCGGTCCTCACGTCTCCGCGGATTGACAAGTAAAGGAGGTGGTGCTTACGCTTGAGCTACAGTGGAGTGATTTCCACATAGCTTGGCACTTCCTTATACATGAGTGCTAGCTCCTTGTTCACCGCATCACTCCCAGTGGGGATTTGTTGATATATTTAGGTAGTGATGTGTGTGAACACTCTAGGACCACCGGGGCACTTTTTTCCCTCTTTAGGAGGTTTTTTTCCCCTGGCTTGTATATATGCCTATTGCCCTAACGGGCTACTTATCTTTGTACATTCTCTAGTAATACTATTTTCAGTATTGTGTGTTGGGCTACTTTCAATGTCGGTATCATGAAGAAATCCAAATGGCATTACAAAATTTTGTCTAAAGACCATCTGAAAGGGGGTGGCTTGGAGCACCATTTTATAAGCCACTCTATAGGTCCAAACAACATGATGTAGTTGCTTGTCCCAATCAGAATCCTTATTATTCACCTATTTAGTCAGAACATTACAAAGTATCTTGCTCATGCTTTCGGCGTGGCCATTGGCTTGTGGGTGATATGGAGCTGACTTCTTGTGAACCATCATGAATTCTTGTAATAAGTATTAATGACCTCATTCAAGAAGTGGGTGCCATGGTCACTCACTAATTCTATTGGCAAACCATATCTTGTAAATACATTCTCAAATAGGAACTTGGTTGTGGTGTGAACTCTTAGCTGGGGGATTAATAGGACCAACAAAGTCTATTCCCCACTTAGAGAATGCACGTCCACCCATCATGGGTTTTAGTGGCATCTCATCTTTACGTATAGGGTACTGAGTTCGTTGACAAATATTGCACCTCTTCACATAGGTATGTGCATCCGTGTGAAGAGTTGGCCATCAATGACCTGTAAAAGGTATTGCTCTGATCACCCTATATGGTCCAAAGTGTCCTCCTACTACACCTTGGTGAGAAGTGTCTAAGATCTTGAGGTATTTACTCTCATGGACACACAATCTGAGTTAGCCGTTTCTTCCTCATTTGTGTAGATTATCACCTATGAGTGTGTAATCTATGGCTTCTTGTTCTAAACTCCATCATCTGGCCAATGTCATTTCTAGAGGAAATGTTTTTGTCCTCAAAAATATTACCAATGGTTCACTCCAATCTAGTAGTAGTGACACTTTATATAGCATAGCATTTTCCATTGGTGGTCTAATACGATAGATTAGGCATTCATTGCATGACTTATGGACATTTTCTTCCATAGATGGCCAATATACAGTGCAAAGTTTCTAGGGTTCAATGTTTGGAGTTATGTTGTTGTAGTGCACCTACATGTGCTTTTTGCAACCACTTTGCATGCTCATCTTCATCTACACAGCAAGCCAGTATGCCTTAATTAGTAAGCTTATACACACTGCGTGCTAATATGTGATATTTTTGAGATCTCACTACTTCTTTATCTTGGCCCATTCAGGCATGAATTTTAGGTTGAACAAGTAGGCATCAGGAAGGTCATCTCATACTCCTTGAGGGGACTCTCCTGAAGTTAGTCTAGAAAGTTGATCTTCCCTAAGGTGAGTCCTACCTTTTCTAACCACAACTTCAAAGTCATATTCCATTAGTAAGAGGAACCATCTTACTAATCTGCCAATATTGCAAGGTTTGTTCACTAGATATAGTAGTGCTTGATGGTCTATGAAAATTTAACTTTTTTGCGAGCGAATAATGTCTAAACTTTTTAAGTGCATATACCATGCCTAATCCTGCTCTTTCACTAGTGGTATAATTTTGTTTAGCCGCATTTAGTCATCTATTGGCAAACACAATGGGAAGGTCCATATTACCTTCACCAGTAGGTTGTGCTTGTACACACCCAATAGCATAATTGGATGCATCCCTATGAACATGAAATGGCTTGTTCCAATCTGGTGTAGTCAAGATTGGTGTTGAACATAGTCATTGTTTAAGATCCTTAAAGGAGTTTTTACATTCTTCTAACCACTCAAAGTTAGTCAAAAGGGAGTATAGAGGCTTTGCAATGATTGCATACATATGAATGAACCGTCGATAATAGCTGCAGTGCCACATGAAAGCTTGTACTTCCTTGACATTCTTAGGCCTACGTAGCTTTGCAATAGCTCTAACTTTGTCCTCACCTACGGATATCCCATTCTTTGACACTATGTGTCCTAACATCTTGCCTTTATTGATAATAAAAACACACTTTTCTGGGTTCAGGTAGACCTGATATTCTTTACATTTGTCAAAGATCTATCTTAGTTGAGGTATATGTGTTTGTCTAATGTTGGAATGAGCACATAGACCATCAACATATACTTCCAAGTTTTGTACGCAAGAACTCTTTTAATACATGATACATCAGCCTCTCGAAGGTAGCCGACACATTGGTAAGACCAAATGGCATTACCCGAAAGGCAAATATGCCCCATTCTATGGCAAAAGCCATCTAATGCTAGCCTTCTGGGCAATGGCCACTTGATTGTAGCCTGAAAATCCATCAAGGAAGTTATATACTTCCTTGCCTACTACTATTTCCAATAGGTGCTTAGTGATAGGAAGCAGATAAGTATCTCTAATGGTGGTTGTGTTAACGTTCTTCAAGTTAATGCAAACATGTAACTTTCCATTCTTTTTGGCCACTAGGAGGTTTTTTCCCTCTTTAGGAGGTTTTTTCCCTCAGCTTGTATATACCCCTATTGCCCTAATGGGTCATATATCTTTGTACATTCTAGTGGTAATACATTCAGTATTGTGTGTTGTGGTCTAAGGTTCTTTTTCTTCCTTGTGCTATTTGCGTGCTTCCACAAACCTCAAACTCCAACAATTGGTATCAGAGCAAGTCATTGCTTCATCTAGGGCATTGTTAACAACCCTCTGGTCACAATCTCAGAATCATACGAAATTTGATGAGCATACTTAGGATGATTAGGAGATCTGAGCTCGTTTCAACCTCTGAATGCACTATTGCAGCACTCGTGCAGGTTATTTTGTCTTTTTGTGCCAAAGATATATATAGGTTTTGGTTTGCCAATATTAGCATTTCAAACTCTACTATAGGTTTAGCAGAACTTGATAGGGTAGTTTTGTTCAACTTTTAGAGATATAATCAATTTTTTGCATCAGGGTATTTTAGTCAGTGGCCATGGCTGAAAGCAGTGATGTATTTCATATGTTGGATGTTGAGGATAAGTTGGATGGTACAAATTACCAATTGTGGGCTTATATGATGCATCATGTATTGTTCACAAAAGGATTATGGAATATTGTGCAGGGTGTTGAAAAACGTCCTATTACACCTACAAATACAGGTACTGAAACCTATGCAGATGGCATCGAAGATGGTGATATTTTGTAGATTCTTGTTCATGCTATGGTTTTTGCTGCACCTATGATAGAGGAAATTTGTTGGGATGGCAAAGATGCTCAGGCACAGGCATTGATAGCCTTGCCTCTCAAACCTACCATTATTCCTCACATTTGCTCTTGTAGAATAGCTGAGGATGCTTGGGATATACTTACCACATTGTACCAACCTAGGAATGAGGCTTGTGTTGCTTAGCTCTTAAAATAGTTGGAGAGTGAACATATGAATGAAGGTGATTCTATAGATAGTTTTCTAAAGATCAAAGATTTGAAGGAACAATTGATTTCTGCTGATAAAGTCTTGCCTGACAGTTCACTTGCACATATTGTTCTAAATGGTCTTTCTGATTCATACCAGAGTTTTGCCTCTACTCTTTGTTTGATGATGAAAAGCAATCTAAATGCCTTAACATTTGAGGATTTAGTCTCTGATATGTTACAGGAAATCAGTCTAGTTAGAACAGGTCCATTATGCATGTTGTAGGTCAAGCTCTCCTGGCTAGTCAAAAGGGCAAAGGATGGAGCTCTTCTAGTAGTAAGGAGAAATCTGCTAATTTTGCACAATCAAAGGAGGATGACAAAGACAATAAGAAAACAAAAAAGTAGAAATTGTTTTGCAAGTATTGTAAGAAAATGATCATGTCATAAAGAATTGTCCGAAATTGGCTGTAAAAGAGGCAAAGAAAAAAGGGGCTGGAATGGTTGTTGCAAAGGCCTCTACACCAAAAACAGAGTTCTGCTAATCTAGTGCAAAATGAAGAATGGGTGTTTACTACTATTTGGAATTTTGACCCATCTTCTCTTGAACAATGTATCTCCATACTAGAATCAGATGTTTGGTACTTTGATGGTGGGGCAAACAAACATATTACCTCACAGCGCAGTTTCTTCATGTCACTCGAGCCTACCCCTACAGGGAATACTCTCATTTGCGCCAACAACTCCTCTTATTCGATCGTGGGAGTTGGTAAGATCATTCTGACTATTGCTTATAGTAGTTCTTTTACATTATCGGATGCTCTATTTGTGCCAAGAATCAAGAAGAATATGTTATCAGTTTCATCTTTAGCCAAGATTGGCTTGTTTGTGAAATTTGTTGATGACAGATGTTCAGTTCATGATCTGTCAAATGGCGATGTGATTGTTGCTTTTGGCATTTTATGTCATGAGCTGTATAAGCTCACAGACTATGAAAAATTTATGAATGATTCTGCATGTGCATTACATGATTCTCAAGCTATGTCATATGCAAAGCTTTGGCATGCACAATTTGGTCATCTCAATCTTGCTAGTTTGCTACGCCTGCAAAAATCTGAAATGGTGTCCTCTTTGCCCAAACTTGAGGCACCTCGTAAACATGTCAGTAAAGGCTATATTTTGGGAAAATGCAGTGTTCCTCCTTTCCAAAAGATGGTTCAGTTCGAGCTACTCAAAAATTACAGCTTGTTCAGAGTGATGTCTCTGGTCCTATGCAAACACCCTCTTTTGGAAACTATCTTTACTTCGTGACTTTCATTGATGATTTTTCCATGCATGCATGGGTATATCCATTGAAAGCAAAGCCCGAAGTGTTTATGTGCTTCAAACAACAAAATGGAGTTGCTCAATAGAAGAATAGGTCACTCATGGAGATGTCAAGATGTATGCTCAAGAGTCAGGCTTTACCACATAGTTTCTAGCTTGAGGCCATTATGTGTGTGTCACTCTAGGACAATGGTGAGTACCAACGTGATGAGATCCACCTCATAATTGTCAATCTGTGGAGACGTGAGGACTAGTATGAAGACTATGAGCAAGTGATGGCACAAGTGCGTGAGTGAGAAGCACACAAACATGCACACACATACACGCACACGTGCACACAAGGCAAGAACAAAGAAAGGAACAATGGAGTTCTTTGCATTAGTAAAAAAGTCTCTTACATAAGCTCAATTCACAAACAATCTAACCTCAAAAATGAGCTCTCTAGCTCTTTTTATAGTTTTTTTACTAGATTTGGCTTTGTCCAGACCTAGTGTCCGACCTAGTTAAAAATTAGGTTCTATAGCCTATTTGAGGGCTCAAACGGAGTCTAAAAATGATGAAAATTGGTATGTAGCTAATTCTAATACTCCTCAAGCTCGAGGACTCCTCGGCTTGAAAAAAATGGAGTCTATTCTACCAAAAACGGAATTTACAATGTGTGCGTAGTGATGAAAATCACTAAAGTAGGAAATAGTTCATGGGAAAAAATGATTAGGCCTTGTTGCTGTATTGTGCATGATTGCTCCGTTGTGCATGTATGCTCTTCATATGACTTTTATGCCAACACTCCCCCCTTCCTAGCATCTATCGCCCTTGACAGACCTTTGTTCTATAGGGTGGTCGATATAGTATTGGATGACGTTGGTGGCTAACTCATGTTCTCCTATCCTTAATCTTCTTGCTAGGTCAACTTCCAATGCATCCCAATTTATTGCACCTGGGACCTCTGGTTGCGGTGTAGTGTAGTACTCGGAGTACATAGCTTGTTCACATGCAAAAAGATGAAGCAGGTGCGTAGGCTTCGGTGCGAAGATCTCTGAGTGATACTCCCAGAAACTTGATCTGAACATGTCTTCAAATGTCTATTTATAGCATGTGGGGAGGTATTTGATGCATGCATGCCAAGTCTAAGCCACACGAATGCTGGGGGTGGTGCTCATGTAGTACGCCAAATCATAATTTCCATTAGTAAACCCCGGTAGACGTACCTGTGGTGCTTCTGCATTTCTAAAATTTTTGAGCACTACTTGCATCATGTCCAAAATTTTGAGCATCATTTGGGCTGGAACATCCGGCATGGGCTTCAGCCGAGGCATCCAATGTCGAATTGTTGCCATCATGTACGCTACTGATGGTGGCCCCTGTGGTGGCGCGATGTATGGATAATTGAGCCACTCCTTACATTGAGCATTATTCTGTACCTTTATGTTGAATGCCTTCCATGATCTACGTTGTGGAACGGGGCCATAACATGGATTGTACAGTAAATATAAAGGAGCGTGGTTCCATGTGCGGAGCATTTCAGGATATGTCTCTAGAAGCTTTTGCCGCCATGTCGGTTGAAAGATTCTGCCTTTCTGTGCTTCTGGAGGAAGGTCTTCTGGTTGGAATTGAGTTGCGAAGGAAGGAATTCTCCCTATGACTCTCTGTATTTCCGAATTGTAATCTGCCAGAATAACATAGTAAGGCCTATATTGCAGTTCTGATGATATGATGAGACGTCTAGATGACAAGTTCTTGAAGTAATTAGACTATAATACTATATCTTCTATGACTCTCATGGCCTGATTTTGCACCACCATGTGCTCTTCATGAGAACTACAAATTTCTTCCGCCTGTTCTAACCACGGAGGTCATGGCGCTTCAAAAGTGTCATGGCCTTCTTCTATTTGTCGTCCCCCTGGGATGGGTTGTGGCTCATAGTCCTCTTCAAATGTCTGTTCCACAGGAATCTGTACTATTTCTTCGTCGATGGGAGCCTTAGGTGGGGAAGGTGGTGTTTCATAATGTAGTAGACGTGCCTGCAATTCTATGACTTGCTTTTGGAGATCTTGTAGGGCCTCCGAGTCAGTGACAAGTGAAGCAGTTGAGGCAGTGGCTTGGGGGCCTGCTAGTGTTTCTTTGTGTCTTCTCTGTTTCAATTGACCTAGTTCCTCTGATAACTCGTCATGTGCCTCGAGTAAAGTGGCATAGTCTTCAAGAATAATTTTGATGTTGTTTGGGGTCAGGGCTTGAGATTTGGAGGGACTAATGGGTGCCCCGGGTGTGCTTTCGATGGCAGCCTCTAAGTTTTCCTGATTCTGTAGTTGTAGGCGTCGATTCTCTTCATGAGCAGCTGCAAGGTGTCGCTTGAGTAGGGCCATATTTTGCTGAAGCTTTGAGTTGCGTTCTAGCTATGTCTGTAGATGGCCTTCTACCACTTGTATTGCTTCCTGGTCTATGTTTTGTAACTGTACTTCCAATATGCAATGAGCCTCTTGTAAAGTTTGGAATTGTGTATGGAGGCGATCATTCTCCTCTTCTAGTGCAGCAAGACGATGTTGTAGCACCTCTGAGTGCTTCTATAGTCGTACGTTATGTTGTTGGAGCTGATTGTACTCTATCCTTAACTATGATATACATGTGAGCATGGTGTCCAATGCATTGCCTATGGATGAAGGTGTGGTTTGTACAATGGAAGATGCAAGGGGAGGGGATTGGGGAATGGGAAGAGTGAATGATGTGTCTATTGGAGATGTGTGTGTGGGTGAAATTGGTGGAGGTGGAATGGGGGAAGGTGGAAGTGTGGGGGAGGGGGAGGTGCTGTGGGTGGCGAAATGTCCATGCTTTCAGGAGTGGATGCAAGTGTGGTGTCTACCATGTATATTGGAATGGTAGGTGGTGTGTGTGTGTGTGAGAGTGGTGAATAAGTGTTGTGTGGATGGTGGGGACGGGATTGATGAGGAGGTTGGGGTGGTGGATTGATACATTCTACAAAAGTAGTCATGGGTGGGTTGAAAGAATGGTGGTATGGGAGGTGGAAAATGAGAACTTGGAGGCGAGAAAGCCATAAAAGGGGATGTGGTGGCTGGGAATCCAAAGAAAATGGATTTAGAGTCAGGATGTCCTATGGCTGAGGGCATGGGGGATGGTTGTCCTAGGGCAGGCTCTATGAAGGACTCAGTTATGACGGTGGTGGTATTATATAGGGGGTTTTCAAAGGAGGAAAACAAAGTAGAACTAGAGGTTGGACTACGGAAGATGAAGGCTTGTTCTGTGGGTTGGGTAGTCGAGGTGATATTTACAGCTTCCTTTCGAGGAGGGGATGGGGGAGGTGTCGGTGGTAGTGGTTCAGTTGACTCATCCTAGGTGATGGGGATCCCTTGGCCAAGGGTTCCTGCTGTTTGGGAGGTTGTCTCAATGGGTTCGGATGTAATAATATGTCCTTCCCCTGTAGTAATGGGAATCTGGATGTTCTTACCCGATCGTGATTGGGTTTGAAATCTTCGTGGATCATATTGAACCGGGGGCCTCTTAATTGTTGCTTGGACTGCTTCCACTACTCCATATGTTTTTGCTACCAATAATAGGCCTTCGCTGTATTCGGAATCAACTCCAGCTTCTTCTAATAGCTGAGCCATGAGCACCCTTCTGCTCTGTTTGGTAAGCAGTTGTTGCGATCGCACTCGTTCCATGATTTGATACAGCCTATGGAGTTCTGTTGTATATGCGGGGTTTTCCTGTGGTTTCTCGTACTTCTTCTTCTTCTCCTCCCTCATCTTCTCCCTCTAAGTGTTCTAGTTGTTGAGATAAAGTTCTCTGCTGATCATCATCCCAATGTACATGATGGCCTTCTGTGGATTTTCTCCTTCTTTGGGAAGATGTGCCCTGTTCTTCTGTATCTGAATAGAACTCTACATCAGAGAGTTGTGTATTCTGCAAGAATGATTCAAAGTCAAAGGTACTCATCCCTTCAGCGTCTCTAGTCACAGGAAATTCGAATTCAAGAGGGACAAGAGGAGCTGAGGGGGCAACTTGTGATGTGCCTTCAGATCCAGATCTTGGTATGCGAATGGTAAAGGGAGGCACAGTGGCATCCCCTCGTGGCGAGACTTCCGGGGTCGTTAGAACTTCGCGTGTTTGGACACAAGGAATAGAGCCCCTCATGCGCTTGGATTGATGTGTGGCGGACTTGAGTCTCTTGAACGTTTGTAGTTGTGCCCATGTTAAAGCACGTTCAATAGGTACATCATATGCTAAGCACTTGTAGATGATGCGCGTGATTGCACAACATCCATTCACCACTAGCTTTCTATGTGACCTTTTATTTGCTTCATACAGCTGTTCTATAATCCATACAGGAAGCTTAATCGGTAATGCACCTATCTCTGCCAAGTAAAGAGCGAACCAAATCCGCTTGTGGGGTTGAGTGAACCGATATTGATCGGGAAACGCAAAATGTTGCATGCACATGCGAAGAGGGATTGACACATTCGGTGTGAGTGCCGCCATATCTTTCAACTTTTGTAGCTTCCAATTCTTCATGTTAGGGGGAATAAGAGGATCCTTCTCAGAGGGCACATGTGTGCCGTGCATGTTGAATGTAGCGCTCACCAATTCCAATGTGAGTTTGAACCTTTTCAACTCATTGTTTCCTAGAAAGGATGGAAGAACGAATGTGCCAAGTTTGTCTTTTTCTTCATTAGCCTATAATGTTGAGACCAAATAGTAACATCGTAAGAGGTGTGGTTTGGGTAAGGGTGCTGCAAAATACTCGGCCAGTCCTGCACGCTCCCATATGGTCTGCAGATCTTGTGTGTTTTGGAGAGTCTCAAACTCCTTGGAAAAGCACTGGAATCTGACCCATTGCTTATCATGCTCACAATTGGACTCCCAGATATACTTGGCCTCTCCTAAGGATCCTGGCATGCCACTGAACCAATGAAAATTGGCATGGACCCTCTTTGTTATTCCTGTGGGAGGATCCGATACAGGTATTTGTTGGAGGCGTTGTAGCTCTACGGGTCGTTCAGTTGAAGGCACATCAATGGGTAGACTATATCAATCCCTGTCGTACTTACTTCTGCCTGTGAGCTTGGACCTACTGCTTCTGCCATGAGACTCCTTGTAGCTATGGATGCTTATCTGCTAGAAGAAGAGAGGCACATTAGCATTGCATAGGAAACAGGATGTTATGGTGTTCCCTCCATAATACTAACATGACATTTCAAGTGGTTAGGGGTTAGTGGGTGGAGTGTTTGTGATGTGTGAGAATGTTGGTTAGTAGGTTGGTGTTCTTCCTCGATGCATACTTTGGATGTGCAATGTACTCGGAATGCACCTACAACAGAGGGGACTGATTTACAAAATTGTGTCAGACGGTTTGATACGAGGTTTAAGTCTCCAAATTTTGATTGTGGAATTGTAGCTTTTAGTGGTGATGACATGTGAAGGTTTGTGGACTAGATTGTTTTGGATTTTGGACCTTTTGGGTACCCATTTCCTGACATTCCTAGGTGTGACTGAAGATGTAGTGGTGTGGAGTGTAGATGTTTGCCCTGGGATTTGTGCCAAGGATGCTTGTGAGTGTTGATTCAATCTTGTGAATGGGGGTGAAGCACTTTGAGCTCGTAAGCAAGTCTTGGGCACCCATATCTGTCTAGCATTTGGGATAGCCTTCATTGACTGCTTTGGAACCCAAATACAAATGGTTTCTCTAGATTGATTCCTCGGATACTCCGTTGTGATCCTAGATGGTGTAGCACGTTTGGTGTGTCTTTGGGATCCTATCTCCAAAGCTGAGGGTTGTTCACCCTTGCGTACCCAGATCTGCTTCATGCCAAGAGGTATTTTGTATTGCACTGGTTGTAGCTCAAGCTTCTTCATTATCGGCCTTCTTTGTGAAGTATGTTGTCGTGCTTGCTTTCCTCGAATCCTCTTTGGAAAAGAAGGGAACTCCTCTTTGTCTTCTACACTTTTGTCAAGAGTGACAATCCTCTGCAGCATAGAACTTTGGACAAGAATAGCATCGTTATCTTCATGTGGGTTCCTAGAGGGACCAGGATTTGGTGCCTTTTCTAGTGGCATGAGTGCTTGATTTTGTAGTTCAATCGTGATGCGGTTTTGGCCTACCCAAGTCTTGCCTTGCCTGACCATGAAAACACATTTTTCGGGATTTAGGCAGACTTGATATTCTCTACATTTGTCAAAGATTTGTCTGACTTCAAGTATATGTGTCTGTCTAATGTTGGAATGAGCACAAAGATCGTCAACATAGACTTCCAAATTCTTCCTCAGGAACTCTTTAAACACATGACACATCAATCTCTGAAAAGTGACTGGAGCATTGGTAAGCCCAAATGGCATTACCCTAAAAGAAAATATACCCCACTGTGTGGCAAAAGCCGTTTTATGCTGATCTTCGGGTGCAATGGCTACTTGATTGTAACCAGAGAACCCATCCAGGAAGCTGTACACTTCCTTGCCTACTACCCTTTCTAATAGATGCTCGGTGATAGGAAGCGGATAACGATCTCTGTTAGTGGCTGCATTAACCTTCTTCAAGTTAATGCATACACATAACTTGCCGTTCTTTTTGGGCACCACTACAATGGGGGATACCCATTCAGTGTGCTCGATTTCATAGATAAATCCTGCTTCAACCAGACGATCTATCTCTTCTTTGATCTTGGCAGCGTAGTTGTCATTATATGTGTATGGCTTCTGTTTAGAAGGTCTGGCATCTGAGGTCATGGGGATCGTATGTGAGCAAATGTCAAGGTCTAAATCTTTCAGATCGTTGTAACTCCATGCAAAAACATCTCTATATTCTCTCAGCAAAGCTACCAACTCTTGATCCTCCTCTTCACTTAGGACATGTCCTATGTAGGTACATCATTCTTCACCTTCTTCTATTGTCACTATGATTTTCTTTGTAGTTTCTTTATTATCATAGGCCTCTCCTATGACGGCTTCACATTTAGGCATTCTTATCATGACTCTCCTATCTTCAACTTCATACTTCTTGAAATTTTCAGGGACCTCAAACAGAGATTCTTCTTCCTCGGATGTGACTTCTCTCTTCTTTCTCTTCTTGCCTTCGTTCCTAGTGGTCACTTGTGTGGTTAATCTCACTTCATTGGTAATCTCTTCCTGTCTCTGAGGGTGAACTTCCACTTTGTAGAAATATTCCTCATCTGATGCAAAAGGTGGGTCCATAATGATTGACTCTAGATCAGAGTCACTTGCATCCTCGAATGCATCAGTGCTAGGTTCACATTCTTCAATAACTGGATCACACATGATAGGCTCTATTGTGAAGACTAAAATGCCATAGCCATCCTCATCACAGTGGGGGGTCCATTGCTCTTCATTGATGGCTACATCCATAGTAGCCAAGATTTCTGCCCAACCACGAGGTTCAAATTCTTCGTCAGGAAAAACTACAGGTGCATAGGCTGGGTCTTGAATTGATCTATGGGTTTCCTTCGCACCTATTTCTCTGGCTTTTTCTCTCTTTCTTCTTCTATTGCTACTTTACACATCCACAAGTGAGTGTCTTCATGCATTCATGAGGATCCTGATCCTATGGAATGCACTGACTCCATGTCATCCTTGGCTTTGTGGATGGGATTCCATTGAATAGGGGCCACGTCCCTATGAGAGAAATCTTTGAGATTCACTTTGGTAGTGACACCGAAGTGTTGCAAATACAAAGAATTGGTTCCCCAATCTTGTACCACTTGCAAATGCCTCAAGAAAGGTCTTCCCAGAATCATCTCATAGGCTTGATTTTTGCTAAAGTCACAGATAGCAAATGTGTGCTCAAACTTTACACTCACAGATCCTAGCCTGATATGCTCTAAGCATCATGTCTATGTCCTCGGGAGTGGGATATGCTAAGAATGATCCTACTCGGGGTGGTGGGTGCATTACGTGTGGTGAATTAGAATGTTGAGGGATGGAAAGTGATAGGGATGGTAGTGGGGGTGATGTGTGAGAGTGCATTTGAGATGTGATTTCTATGATCTTGGCTTTGGTCTCTCGCAGACTTTCCTCAAGTTCGCTCATCTTTCTTGCCCATTGCCTTTTCATACGTTCACGACTATCTCTCCAAGCTCTTGTTCTCTTCTTATTCTGGCTCTCAGTCTCGCTAACCTCCGCATTCTTCTCCTGGCCTAAGTCTTGGTTTTGCTTAAGTGCCTGAGCTCTTGTGATGACTTGTATAGGAGCCGTGGAAGTCACACTTCCCGTGGAGTCTACCACTAGCCCAATGACATTGATAGGAGCGATTTTTGGCATATTGGCGGGATTCTTGGGACACTCTCGTAACAAATGCTCCTTTCCACAATCCGGACAAAAGCCTTGAATTGTCACAGATTGGGTTTGTGTGGGTGCAGGTAGAGGGCAATCATGAATGAGATGATCTGCCTGACATCAGAAGCATGGCCCTCTAGGAAATGGGGGTCTTATCTGCCTAGGTTGAGGTCTAGAGTTGGGGTTTGCATACATGACATTCACATACTCTGGCTCCCAACTAAATTCACTCGGCTCTTCATAATAGTATGACTCACTATGCTCTGGTGACTGCATGTAATAAGCATGTGGGATCTCGATATGTGTAGAGTCAAAACTATGATCACTTGGGTCACTTTCTGAAAGCGATGGTGTCACTGGCACTAGAGCCCTACTTAGATTTTCTTTTGCAGCTGCATACTTCATTGGGATCACATTGGCTGGAGGAGGGGGTTGTTGCACTAAGACTGGTTGAGGCCTTTGCTGCCCTTGATAGGGTGGTTGGTAGGGTTGTTGGGGTCTACTATAATGCTATTGAGGGTACTGATTCTGGTATTTTCCTTGTTGTGGGTAAGTCTAGGGATAATTTTGTCTAACAACTTGTTTGTTATAAGGGCATTCTTGTGCAGTGTGGTTGGTGTATCTCCTTTCTATGGTGCAATATTGGTTGTTAGGGTTCACTTGGGGCTGAGCCATGATAGGACACACGTTCCCCATATGGTCTCCTCCACAACTGTAGCATCATTTTCCTGGGGCAAATCTAGGAATCTGCTTGCTAGAGACTCCTAATTTCTGAGCTACCTTCTCGGCTAGATCCTCAATTGATGTGGATTGTGAGGAAGTGAGACTTGTAGAACTATCTGAATGTTTATAGATCTTTGAGAGCTCTAATTCCTCCCCTAGATTATCCTCAATGTCTATGCACATGCGTACACATTCTTCTATGGATCTAGGGTCCTTCAAGTACACATATGATCTCAGATTGGTACTTAACAATCCGTCTAGAAACAAGGCCACTTGCTTGGCTGGAGTGGGTAACTCTGGAGCAAGGCATCTCTCTAGGTACTGCCTAAATCTTCTTCCTACGAGCCTCACTGTCTCTTGAGGTGTTTGCTTGAAGCTATATATCAAGGAAGATGTGTTATGCCTAATACCACTCTTGGAAAACTCAGTGATGAATGCTTCCAGAAGTTGGTCTATACTACTATATTGATCTTGGTGAAGTGGTTGAAACCAAGTCAATGCAGTGTTCTTGAGTGTTAGGCCAAAAGCACTGTATTGAGTGAACAAGTCTTCCACTTGTTCAGCTCTCAAAACTTGCCTAAACTCTGCTACATGATCATATGGGTCTCCTGTGCCATCGAAGCAATTCTTCATGGATTTAACCAATTGTGTAGGCCTTAAGGTCCTAGCATGTTCGCTAGGCCGTGGCAGAGGGAATTCATCTACATTTCTTAGGTTCCTTGGGTCCCTCTGTCTCTCCCTATCCATCCTATCAGTTTCAATCGTTGTTCTCTCTCTTCCAAGTGGATTAGCAAAGCTCACCTCGGGTCTATCTCTACTCCTCTCTCTTTGTGTTCCATGAGCCTGAGATGTTCCAGCTCCTTGGTGACCATAAGACACAGTGGATCGAGGTTGGGGAAAAACAATTCACCCTTCCAAGTGTATGCGTGTCTTCCATGCTCTGAGACCACAAAGATCCTCTCTGAAGCATCATCTAAGTAGGTTACCTTGCCTCGGCTATCACGATCTTTGAATTCATAAATGATAAGAGCTCCTACTTCAGAAGGCTTCTCAGGCTCATACCTCCAAAAAGCCTCATCCGTCTCTCAGTTCAAGAGCAAATCTATGCTCCTATTATCCTGGGGAACCAACTCTGGAGTGATTATTCTCGTCAGAACTGACTTGCCACGAGGGGTTTTTGGTTCTTTTCCTAATTTCCTTTGCTCTATGTCTCCTACCTCGACCTCTGGGATTATGTTGCCAAATTCATCTATTCTATCTGGTTGACTAGTGACCACATACATTGTTCCTTCTTTATCAATGTAAGAACCAGTTTTGAACTTGACTACCGGGTGTTCTAGTCCAATGGGTTGATTAGGATTTTTAATTAGGACAACAGATCTTCGTAGACCATCCTCATAGATGCGTGCACCTAAGCGGTTGGTCTAGATATATTCCAACTGAGTCTTGTAGGGACCTTCCGGCCTTTCTAGGTACACAACTCCTGAGCTACCTACGGGTCTTTCCATGTTATAAGACATCTCAGAGTCACTAGTTTCTGAGTCTAGAGCGTAGGGATAATCGCTCAATTGTTGGGCCCAAGATCTGGCTGTATGGTTGATGCTAGCCTCGGATGATCTAATACTCTGACGGTCTCTCCCTAGGTGTCTTCCCAATCTAAGGTTCATATGCCTTTCCAATTAATCCCAATGATCCTTGTACAACCACGTTACTGATTCTTTGGTACCAATCACTTGTTCCTTTTGAGTTCCTTTGTATGTGTGTTCTTGTCTTTAATTTAGCGTCATCAGGAGCACTTAAGTGTGTCGTACTTGATGTTCTTCATCCACTTGGTTTAAGTTCTTTTCCTTTAAGTTGTCCCTTGACTGCAGTTTAACCTATTGTTATACTTGAGAAATTAGAGGCTCTTCAAACTTGAGTATTCCTATCGTAGCCCTAGTCGATTTGGACCACTACTCGCACTTAGCCTATGCTAAGAATGGACTGAGGGGGTTAAGATATGTTCCAACCTCAAGTCGCTCCTCCTTGCTATGCTTGTCACATACATGCACACGCACACACGAGGCAAGAACAAGGAAAGGAACAATGGAGTTCTTTGCATTAGTCAAAAAGTCTCTTACATAAGCTCAATTCACAAACAATCTAACCTCAAAAATGAGCTCTCTAGCTCTTTTTATAGTTTTTTTACTAGATTTGGCCTTGTCCAGACCTAGTGTCCGGCCTAATTAAAAATTAGGTTCTATAGCCTATTTGATGGTGCAAACGGAGTCTAAAAATGATGAAAATTGGTATGTAGCTAATTCTAATACTCCTCAAGCTCAAGGACTCCTCGACTTGAACAAAATGGAGTCTATTCTATGAAATTTACAATGTGTGTGTAGTGATGAAAATCACTAAAGTTGGAAATAGTTCATGGGAAAAAATGATTAGGCCTTGTTGCTGTATTGCGCATGATTGCTTCGTTGTGCCTGTATGCTCTTCATATGACTTGTATGCCAACAGTGTGCAACATATGTACTTAACAGATGTCCCACTAAAGCATTCCAGTCTATCACTCCATATGAGGCTTGGCATGGTCGTAAGCCATTTGTTGATCACCTACGTGTTTTTGATTGTCTAGCATATGCATTAGTGCCTCACCAACATTGTAGGAAATTGGATGATAAAGTAGTGAAAGGTATTTTTGTTGGGTATAGTTCTGAAAGCAAAGGCTACCATCTATATCATCCACAGAGAAAACGCATTTTGATTACCCGTGATGTTGGTTTTGGGAAAGATGTTGTTCAACCACTAATTTCATGTACTAAGGAGACATCAGTTAGCTCCAAAGAGGATCTTGCTCACACACACACAGAGGTTACAAATGTAGAAAACACACAAAAAATAGAGATGCCAAGAGACGAGACCGAACGCAGTATTGGGTGCATTCTCCCCCCATGCACTATGTTTCGACAGTCCACAGAGTGCATGTATTTATAGGAATTTTTTATTACATCAAAAAGAGTGGTTATATGAGAGTGGCTTTGAAAAGCATGCGTGAAAGTAAAAGTTGGTGACTTTTGTAGAAAGCCTTTGCTTTTAATGTCAAAAATTGTGGTGTACAATGAACCTTAATCTTACCACTATTTTATAACTATTTCTAACAATAGAACCTTCTACGTAGATTTATTTACAAACTAAATTATAAATCGGATTTATTGATGTCCACCCTAAAGTCGGATTATTGATGTCCACCCTTTCATGCTTTCACACCCTCACGAACCTTTAGCTGCTATATCAAAAACACCAAAACACATTAATACATTGATAAATTAACACTCCAATAATGCATTGTTCAACATATTCCATAATGTATAGTTGTTATCAGGATCTTGCTCACACGCACATAGAGGTTACGAATGCAGAAAACACAAAGAAAAATAGATATGCCAAGAGACGAGACCAAACACAGTATTGGGTGCAATCTCCCCCCATGCACTCTGTTTCGACAGTCTACAGAGTGCATGTATTTATAGGAATTTTTTATTACGTCGAAAAGAGTGGTTACATGAGAGCATCTTTGAAAAGCATGCATGAAAGTACAAGCTGGTGACTTTCGTAGAAATCCTTTGCTTTTAATATCAGAAATTGCGGTCTACAATGACCCTTATTCTAACCACTATTTTTCTAGCTAGTTCTAACAATAGAACCTTCTATGCGGATTTATTTACAAACTAAATTATAAATCGGATTTATTGATTTCTACCCTAAAGTCGGATTATTGATGTCCGCCCTTTCATGCTTTCATGCCCTCATGAACCTTTAGCTGCTATATCAAAAACACCAAAACACATTAATACATTAATAAATTAACACTCCAACAATGCATTGTTCAACATATTCCATAATGTATAACATGCCCCTCAGGTGAAAAACCAACTGACCTCAGCTGATAAAATAAAATAAACATGGATGGCCAGTCACATGTTCCATCACTGAATGAAAATAAGCATGTGCCATGTTTAAAAAAACATGCAATGGAAATTTTCATGGAGGAATTACATTAATGTGTTTGTGTATGATATGCAGAAATTAAGTGGTCATAATGCGGTGCTAATTGTGTTTTATGTATCCATTGACATTCTTCAATAGAGTGATTTTTGTACTTAACTAAATATCGATGGTATTGAGGACCTGTGCGTGTAGTAGTGACATCATGATCAATTATTTTCATAGGAACCAAGATTTCAGATTGTTCTTCAATCAAAGGAGGATCATTAAGTAGTGGAGTGAGTGGTAAGGTTCCTTTAAATGGTTTACATAAACTAATATGAAATGAGTTATGCATATTCCAATGAGATGGTATATCTAATCTAAATGAATTATCATTAATTTTTTCTATAATGTGAAATGTTCCATAATAGCGTGGTGCACGTTTAATTTTAGGATGCTGCAAAATATTTTTGAGACGTCTTTTAATGATGCACAACCATACAAGATCATTTTCCTTGAATTCCTTGGCTAATCATTTTGTATTGATATTATGTGTGTATCGCTCTTGACTTTTCCTAATGTGCTCGTGAACATGTGAAGTATAGAAATGTGATCCTCAGCAATAGAATCAGCCATCAAAATTTTGGTTTGGGTGAGTGACATGGGAGTGCGAAGCTTTTTACCATAAACAATTTCAAAAGGTGCATGACCAGAAGTGGTGTGTCTGGTGTTATTGTAAGAAAATTGAAGCAATGGCAACTTTTCATCCAATTAGTTGGACAATTTAATGAATAACAACGTAATAAATCAAGAATAGTACTATTTGTAGCCTCACTTTGCCCATTACTTTTGGGATGAGATGCAGAGCTAAAATCTATTTTAGAACCAAAATGTTGAAATAAGGCAACCCAAAAATGAGTACAAAATCTAACATCACGATTAAATAACATTACGTTAGAAAATCCATGATGTGGGTAAATGCATTTAATGAATAATTTTGTAGCATGAGGTGCAAGCAAAGTTTTCCTACATGGAATGAAATATGCATATTTACTAAACCTATCAACTACTGTCCAAATCATATCATTATGTGATGAAGTGATGGGAAGACCTGTGATAAAATCCATAGAATCTGTTCTCATGGTTCGTTCAGAATGGGAAGTGGCATTAATAATCCAAATGGTTTACCATGATGATGTTTTACACGCTGACATACAATGCATTGAGAAACATAATGTGCAATATCTTTTTCTATGTGTGGCCAAAAGAAGAAATCTTTGTAGGCAGAAATGGTGCTTTGTATGCCTCTATGGCCCATGTAAGATGGTTCATGCATTTCTTTGATGAAAAAATCTTTAAAAGCTTGGGTTATGGATAATCTATGTTGAAAATAAAGAAAACCATTTCGATTTTGGCTGAAAATCTCTCAGCATGTAAAATGGGCACCCTCCATTCTGATCGAGGGGGGGGATATATGTCTTCTGATCTTAATGCATTTCTGGCTAAACATGGGATAAAACACCAGTGTATAGTGTCGTATACACCTCAACAAAATGGATTTGTTGAACAAAGGAACAGGTCACTCATGGAGAGTGCGACGTGTATGGTCAAGAGTCAGGCTTTACCACATAGTTTCTAGCTTGAGGCTGTCATGTGTGCAGCATATGTACTGAACAGGTGTCCACTAAAGCGCTGCAATCTATCACTCCATATGAGGCTTGGCATGACCGCAAGACATCTGTTGCTCATCTGTGTATCTTTGGTTGTTTGGCATATGCATTAGTGCCTGAACAACATCGCAGAAAATTGGATGATAAAGGCAGACTAAACGCATTCTGGTTAGCCATGATGTTCTTTTTGTGGAAGATGCTATTCAGCCATTGCTTTCATGTACTAAGGAGACATCTGTTAGCTCCAAAGACAAGTATGATACTTTGCTGCCTCTTTTTACAAGTGGACATTCTAGTGCTGGTCCAAATGAGGGAACTTCTCAGCCTTTGCAGGTTTCATGTGATGATGCATATAATTCCATTTTTGATGCAGATGTACATGATGCACTTATTGATGAGAGAGCTGATATTGAACAGGCAAGAACTATGCCAAAATGGCTGGTGCAGACCTTGCATGATAGCAAATTAGATGCACCTCTATCATATTGTACTCGATCAGGCTCTCATAGTGCCTCCTTTGCATCAGATTGCTATGCTATGGTTGCATCTACTCTTTGTGATGATAATGAGCCTGTTTCATTTGATGAAGCACAAAATTCAGAAAATTGGATGGCTGCTATGCAATCTGAATATGATGCAATAATGAAGAATGGTACTTGGTCTTTATGTGACTTTCCTCCTGACAAGAAGGCCATTGGCACTAAGTGGGTATACAAGCTGAAGCGTAAACCTGATGGTACAATTGACAAGTATAAGGCTAGGCTTGTTGCAAAGGGATATGCGCAGGAAAGAGGCATTGATTTTGATGAGACCTTTGCACCTACATGTCGTATGACTACTGTTCGGAGCATTTGTGCACTTGTAGCCCATCATGGTTGGAATGTACATCAGTTGGAGATTAAAACAATATTTTTGAATGGTGACTTGCATGAAGAAGTGCATGTTTTTCCGCCCCATGGCTTTGTGCAAAAAGGGCATGAAAACCAGGTGTGCAGGTTAAAGAAGGCATTATATGGTTTAAAGCAAGCACCACGTGCTTGTTATGACAAGATACATGCCTATTTGATTGCACATGGTTTTGAGAACAATCCAACTAAAAACACCTTGTATGTTAAGCGTGCTAATGATGCGCTTTTGATCATTTTTGTCTATGTTGATGACATGTTGCTCATTGGTCCTATTGAGAAGCATATTGCTGATTTTAAGGCTGATTTGCATGCCACATTTGAAATCTCTGATTTGGGGCATTTGCATCACTATTTGGGCATTCAATTTATGCAAGTTGATGGTGGAATGGCTTTGTGTCAAACGAAATATATTGACACATTATTGCAGTGTTTTGGCCTTGAAGACTGTAAACCTATTGCCACTCCTATGGAGACAGGTTTACGATTGAGTCTTCATGATGCTAGAGATGCATTTGATGTTGTCCTCTATCAGCAGGCTGTTGGATGCCTGATTTACTTATGCATTACTAGGCCAGATATTCAGTCTGCTGTCTCACAGATGAGTAGGTTTATGCATTGCCCAGGTGTCAAGCATTGGCAGGCAGTTAAGCGCATCTTTCGGTACTTGAGTGGTACTCAGCTACTTGGGTTGTTTCATCCAAAGGGGGGATCACTATCACTAGATTTGCATGCTTTCTCTGACTCTGATTGGGCTGGTTGCTATGACACTCGTGTGTCCACTAGTGGCTTTTGCTTCATGCTTGCTAGCTCATGTAAAACTTTGTTGATCAAGAAGCATCCTACTGTTGCCACTTCCAGTTGTAAGGCTGAGTATAGGGCAGCTTTCATAGCTGATGTTGAGTGTGTGTGGCTCAGACGCCTTATGGTTGATTTGGGTGTTGGTAAGTCTTCTGCCACCACCAGCTTCTCTGACAGTCAGAGCACATTGGCAGTTGCGAGGAACCTTGTGTTTCATGCTCACACTAAGCACATTGAGGTGCATTATCATTATGTCAGGGAGAGGTTCTCTGTTGGGAAGATCAGCTTGGCATATGTGCCCACGCAGGAGAACATTGCAGACCTTTTCACGAAGGCTCTGCCCAGGGAGAAGTTTGAAGCTTTCCGCAAAGCTTTGGGCTTAGTTCCTTTTGTGGAGTGATTTCCACATAGCTTGGCACTTCCTTATACATGAGTGCCAACTACTTGTTCATCGCATCACTCTCAGAGGGGATTTGTTGATATATTTAGGTAGTGATGTGTGTGAACACTCTAGGACTGCCGGGTCACTTTTTTCCCTCTTTAGGAGGTTTTTTTCCCCCGGCTTGTATATACGCCTATTGCCCTAATGGGCTACTTATCTTTGTACATTCTCTAGTAATACATTCAGTATTGTGTGTTGTGCTCCAAGCTTCTTCTTCTTCCTTGCGCTATTTGCGTGCTTCCACAGACATCTAACTCCAACAACCTATCCGTGAACCACTAGCATCAGTAACAACATGAAAGGGTTGGGAAAAACCAGGTAATTGTAAAATAGGTGCATGTGAAAGTGCATGTTTGAGTTTTTCAAATGATTGTTGTTGGGTAAGTCCCCATGCAAATTTTATTTTCTTTTTCAATAACAAGGTAAGAGGCAATGCTAAATAAGAAAAATTTCAAACAAAGTTCCTATAAAAACTAGCCAACCCAAGAAAAGAACGAACATCATTGACTGATTGTGGTGTAGGCCATTCTATTATACTTTAATCTTTTTTGGATCCACATGCACACCTTCACTTGAAATAATATGTCCTAGATATTCTAGCTTACATTGAAAGAAACTCTTTCAAGGATTAGCATAAAGTGTGTTCTCTCGTAGTAAATGAAAAACTATTTTAAGATGTTTCTCATGCTCACTATCATTCTTACTATAAACAAGTATATCGTCAAAAAATACAAGAACAAAAGCTTGGTAATCAAGAAAAATGTTATTCATCATTCGTGCAAATGTAGCAGGGGCATTCGTAAGTCCAAAGGGCATTACCATAAATTCATAGTGGCCTGTTTGATTTCTAAACGCAGACTTAAAAATATCACTTTGCGTCATACGAATCTGATGGTAACCCGATTTTAGATCAATTTTACTAAAGACACGAGCTCCTCGTAATTTATCTAAAAGATCATCTATTCAAGGAATAGGGTATCTATTCTTTATTGTGATCTTGTTAAGGGTTGTATAATCAATGCACATTCGATAAGTTTTATTCTTCTTCTCTACTAAGAGAATTGGTGCTCCAAATGGGGAAGAACTAGGCCTTATAAGTCCTTTCTGTGGTAGGTCTTTTACTTGGTTTTCTATTTCGTTTTGGTGTGGTGGGTCATGTCTATAAGGTGCTTTATGAGGAGGAGAACCACCAGGGACTATTTCTATGCTATGGTCAAAGGATCCTCGAGATGGTGGTAGTTCAGAGGGATACTCAGACATAAAACAATCCTTATAAGTAGTCATGAAAGGTTTATGTACATCGGGAAATGTATGAGTATAATCATTGATGACATTGACAAAAACAATGCATGAATTGCATCCTTTCCTAAATGCACATTTTATTTGAGTATGACTAATGAATGGAAATGGCTAGAAATCATGTCGTGCAGACAAAGTAATGAATTGAACTTTAAATTCAAAGTTAAAAGTATGTGTGTGGGTGAGTTTGTGGGTTCAAATCCTCCCACCTTGTGTGGGTGAGGTTGTGAGTTCAAATCCTCCCACCTTGGTGAATTTAAAACTCTTTATTGCCACCCACCAATTAAAATTGGTTCGTGCATAGCCAACGACTGCCAACGGTCACCAAGGGAGCCTTCGATGCCAAAGATGCCAAAGTAATACCTTAGTTATGCCTTGAGTTATGCCTAAGTTCTATGCCTTAGTCGATGCCTTGGAGTAAGACAAAGGACTAAAAGTAAGTGTAAATGTAGGTGTAAACGTAGGTGTAAACATAGGTGTAAACGTACGTGTAAATATAGGTTCTGGTTCTAGAACTAGAAGAAAAATAGAAACTGAAACTGAAATTGAAACTGAAACCAAAAACAACAATGACAATGGCAACGGAAAAAGCAAACAGTAATGGAAACGACAACGACAATGGAAACAAAAATGAAAACAAAAACAAGAATCGGAATCGGAATCAGAATCGGATTACGAAACAGAGACCAATTTGCCAAAACGAACAGAAACAGATTCCCTCTATAGTGATGGGTGCAAGGCTCTGATAGCACTATTATCAGGATCTTGCTCACATGCACACAGAGGTTACAAATGCAGAAAACACACAGAAAAATAGACACGCCAAGAGATGAGACTGAACGTAGTATTGGAAGCAATTTCCCCCCATGCACTCTGTTTCGATAGTCCACAGAGTGCATGTATTTATAGGAATTTTTTATTATGTCAGAAAGAGTGGTTACATGAGAGCGGCTTTGAAAAGCATGCGTGAAAGTAAAAGTTGGTGACTTTTGTAGAAAGCCTTTGCTTTTAATATTAGAAATTGCGGTCTAGAATGACCTTTATTCTAACCACTATTTTTCTAACTATTTCTAACAATAAAACCTTCTACGCGGATTTATTTACAAACTAAATTATAAATCGGATTTATTGATGTCCGCCCTAAAGTCAGGTTATTGATGTCCGCCCTTTCATGCTTTCATGCCCTCAGGAACCTTCAACTGCTATATCAAAAACACCAAAACACATTAATACATTAATAAATTAACACTCCAACAATGCATTGTTCAACATATTCCATAATGTATAGTTTTTATCAGGATCTTGATCACATGCACATAGAGGTTACGAATGCAAAAAACACATAGAAAAATAGACCCGCCAAGATATGAGATGGAACGTAGTATTGGGTGCAATCTCCCTCCATGCACTGTGTTTCAACAGCCCACAAAGTGCATGTATTTATAGGAATTTTTTATTACATCGAAAAGAGTGGTTACATGAGCGCGGCTTTGAAAAGCATGCGTGAAAATAAAAGTTGGTGACTTGCATAGAAAGCCTTTGCTTTTAATGTCATAAATGTAGTTTACAATTACCCTTATTCTAACCACTATTTTTCTAACTATTTCTAACAATAGAAACTTCTACGCGGATTTATTTACAAACTAAATTATATATCGTATTTATTGATGTCTGCCCTAAACTTTGATTATTGATGTCTGCCCTTTCATGCTTTCACGCCCTCACGAATCTTCAACTGCTATATCAAAAACACCAAAACACATTAATACATTAATAAATTAACACTCCAACAATGCATTGTTCAACATATTCCATAATATATAACATGCCCGTCAGTTGAAAAAGCAACTGACCTCAGTTGATAAAATAAAATAAACATGGATGGCTAAAATAAACATGGATGGCTAAAATAAACATGGATGGCCAATCACATGTTCCATCATGGAATGAAAATAAGCATGTGCCATGTTAAAATAATCATGCAATGGAAATGTTCATGGAGGAATTACATTAATGTGTTTGTGTATGATATGAAAAAATTAAGTGGTCATAATGAGGTGCTAATTGTGTTTTATGTATCCATTGACATTCTTCAATAGAGTGATTTTTGTACTTAACTAAATATCAATGATATTGAGTACCTGTGCATGTAGTAGTGACATCATGATCACTTATTTTCTCAGGAACCAAGATTTCAGATTGTTCTTCAATCAAAGAAGGATCATCAAGTAGTGGAGTGAGTGGCAAAGTTCCTTTAAATGGTTTAAGTAAACTAATATGAAAAGATTTATGTATATTCCAATGAGATGGTATATCTAATCTAAATGAATTATCATTAATTTTTTCTATAATGCAAAACGGTCCATAATAGCGTGGCGCAAGTTTAATTTTAGGATGCTCCAAATATTTTTTAGACTTCTTTTAATGATACGCAACCATACAAGATCATTTTCCTCGAATTCCTTGGCTAATCATTTTGTATTGATATTATGTGTGTATCGCACTTGACTTTTCCTAATGTGCTCATGAACATCGTGAAGTATAAAAATGTGACCTTGACCAATAGAATCAGCCATCGGAATGTCGGTTTGGGTGAGTGACATGGGAGTGGGAAGCTTTTTACCATAAATAACTTCAAAAGGTGCACGACCAGTAGTGGTATGTGTGGTGTTATTGTAAGCAAATTGAAGCAATGGCAACTTTTCATCCCAATTAGTTGAACTATCTAATGAATAACAACGTAATAAATCAAGAATAGTACTATTTGTAGCCTCACTTTGTCCATTACTTTCAGGATGAAATGCAGAGCTAAAATCTATTTTAGAACCAAAATGTTGAAATAAGGCAACCCAAAAATGATTACAAAATCTAACATCACGATGAGATAACATTACTTTAGGAAGTCCATAATGTGGGAAAATGCATTTAATGAATAATTTTGCAGCCTGAGGTGCAGACAAAGTTTTCCTACATGGAATCAAATATGCATCTTTACTAAACCTATCAACTATTGTCCAAATCATATCATTATGTGATGAAGTGATGGGAAGACCTATGATAAAACCCAGATTGTTGTTGGGTAAGTCACCATGCAAATTTTATTTTCTTTTTCAATAACAAAGCAAGGGGCAATGCTAAATAAGAAAAATTTCAAACAAACTTCCTATAAAAACTAGCCAACCCAAGAAAAGAATAAACATCATTGATTGATTGTGGTATAGGCCATTCTACTATAACTTTAATCTTTTATGGATCAACATGCACACCTTCACTTGAAATAATATGTGCTAAATATTCTAGCTTACGTTGAAAGAAGTAACTCTTTTCAGGATTAGCGTAAAGTGTGTTCTCTCGTAGTAAATGAAAAACTATTTTAAGATGCTTCTCATGCTCACTATCATTCTTATTGTAAACAAGTATATCATCAAAAAATACAAGAACAAAAGCTTGGTAATCAAGAAAAATGTTATTCATCATTCGTGCAAATGTAGTAGGGGCATTAGTAAGTCCAAAGCGCATTACCATAAATTCATAATGGCCCCTTTGATTTCTAAATGCAATCTTAAAAATATCACTTTGCGTCATACGAATCTAATGGTAACCCGATTTTAGATCAATTTTACTAAAGACACGAGCTCCTCATAATTTATCTAAAAGATCATCTATTCGAGGAATAGGGTATCTATTCTTTTTTGTGATCTTGTTAAGGGCTCTATAATCAATGCACATTCGATACTTTTTATTCTTCTTCTCTACTAAGAGAACTGGTGCTCCAAATGGGGAAGAACTAGGCCTTATAAGTCCTTAGGTCATTTACTTGGTTTTCTATTTCCTTTTGGTGTAGTGGGCCATGTCTATAAGGTGCTTTATGAGGAGGAGAACTACCAGGGAGTAAGTCTATGCTATGGTCAAAGGATCCTCGAGATGGTGGTAGTTCAGAGGGATACTCAGACATAAAACAATCCTTATCAGTAGTCATGAAAGGTTTATGTGCATCAGGAAGTGTATGAGTATAATCATTGATGACATTGACAAAAACAATGCATGAATTGAATCCTTTCCTAAATGCACATTTTATTTGAGTATGACTTATCAATGGAAATGGCTCAAAATGATGCCGTGTAGACAAAGTAATGATTTGACCTTTAAATTCAAAGTTAAAAGTATGTGTGTGGTAGTCAATGCATGGGTTATAATGATGACAAAAAGGCATACCTAGTATAACATCGTAAGATCGCAAAGATGCAATTAAAAATGTTCATGAATCAACATATGGGCCTATGCTAATCGTAACATCTTGCACTTCTCGTGTTAGATTATAACGATTACCTTGAAATGCAGCTTTTACTTCATACAAATAAGAAAACATTTTTTATTTAAGTTCTTGTACTAATAAATGTGAAATGAAGTGATGTGAACTACCGTCGCCATGTAAAATTTTAACGAGTTTGTTGTTTATAGTACACTGCATGCAAAGTAGAGAATGAAGAGAGATATCATTACCCAAGGTACTTAAGTCCTTCTCCAATGATTCCTCTGTCCAAAGAGGCAGAATTTCTTCATTATGGGCCTCCATGTTATGTAATTGAACTACAACTGGTTTCATGTTAAGAGGTCGCAATCGGCACTTCGTTTTTGTATGTCCAGGTTTGCCACAACTCCAACAAGTGATTCGTGGTCGCTTCTATTGGCCATCCATCACCGAAGTTTATAGGGTAGGTGGTTTTTTAGGTTGAAGAGATGAAGCAACAGGTGCAATTGAGTAATTGGATTGCGGTGGATGAGGAAAACTAGGGTAAGATGGGGCATTAAAAGTACGTTTCATGGGAATATTTGGTTTAACAAAAAGTGGTCGTTGATGTGGTTGCTGTAGACGGAGTGACTTGGTTATGGACTGGAATTCTTTCTCTGCATCATAGGTGAAAGATATAGCCTCGTTGATGGTTGTAGGATGTAGGGTGTGAAGCTTAGCTTGGATTCCCACCTCCAAACCATCTTCGTATTTATGCAGCAAGTTATCCTCTTGTACATCTTCAAGCATTCAAACCAATAGTAAATTTTGCCAAAACCGCTCCGTGTAGGTAGTAACCGTATCACCCTCCTTCCATGTAAGGGTCATCCATGCACGTCGAACATGTAAATGGTATTGAGGATGAAGAAAAGAATCCTTCACTTTATCTTGGAAAGCTTTCCACGTTGTTGGACGCTCGGTACTGTGCCACAAGACATTCCACCAGAGTTGAGCTTTTCCTACTAAATAGTTATTGGAAAATTTGACTTTTTCACTTTCAACATAGGTTTCATCAGTATAAAATCATCAAACCGTGAAAGCCATGAAAGGATTAAAGGGCCATCCTTACGGTCATCAAACCGTAAAAATTGGTAATTCTTAGCAGCAATCTTGGAATGCATGCCATCTGACTGGGCAAAGACAATAGCTTTGACCACCCTCGTAAGTTTTTCTTCATCAGTTTTCATCTTTTTGAGTATTTCTTCACGTTGTCAGATCTCGTTATGAGCACCTCGAAGTTTGTGCTGCAAGAGCTCCAGTTGTTGCTCGAGTGTTACCTCGGTTAGAGGTGATTCACCGAAATCCTCCATGTTGTTCATAGGGTCCATGAGGATGTAGAGACAAAACCCTCTTGCTAGATCAGCAATCTTGGAATGCATGCCATCTGACTGGGCAAAGACAATAGCTTTGACCACCCTCGTAAGTTTTTCTTCATCAGTTTTCATCTTTTTGAGTATCTCGTCATGTTGTCAGATCTTGTTATGAGTGCCTCGTAGTTCGTGCTACAAGAGCTCTAGTTGTTGCTCGAGTGTTACCTCGGGTAGAGATGATTCACCAAAATCCTCCATGTTGTTCATAGGGTCCATAAGCATGTAGAGACAAAACCCTCCATGTTGTTCATAGGGTCCATTTTTTAGTTTGTTTGAATTAAAATGTAAAAGGAATGGTTGTTCTTGGAAATTGAAAAAGTAAGAAAGAGATGAAAGTTGTGTTAAATATAAGAAAAGAGAAGTAGAGTGACAACACAAAGAGATAGTGTAGTGGTAAAACACTTCCTTTGTGTGGGTGAGGTTGTGGGTTCAAATCCTCCCACCTTGGTGAATGTAAAACTCCTTATTTCCACTCATAAATTAAAATTGGTTTATGCATAGCCAACGACTGCCAACGGTCACCAAGGGAGCCTTCAGTGTCAAAGTAATGCCTTGGTTATGCATTAAGTTATGCTTTAAGTTATGCCTAAGTTCTATGCTTTAGTCAACACCTTGGAGTAAGCAGAAGGAGTAAACGTAGGTATAAACACAGGTTCTGATTCTGAAACTAGAATAGAAACAGAAACCAAAAACTGAAACTGAAACTAAAACTGAAACTGAAACCGAAAATGACAACAGCAACGGCAATGAAAATGGCAATGGCAACAACAACAAAAACGAAAATGGAAACATGAATCGGAATTGAAATTGGAATCGGAATCGGATCGCGAAACAAAGATCAATTCACCAAAACGAACAGAAACAAATTCCCTCTATGGTGACGGGTGCAAGGATTCAATTCATGCATTGTTTTTGTCAATGTCATCAATGATTATACTCACACACTTCTTGATGCACATAAACCTTTCATGACTACTTATAAGGATTGTTTTATGTTTGAGTATCCCTCTGAACTACCACCATCTTGAGGATCCTTTGACCATAGCATAGACTTAGTCCCTGGTAGTTCTCCTCCTCATAAAGCACCTTATAGACATGGCCCACTACACCAAAAGGAAATAGAAAGCCAAGTAAAAGACCTACTACAAAAAGGACTTATAAGGCCTAGTTCTTTCCCATTTGGAGCATCAGTTCTCTTATTAGAGAAGAAGAATAAAACTTATTGAATGTGCATTGATTATAGAGCCCTTAACAAGATCACAATAAAGAATAGATACCCTATTCCTCGAATAGATGATCTTTTAGATAAATTAGGAGGAGCTCATGTCTTTCGTAAAATTGATCTAAAATCGGGTTACCATTAGATTCGTATGACACAAAGTGATATTTTTAAGATTGCATTTAGAAATCAAACAGGCCATTATGAATTTATGATAATGCCTTTTGGACTTAATAATGCCCCTGCTACATTTGCATGAATGATGAATACCATTTTTCTTGATTACCAAGCGTTTGTTCTTGTATTTTTCGACGATATACTTGTTTACAGTAAGAATGATAGTGAGCATGAGAAGCATCATAAAAGAGTTTTTCATTTACTACGAGAGAACACACTTTATGCTAATCCTGAAAAGAGTTACTTCTTTCAACGTAAGATAGAATATCTAGGACATATTATTTCAAGTGAAGGTGTGCATGTGGATCCAAAAAAGATTAAAGTTATAGTAGAATGGCCTACACCACAATCAGTCAATGATGTTCGTTCTTTTCTTGGGTTGGCTAGTTTTTATAGGAAGTTTCTTCGAAATTTTTCTTATTTGGTATTGCCCCTTACCTTGTTATTGAAAAAGAAAATAAAATTTGCATGGGGACTTACCCAACAACAATCATTTGAAAAACTCAAACATGCACTTTCACATGCACCTGTTTTACAATTACCTGATTTTTCCCAACCCTTTCATGTTGTTACTGATGCTAGTGGTTCAGGGATAGGTGTTGTTTTAATGCAAAATGATCATCCCATTCCATTTGAGAGTAGGAAGCTTAAGCCCTTAGAAAAGAATTATAGTACATATGATAAAGAATTGTTAGCAGTTGTGCATGCTTTGTGAATTTGGAAACACTATCTTATGGGCTCTGAGGTCTTAATAAAAACCGATCAACAGGCTATTAAGCATTTATTAAATTAACCCTTAATCTCTGATCACCATCTTAAATGGGCATCATTCATTCAAAATTTCCAACCCATGATCCAATATCAGCTTAGTAAAGCTAATGTTGTAGCTGATGCTCTTAGTCGATTTCCTTCACATTTTGTTGTTTTGATTAATATTTCTGCCATCCAAATACATTCTTTTCAAGAAATGGTTTCCACTTATGCATCTAATTTGTATTTCTCATGTGCATGGCATGACTTCAACAATGGTGCATCTTTATCTAATGAACATTATACATTTCATAATGGTTTTCTTTATTTTCAACATAGATTATGCATAACCCAAGCTTTTAAAGATTTTGTCATCATAGAAATGCATGAACCATCATACATGGGCCATAGAGGCATACAAAGCACCATTTCTGCCTCCAAAGATTTCTTCTTTTGGTCACGCATGGAAAAAGACATTGCACATTATGTTTCTCAATGCATTGTATGTCAGCATGTAAAACGTCATCATGGTAAACCATTTGGATTATTAATGCCACTTCCCATTCCGAACTAACCATGGGAACACATTTCTATGGATTTTATCACAGGTCTTCCCATCACTTCATCACATAATGATATGATTTGGACAATAGTTGATAGTTTTACTAAATATGCATATTTCATTCCATGTAGGAAAACTTTGTCTGCACCTCAAGCTGCAAAATTATTCATTAAATGCATTTTCCCACATCATGGATTTCCTAAAGTAATGTTATCTGATCGTGATGTTAGATTTTGTAATCATTTTTGGGTTGCCTTATTTCAACATTTTGGTTCTAAAATAGATTTTAGCTCTGCATTTCATCCCAAAAGTAATGGACAAAGTGAGGCTACAAATAGTACTATTCTTGATTTATTATGTTGTTATTCATTAGATAGTCCAACTAATTGGGATGAAAAGTTGCCATTGCTTCAATTTGCTTACAATAACACCACACACACCACTACTGGTCATGCACCTTTTGAAATTGTTTATGGTAAAAAGCTTCCCACTCCCATGTCACTCACCCAAATTGACATTCTGATGGCTGATTCTATTGCTCAAGATCACATTTCTATACTTCACGATGTTCACGAGCACATTAGGAAAAGTCAAGAGCGATACACACATAATATCAATACAAAATGATTAGCCAAGGAATTCAAGGAAAATGATTCTTGTATGGTTGCGTATCATTAAAAGACGTCTCAAAAATATTTTGCAGCATCTTAAAATTAAACTTGCACCACTCTATTATGGACCGTTTTGCATTATAGAAAGAATATTTTGGAATATGCATAAATCATTTAATATTAGTTTACTTAAACCATTTAAAGGAACTTTATCACTCACTCCACTACTTGATGATCCTCCTTTGATTGAAGAACAATCTGAAATCTTGGTTCCTGAGAAAATAATTGATCATGATGTCACTACTACACGCACAGGTACTCAATACCATCGATATTTAGTTCAGTACAAAAATCACTCTATTGAAGAATGTCAATGGATACATAAAACACAATTAGCACCTCATTATGACCACTTAATTTCTGCATATCATACACAAACACATTAATGTAATTCCTCCATGAACATTTCCATTGCATGTTTTTTTTAACATGGCACATGCTTATTTTCATTCAGTGATGGAACATGTGACTGGCCATCCATGTTTATTTTATTTTATCAATTAAGTTCAGTTGCTTTCTCAACTGAGGGGCATGTCATACGTTATGGAATATGTTGAACAATGCATTATTGGAGTGTTAATTTATTAATGTATTGATGTGTTTTTCATGAGGGCGTGAAAGGATGGAAGGGAAGACATCAATAATCTGACTTTAGGGCGGCCATCAATAAATTTGATTTATAATTTAGTTTGTAAATAAATCTACATAGAAGGTTCTATTGTTAGAAATAGTTAAAAAAATAGTGGTTAGAATAAGGGTCATTGTAGACCGCAATTTCTCATATTAAAAGCAAAGGCTTTCTACAAAAGTCACCAACTTTTACTTTCACGCATGCTTTTCAAAGCCGCTCTCATGTAACCACTCTTTTCGATGTAATAAAAAATTCCTATAAATACATGCACTCTATGGACTGTCAAAACAGCGTGCATGGGGGGAGATTGCACCCAATACTGCGTTCGGTCTCGTCTCTTGGCATCTCTATTTTTCTCTGTGTTTTCTGCATTCATAACCTCTATGTGCGTGCGAGCACTAGAGGATAGCTTGCAGCGAAAATACGAAGATGGTTTGGAGGTGGGAATCCAAGCTAAGCCTCACACGCTACGTCCTACAACCCTCAACGAGGCTATATCTTTCACCTATGATGCAGAGAAAGAATTCGAGTCCATAACCAAGTCACTCCATCTACAACAACCAGGTCAATAATCACTTTTTGTTAAATCAAATATTCCGATGAAATGTACTTTTAATGCCCCATCTTACCCTAGTATTCCTCATCCACCGCAATCCAATTACTCAACTACACCTATTGCTTCATCTCTTCAACCTACCAAACCACCTACCCTACAAACTTCAGCGATGGATGCCCAATAGAAGCGACCACGAATCACTTCCTAGAATTGTGGCAAACCTGGACATACAAAAAGGAAGTGTCGATTGCAACCTCTTAACATGAAACTAGCTACAGCTCAATTACATAACATGGAGGCCCATAATGAAGAAATTCCTCCTCTTTGGCCAGAGGAATCATTGGAGAAGGACTTAAGTACCTTGGGTAATGATATCTCTCTTCATTCTCTACTTTGCATGCAGGGTACTATAAACAACAAACTGGTTAAAATTTTACATGATGATGGTAGTTCACATGACTTCATTTCACATTTATTAGTACAAGAACTTTAATTAAAATCATTTCCTTATTTGTATAAAGTAAAAGCTGCATTTCAAGGTAATCGTTATAATGTAACACGAGAAGTGAAAGATGTTATGATTAGCATAGGCCCATGTGTTGATTCAGGAACATTTTTACTTGCACCTTTGCAATCTTACGATGTTATACTAGTTATGCCTTTTCGTCATCATTATAACCCACACATTGGCTACCACACACATACTTTTAACTTTGAATTTAAATGCAAATCATTACTTTGTCTGCAGAACATGATTTCCAGCCATTTCCATTGATTAGTCATACTCAAAATAAACGTGCATTTAAGAAAGGATTCAATTCATGCATTGTTTTTGTCAATGTCATCAATGATTATACTCGTACACTTCTTGATGCACATAAACCTTTCATGACTACTGAGTAGGATTGTTTTATGTCTGAGTATCCCTCTAAACTACCACCATCTTGAGGATCCTTTGCCCATAGCATAGACTTAGTCCTGGTAGTTCTCCTCCTCATAAAGCAACTTATAGACATGGCCCACTACACCAAAAGGAAATAGAAAACCAAGTAAAAGACCTACTATAGAAAGGACTTATAACGCCTAGTTCTTCCTGTTGGAGACCTTTAATTCTCCAAATGTCAGATCTATCTTTATTTAAGAACTCTTCTATATCAAGAATAAACCAAACTTTACACAAAATTCATATTATCTTTCATATGTATTAAGAAATACTTCTCTGTATGAAGTTTTCTTCAGCTTCAAGAGTCTGCTTCAAAAATGAACTTCAATCTCTGCATATGACTTCTATTTTAATCATTCAAATGATACTCTCATGTTCATACTACCTTTGCGCAATCACAATGACTATTAGTTCTTCAAAAGAATTATTAGATATCTAATTTGATCACTTAGATCAAACCTGTGTCAAAAAATGCCTTCCAAACATGAGGACTTTGACATGGTCAACTTCTTAAGTTGATTTCTCTCAGAATCTAACCCTTTTTGCTAAATGCTTTTGAACAAAGCTTCCTTACCTTCTAACTCAGATTCTGAATGCTCAAACATAAAAAACTTTACATTGAGCACTGAGATCCAAGCAAATCTTTAAGCAGCAAAATGTGCGATTCTGAGAACTTCACTTGCAGACTTCTAGTTCCTACTTGTCATACACACAACCTAAAGAGAATCAGATCATCAAACTTTGGTCATAGCTTGATTAGCTTCTGAATTAGATGTGTACAAAATATTTCCTGATCCACATGATCAGGCTGAGGGAATTCTAGGAAAGACCAATCGCTAACTCACGAGAAAACTCTCTACTCATTTTTCTCTTGAACAACTTGAAACATATTGATTTCTATATCATATATTCTTCATCGTTTTTATATATATCATGACTATACATGAGCTTATATATACATGTGACTATAAACTCGTCACTACATCAAGTATTTTTGAAGTATTTTTCCAAAGGTATTATACATAAATGTACAAAACATTTCTTCCTGATTCTTCACTTGACTTCATGCTTTGAGCTTGAGTCTTTTCTTCACTTCTTAATTCCTAGGCTTCATGTAATCATCCATTGATGATTGTCTTGCTCCAACATCTCCCCCTCAATCATCAATTGTGATTACCTGCACCTTCTTTATACCTGCCATCTCTTTAAACCTTTGTAACTTTGTTCCATCCAAACTTTTTGTCAGCATATCTGCTACTTGTTCTTTTGTTGGTGTATACATGACTTCAATTTCTTTGTCAAGTACCTTTTCTCTCAAGAAATGATACTCAATCTCTATACGTTTAGTCCTGGCATGAAAAACAGGATTACCTGCCAAATATAATGAACTCATGTTGTCTCCAAATATAATTGGAACATTCTGATCAATTCCTAGACTTTTTAATAAAGTCTTCAACCAAATTACTTCCTTTGTAGCTTCCACCATTCCCTTATATTCAGCTTCTATAGATGACAATGCAACTATATGTTGCTTCTTTGAGCACCAAGAAATTAGCTTATCTCCAACATAACATAGATAACCATGAGTAGATCTTCTATCATCTGAATTACCTACCCAATCTGCATCACTAAACACTTTGAGTCTAGTATCCGAAGTGAATCCATAATACAAACCTTCACCCAGAGTTCCTTTGATGTATCGTAGCATTCTTTGTGCTGCAACCCAATGAGTTTGCTTTGGGCAATGCATAAATTGAGATAAGATACCAACTGCATATGAAAGATTTGGTCTTGTTAAAGTAGCATAGATTAAGCTACCTACCAAACTCTGATATGTCTTCATGTCTGTGAACTCTTCTCCTCCATACCTGCTTAGTTTATGATTAACTTCCAATGGTGTGGTTGAGGGCTTACAATTCTCCATATTAAACTTCATCAGAAGATTTTTCAGATACATTTCTTGTGTAACGTACACTCCATGTTGAGTTTATATAATCTCCATCCCTAGGAAATAAGACAAATTTCCCAAATCACTTATCTTAAACTCATTTTCCATATGCTTCTTTAGCTCCTTGATTCCTTAAGCATCTGTACCTGTGACAATAATGTCATCAACATAAATACACACATAAATGTATCTATCTTCATTTGCTTTCACTAGCAGACTATTATCTGCCTTTGAGGCTTGATATCCAAGTTCATTCAAGAACTTGAACAATCTGTAATTCCATGCTCTTGGATCTTGTTTTAGACCATACAGAGCTCTCTTAATCTTACACACATAATCTGGTTCATTTGACTCTTTGAAACCCTCTAGTTGCTCCATGTATACTTCATCTGCAATATATCCATTTAGAAATGCATTCTTTACATCTAATTGAGAAAGTTTCCAACCTTTACATGTAGCAATTGCAATTATAGTTATGATTGTAGACATCTTGGCTACTGGACTAAAGGTTTCATCATAGTCCACTCCATGTGTTTGGGCATATCCTTTGACCACAAGTCTAGCCTTGTATCTAGAGACTTTTTCATCTGCAAACCTCTTTGTCTTATACACCCACTTACATCCAATCACCTTCTGATTCTTTGGTGTTGATGTATGAAACACCACAAGAAATGAATTAATGTGACACTAGAACACCTCTATGGTCACCATTAACTCATTGCCACTCCAAACTTTGAGAAATGATAGCCTAAAGTGAGAACTTTGCTTCTACAGAAATTCCTAGTCACTGAAATGACATACCTTCAGTATTTTGCTAATTTCTCCTAGCTCAAGTATTATTTCTCCATGAAACTTTATAGGCTGAAACTAAAAGAGTAGAGCTTTCCAACAAGCTATCATATGCATCAAATGGAGCTCTAGAACTCAAGTTATGGCCTTCACAAGATGACCCTGTATGAGTTTCCAAAACTGGAAACTTTGCCTGTTTTAGTATTCCTGGTGTCCAAAAATAAAAAATTCGATGCCTAACATCGAATTTCAGTCAAGGTCGATGCTGGGCATCGACTTTGAGCTTTTTTATGCCTTTTTTCTGCACCAGAAACAACTTCTTTTACACACACATGAAGAAGATGACTTATATGCTAGAAGTCGATGCCGGGCATCCATTTTATGCTGGAACTCGATGCCAGGCATCGAGTTGCTCCACAAACTTCATATTTTTAGAAGATTCAACAACAGTTAACACACAGAGAATGGAAATAATGACTTATCAGCCAAGATTCGATGCCAGGCATCGAATTTCTCAGAAAACTTGATCTTTGTAACTCATCACACAGTAGGCAAGCATGGAGATGATGGAGAGAGACTCATACACAGAACTTTACTCAGTTCTTTCTCATAGCTATGAAAAACTCAAAAGTTTTACAGATGCTTTCTCACTCAGAGAATCCCAACTATACACAGTCGTATAAATGAACTCCTTCTTCTACTTCTTCTCTCTATTCTCTCTTGCCGCGTCAGTTGATACAAACTAACTTATATAGATTTTCGTATTCTCGTGATTTTAAAAAACTTCTAGAACTAAAGTGAACTAACTTTACAAATATGATACATTTGTGAATTTGTCCCTTCACATAGGCATGGGGTTTTCTTCCTAAGACTTGACCTTCAAATATATGTCCAATTAGTGATTGTTTCTCCAACATTTGGCCTTGGCATCAATTCCCATGTCTCATTATCAAGTAGAGCATCATACTCCTCTTGCATTGCTTTTTCCCAATTTTCCTTTCCTTTAGATTCATCATATGTGGATGGATCTTCATGTGTCTTCACAATGTAAGCATAATCTTTGGTTGTCAAGAAAGATGTATCATAACTATACTTGATAGGTTGTTTTCTATCTCTTGAAAATCTTCTAATTTCTGCACTTCTTGAAGTTTCTCCTTCATTTTGTTCTGGATCAAACCTTGGTCTATCTTCATAATTATCCTGCATTTCATTTCTACAAACATCATCATCAATATCTTCTTCATATACCTTCATCTTTGACTTCCCTTTCCTTTTGATTTCTTCAAGATCTATACATACATTATCTGATCCTGTAAACCATGTGCTTTGCTCATCAAATGTAACATCTCTTGAAACAAGAAATTTTTTTGTGGATGGATTCCACAACCTGTATCCTGTTGGAGTTAGACGTCTACAGAAGCACGCGAACAGCATAAGGAAGAAGAAGAAGCTTGGAGCACAACACACAATACTGAATGTATTACTAGAGAATGTACAAAGATAAGTAGCTCGTTAGGGCAATAGGCGTATATACAAGCTGGGGAAAAAAACCTCCTAAAGAGGGAAAAAAGTGCCCCGGCAGTCCTAGAGTGTTCACACACATCACTACCTAAATATATCAACAAATCCCCCCTGGGAGTGATGCGGTGAACAAGGAGTTGGCACTCATGTATAAGGAAGTGTCAAGCTATGTGGAAATCACTCCACGAAAGGAAGTAAGCCCAAAGCTTTGTGGAAAGCTTCAAACTTCTCCCTAGACAGAGCCTTTGTGAAAAGGTATGCAATGTTCTCCTACATGGGCACATATGCCAAGCTGATCTCCCCAGCAGAGAACCTCTCCCTGACATAATGATAATGCACCTCAATGTGCTTAGTGCAAGCATGGAACACAGGGTTCCTCGCAACTGTCGATGCGCTCTGACTATCAGTGAAGATGGTGGTGGTAGAAGACTGACCAACACCCAAATCAGCCATAAGGCATCTGAGCCACACACACTCAACAGTAGTTGTGAATGCTGCCCTATACTCAGCCTGACAACTAGAAGTGGCCACAGTAGGCTGCTTCTTGCTCAACTAAGATATACATGAGCTACCAAGCATGAAGCAAAAGCCACTAATGGACACATGAGTGTCATAGCAACCAGCCCAATCAGAGTCAGAAAAAGCATGCAAATATGGCGGTAGTGATCCCCTCTTGGGATAAAACAACCCAAGTAGCCGAGTACCACTCAAGTAGCAAAAGATGTGCTTAACCGCCTACCAATGCTTCACTCCTGGGCAATGCATAAATCTGCTCATCTGTGAGATAGCAAACTGAATATTTGGTCGAGTGATGCATAAGTAAATCAAGCATCGAACAGCCTGTTGATAGAGAACAACATCAAATGCATCTCCAGCATCATGAAGACTCAATCATAAACCTGTCTCCATAGGAGTGGCAATAGGCTTACAATCTTCAAGGCCAAAACGCTGCAATAATGTGTCAATATATTTTGTTTGACACAAAGCCATTCCAGAATCAACTTGCATAAATTGAATGCCCAAATAGTGATGCAAATGCCCCAAATCAAACATCTCAAATGAGGCATGCAAATCAGCCTTGAAATCAGCAATATGCTTCTCAATAGGACCAGTGAGCAGCATGTCGTCAACATAGATAACAATGATCAGAAGCACATCATTAGCATGCTTCACATATAAGGTGCTTTCAGTTGGACTGTTCTCAAAACCATGTGCAATCAGATACCCATGTATCTTCTCATATCAAGCACGTGGTGCTTGTTTTAAACCATATAATGCCTTCTTTAACCTGCACACCTGGTTTTCATGCCCTTTCTGCACAAAGTCACGGGGCTAACAAACATACACTTCTTCATGCAAGTCACCATTCATAAATGCAATTTTAATGTCCAACTGATGTACATTCCAACCATGATGGGCTGCAAGTGCACAGATGCTCCGAACAGTAGTCATACGACATGTGGGTGCAAAGGTCTCATCAAAATCAATGCCTCTTTCCTGTGCATAAGCCTTTGCAACAAGCCTAGCCTTATACCTGTCCACTGTACCATCAGATTTACACTTTCACTGTATACCCACTTAGTACCAATGGCTTTCTTGCCAGTAGGCAAGTCACATAAAGACCAAGTACCATTCTTCATTATAGCATCATATTCAGATAGCATAGTAGCCATCCAATTTTTTGAATTTTGTGCTTCATGAAGAGAAACAGGCTCATTCTCATCACAGAGACTAGATGCAGCCATAGCATAGCAATCTAATGCAAAGGAGGCACTATGAGAGCCTGAACGAGTATGATATGACAAAGGTGCATCTAATTTGTTGTCCCACAAAGTCTGCACCAGCCATTTTTTGCATATTTTTTGCCTGCTCAATATCAGCTCTCTCATCAACAAGTGCATCATGTAAATTTGCATCAAAAATGGAATGATCTGCATCATCATACGAAACCTACAAAGGCTGATAAGTTGCCTCATTAGGACTAGCACTAGACTGTCCACTTGTAAAAAGAGGCATCAAAGTATCATACATGTCTTTGGAGCTAACAGATGTCTCCTTAGTACATGAAAGCAATGGCTGAATAGCATCTTCCACAAAAACAACATCACGGCTAACCAGAATGCATTTAGTCTATGGATGATACAGACGATAGCCTTTACTTTCAGAACTATACCCAACAAAAATACATTTTACTGCCTTATCATCCAATTTATTGTGATGTTGTTCAGGCACTAATGCATATGCCAAACAACCAAAAACACGCAGATTAGCAACAGATGGCTTGCGATCATGCCAAGCCTCATATGGAGTGATAGATTGCAGTGCTTTAGTGGGACACCTGTTCAGTACATATGATGCACACATGACAGCTCAAGCTAGAAACTATGTGGTAGAGCGTGACTCTTAACCATACACCTCCCCATCTCCATTAGTGACCTGTTCTTTTGTTCAACAACTCCATTCTGTTGAGGTGTATACGGCACTCTACACTGGTGTTTTGTCCCACGTTCAGCCAGAAATGCATTAAAATCAGAGGACATATATTCCCCCCCTCGATCAGAACGGAGGGTGCCCATTTTACATGCTGACAAATTTTCAGCCAAAACCACTGTTTGAAGCACATGAACACTTTGGACTTTGCTTTCAGTGGATATACCCATGCATGCCTGGAAAAATCATCAATGAAAGTCACGAAGTAAAGGTAATTTCCAAAAGAGGGTGCCTCCATAGGACCACAGACATCACTATGTACAAGCTGCAATTTCTGCATAGCCCGAACTGAACCATCTTTTGGAAAGGATGAATGCTGCATTTTGCCCAAAATACAGCCTTCACAAACATGTTCTCCAGGTGCCTCAAGTTTGGGCAAAGAGGACACCATTTCAGATTTCTGCAGGCGTAGCAAACTAGCAAAATTCAGATGACCAAAGCGTGCATGCCAAAGCTTTGCATCTGACATAGCCTGAGAATCATGAACTGCACATGCCGAATCATTCACAGATCTTTCATAATCTATGAGCTTATACAGCCCATGACATAAAATGCCAGAAGCAATAATCACATCGCCATTTGATAGATCATGAACCATACACCTGTCATCAACAAATTTCACAACCAAGCCAATCTTGGCTAATGCAGAAACTGATAACAGATTTTTCTTGATCCCTGGCACAAACAAAGCATCTGAAAAAGTGAAAGAACTACCATCAGCAGTAGTCAAAATGATCTTACCAACGCCCATAATAGGATAAGAGGAGTTGTTGGCGCATGTAACAGTATTCCCTGTAGGGGCAGGCTCGAGTGAAGAGAAGAAACTGCCCTACAAGGTAATATGTTTGGTCGCCCTACTATCAAAGTACCAAACATCTGAGTCTACTGCAGACATGCATTGCTCATGAGAAGATGGGTCAAAACTGCAAACAGTAGTGAACTCCCATTCTTCTTCCTGCACAAGATTAGTAGACTCCGTTTTTTGTGTAGAGGCTTCTACAACAACCATTCCAGCCTCTTTCTTCTTTGCCTCTTTTGCAGCCAGTTTTGGTCAGTTCTCTATCATATGAACATTCCCTTTACAGTAATTACAAAACAATTCCTACTTTTCTGATTTTTTTATCATCTTTGTCTTGGTTCCTTGAATGTGATGCATTTGTAGATTTCTGCTTACTAGTAGAAGAACTCCATTTTCCTTTGCCCTTCTGACTAGCCAGGAAAGCTTGATTTGCATCATGCATAATGGACCTGTTCTTCCTGGACTGATCTTCCTGCAACAGAACAGAGACTAACTCCTCAAATGACAAGGCATTTGGATTGCCTTTCATCATCAACCGAAGAGTAGAAGCAAAACTCTTATATGAATCAGGAAGACCATTCAGAATGGTATGCACAAGTGAGCTATCTGGTATAACCTCATCGGCAGAAATCAATTGTTCCTTCAAGTCTTTGATCTTTGTTAGGAAACTGTCCATAGAATCACCTTCATTCATGTGCTCACTCTCCAACTGTTTTCGGAGGTAAGCAACACGAGCCTCATTCCTAGCTTGGTACAATGTGGTAAGTGTATCCCAAGCATCCTTAGTTGTTCTACAAGAGTGAATATGAGGAATAATGGCACGTTTGACAGACAAAGCTATCAATGCATGTGCCTGGGAATCTCTGCCATCCCAACGAATCTGCTTTGCAGTAGGTGCAGCAGAAACAGCAGCATGAAGAGGAATCTACACAATATCATCTTCGACATCATCTTCATCAGCTCCAGCACTTGTATTTGCAGTACCTGTTGTTACAGGTGTAACAGGACATCTTTGAACACCCTGCACAATGTTCCATAATCCTTTTGCAACCAATACATGTCGCATCATATAAGCCCATAATTGGTAGTTGGTACCATCCAACTTATCCTCAACAGCCAACATACGGAATACATCACTGCTTTCAGCCATGGTCAGTGACTAAAATACCTTGATGCAGAAAATTGAATGTATCTCAAAAAGTTGAATGGAACTGCCCATACGAGTTCTGCTAAACCTGTAGCAGACTTCGAGACGCTTATAATGGCGGATGAAACAGGTATATATACCTTTGGCACAAAAAGATGAAATAGCCTGCACAAGCAGTACGATAGTGCGTTCGGAGGCCGAAACGAGCTCAGATCCCAATTTCGGCACCACAAATCAAAATCTTGAGTATGCTCACCAAATTTCGTGCGAATCTAAGACTGCAAACGGAGGAGTGTCAACGGCGCCCTAGATGAAGCGACGACCTGCTCAGATACCAATTGTTGGAGTTAGACATCTGCAGAAGCACGCGAACAGCATAAGGAAGAAGAAGAAGCTTGGAGCACAACACACAATACTAAATGTATTACTAGAGAATGTACAAAGATAAGTAGCCCGTTAGGGCAATAGGCGTATATACAAGCCGAGGGAAAAAAACCTCCTAAAGAGGGAAAAAAGTGCCTCGGTGGTCCTAGAGTGTTCACACACATCACTACCTAAATATATCAACATATCCCATTTGTTTATCATCATACCCAATGAACATATATTTTTCTGCTTTAGGTTCTAGCTTATGTCTCAATTGAGATGGAGCATAAGCATATGCCAAACATCCAAATATTTTGGAGTGATCAAGAGTAGGTTTCTTACCCCACCATGCTTCATAAGGATTCCTTCCCTCCAAAGCTTTGCAAGGCAATCTATTCACAAGATAAGTTGCAGTATTAATTGCTTCTGCCCACATATAATTAGGACATCTTTTTTCCTTCATCATTGATCTTGCAAACTCTACAAGAGTTCTATTTCTTCTTTCTGCAACTCCATTTTTTTGTGGGGAGTACTTGTAAGTCACTTCTCTTTTAATACCTGCATTCCACATATAATCATCAAATTCTTTAGAAAAATATTCTCCCCCTCCATCTGATCTCAATCTCTTGAGCTTTTGTCCTGTAATTCTTTCTGCATAGGCATGATAGTGTTTAAATGTCTCAAACACTTCAGATTTATCCGTGATCACATATAAAGTAATCCATCTGGTTGCATCATCAACAAATAGCACATAATACCTTGATCCATTTATGCTATAGTCCTTTGAAGGACCCCACACATCTGTATGAACCAATTCAATCATATTTGAATACCTGTATCCTTGCTTATTGTATGATTTCTTGTAAGCTTTACCTAACTGGAAAGCCTCACATTTGTATATCATATGTTGACCTTCAATATTTGGTAGACCAAGCAGTACACCATTCTTTGTCATTTCTTTAATTCCCTTTTCATTAAAATGTCCTAACCTTTTGTGCCATAGATCTAATTCAGACATCTTTTGACTTCCATAAGTAAACAATGCATGACCACATTACCTTGGACTTTGAGAGTGAATAATCTTCCTTCCTTTTTTCATGTGACAATGCTTCTATATCCTTGACTTGGATCTTCAACATAAACACCATCACTTGTAAATCTGACTTCATGTACCTTCTTAACAATTTTCCCTACACTTATTAAATTTGTAGGGATTGTTGGAACATAAAGTACCTTGCTTAGGAGTGTACTTCCACTCCTTGTCTTCATTGATCTAATGCTCTCAACTTTGTGTTTGGTGTTATCTCTTGTTTGAGTTGTATGTCCATTCACTTTAACTTCCATATCAGTCATTAAAGAAATATTACCACTCAAATGATTACTACATCCTGAGTCAATATAAAACACCATTTGATCTTCATTGATTACTTCATGAGTTGCATTCAGGATAAGGGTCAAGTCTTCCTTCTGATCTAAAGCATAATTGTAAATTGTGTTGTTATAGGATTGAGGTTGAAAGCTTCTTCCTCCTCCTCCAGCATATGAGGATCTTCCACCTCTTCCTCTGAAATTGCCTCTTTGATTTCTGTCTCCTCTTCCTCTAGGATTAAAATTTTGATTATGACTTCCACCATTTTGATTATTGTACCAACAATCATTTGCCAAGTGATTTGTTCTACCACAAATCCAACAAGCTTTAGTATTATCTTTGTTTTTACCCCCTCTTCCTTTACCTCTAAAATTCATCTTCTCTTTCATGAAGTTTACTTGATTTGAAGATCCTTCTTCATCATTTGTCTGCTTGCCTTTAGCATTCTTCTTCTTATCCTTTGAATACATTGCTTGACTTGAACATCTGTCATTCTCTCCTTTAATGTCCTGCTCAAATGTTAGCATATGTCCTAACAATTGATTAAGATCAGGAGTAGAATGATCTAATGATAGTTCTGTAGAAAATATGAAAGGTTTCCACTTTTCATCTCCTCTTAGACCTATAAGTATTTGCCTTAACAACTTGTCTTCTTCAATTTGTTCATCTACTGCTCCCAAACTATCTGCAATATCCTTCATCCTTGTAACATAGTCAGAAATCGACTGAGTACATTTCTTCTTAAATGTTGTAAACTCAGCCCATAGTGAAGCCTTCCTTGATTTGGTTGTGTTTTGGAAATGTTCTTCCAAAGCATTCCATATATCTGCTGCACTCTCTAATCCTCTAATGTGTGGTAGAAGATAATCATTTATAGCCATGTAAATGATGCTCCTAGCTTGAGCATCTCTCTTCATCCAATTCTTCAATTTGGCAAGTTCTTCTCTTGTTGGAATACTTGGATCCTTAAACTCAGGCTTTTCTTCTTCTCCTGTAATAAATGATATCAAATCTTTGCTCATGAGGTGTGCTTCCATCCTCATGGACCATGTTGGATAGTTCTCTCTATCTAGCTTCTCAATTTGCAAGCTTTCTCCCATCTCTTGAATTTTGTGTCTACACTTACTAAGATTTATGGTGATATAATGTACCTTTGATATGAAGCTTTAATCCTTCTTGATCCTTTGAACTTGTGCAATAGTCGAGGTTCTCCTTGCTTCTTCTTCACCTTGATTTGATCGTTTAGCTCTGATACCACTGTTGGAGACCTTTAATTCACCGAATGTCTGATGTATCTTCATTTAAGAACTCTTCTATATCAAGAATAAACCAAACTTTACACAAAATTCATATTATCTTTCATATGTATTAAGAAATACTTCTCTGTATGAAGTTTTCTTCAGCTTCAAGGGTCTGCTTCAAAAATGAACTTTAATCTCTGCATATGACTTGCTTAATCATTCAAATGATACTCACATGTTCATACTACCTTTGCGCAATCACATAGAGTATTAGTTCAGAACTATTAGATATCTAATTCGATCACTTAGATCAAACCTATGTCAGAAATTACCTTTCAGAAATGATGCCTTTGACATGGTCAACTTCTTAAGTTGATTTCTCTCAGAATCTAACCCGTTTTGCTAATTGCTTTTGAACAAAGCTTCTTTACCTTCTAACTTATATTTTGAATGCTCAAACATAAAAAACTTTACACTGAGCAGTGAGATCCAAGCAAATCTTTAAGCAGCAAAATGCACGATTCTGAGAACTTCACTTGCAGACTTCTACAAATGAATGTGCCTACTTGTCATACACACAACCTGAAGAGAATTAGATCATCAAACTTTGTTCATAGCTTGATTAGCTTCTGAGTTAGATTTGTACAAAAGATTTCCTGATCCACATGATCAAGCTGAGAGAATTCTGGGAAAGACCAGTCGCTAACTCATGAGAAAACTCTCTACTCATTTTTCTCTTGAACAACTTGAAATCTATTGATTTCTATATCATATATTCTTCATCTTTTTTATATATATCAGCACTATACATGAGCTTATATATACATGTGACTATAAACTCGTCACTACATCAAGTATTTTTGAAGTATTTTTCCAAAGCTATTATACATAAATGTACAAAACATTTCTTCCTGATTCTTCACTTGACTTCATGCTTTGAGCTTGAGTCTTTTCTTCACTTATTCATTCCTAGGCTTCATGTAATCATCCATGCTATGACACTCGTGTGTCCACTAGTGTCCTCTGCTTCATGCTTAGTAGCTCATGTATATCTTTGTTGAGCAAGAAGCAGCCTACTATGGCCACTTCCAGTTGTGAGGCTGAGTATAGTGCAGCTTTCACAATGACTGTGTGTGTGGCTTAGACATGTTATGATTGATTTGTGTGTTGATCAATCTTCTGCCACCACCATCTTCATTCACAATTAGAGTGCATTGGAAGTTGCAAGGAATCCTACGTTCCATGCTTGCACTAAGCACATTGAGGTGCATTATCATTATGTTATGGAGAGGTTCTCCACTCGAGAGATCACCTTGGCATATGTGCCCACATGGGAGAACATTGCAGACCTTTTCAGGAAGGCTCTACTTAGGGAGAAGTTTGAAGCTTTCCACAAAGCTTTGGGCTTACTTCCTTTTGTAGTTTTATGTGATCCTACTTGGGAATGAGATTTAGCTACTTTTGGCACTTGTTGGCTATATGTTTCCACAATTCTATCTTGACCTTGAGTAGCTCCTCTAAAGTGAGATTGCACTGCACTTTAGTGTTCTTTACTACTTCTATATTCCTAGGTATGACTGAGTCTTTGTTCCTTACCATGGTTGTGGGTTCTCTCATATAGGTCGACTTTGCTTCCCATGGACCTGTGAAATGAGGCAATTCTTGTAAGAAATTAGAATGGAAGTCTAATTGTTCACTCGACTGGGTATCCTCTTGTTCTCCATAAATAGACGGAATATCTTGTGGGAATTGTTCATGTAGGTCATCCACAAGTTCAATGGGAGGAGGATTTTCACTTTCTTTTTCCCATTCTCTTCTTGAATTTCTCTTAGAAATTCTTGTGAGTATTTATTTATAGAAGTAGAGGTCCTTGACTTGGTGGAGTTGGGAACATAAGCATCCTTGGGAGGAAGACATATCCTTTCACTTACAAGGTTACTCACTTGTTTTCCTGACTTAGCTATCATCCTTTCCAATCTTTCTAATAATCCATCAAAGTGTGACTGAGTTTTGGCTGAGGTTGTGCAATTGAACAGGTGATTGGCCTCAAACATAGTTTGTGCCAATTCTACCATCTTTGCACAAAGCTTGGTTTGTTCAATCTCTAGGTAAGCCCTGGGGTAACATTTTTCATGTTCTATCACATTTGTCCCTTCTTGAATTCTGGTCTGATATGCTTTAAACATCATGTCTAGGTCTTTGGGAGTGGGATCTACTAAGAGTGATCCTACTCTAGGTGGTGATGGGGTTGCATGCGGTTGATTGGATGGTCATGGTGATGGCAGTGGTTGTGATGTGTGAGAGTGTGTTTGAGATGTGAGTTCAACTATCTTGGCCTTTGCTTCTTTTAGGCTTTCCTCAAGCTTGCTCATCTTCTTCGACCATTTTCATTTCATTTGTTCATGGCTATCCTTCCATGCTCTTGTCCTGTTGCATGGAAGAATCAGAATAAAGATGTGTTGATTCAGAGGAGGCAATGGAAGCCACTAATTTGAATCTCAAAGAAGCCAATTGACATGGATGAAGAAGATTGGGATGAGTTAGATGAAATGGCCAGGTCTAGCATTTGCTTGCACCTAGCAAATAATGTTTACTTTATAGTATTAGACTGTGAAAGTGCAGAGGATCTTTGGAAAAAGTTATGCAATACATATGAAAAACAAACGGCATCAAATAAAGTGTATCTCATGAGAAAATTATATGAACTTCACATGGACACTGGTAGTGTTGCTACTCATCTAAATGATTTTGATGCTATATTCTCCTAGTTACAGGCTCAAAAAATGCATATGGATAAAGAAATGAAAGCAGTCTTGTTGTCATAGTGCACTTGGTGGTAAACTGGTCTATGATGACATATGTGGAGCACTCGTGAGTGAGGAGATTCATAGAAAATCTATGGTTGGCACTCAGAATGGAGATGCATATAATGTTTGTGATTCTTACCAAGGAAAGAAACAGCAAATGGCAGGAGCAAGAATAAGGAAAAGAATGGTCAACGGAATAAGAGTAGAAGTAAATCAAGGAAGAGGGATATCGAATGCTATTATTGTCATAAGAAAGGACACATGAAGAAAGACTGTTACGCATAAAAGAATGCTAAAGGTAAAGGACAGAATGTTGATGGGCATGTTAAACAGTTACCTGCACCATCTACTTTGGCTGTGAAGATTCCAGAAATTAATGTTATTTTTGATGATGTTGATGTGTTGACACTTGATAGTATTGTGTCAATTGAGGCTCTTATGGCTAACTCTCTTTCCCACACGTGGCTGCTAGATTTTGGTGCTTCTTTCCATGTGACACCACACAAAGAATGGTTCTCTAATTATGCGACAAAGTCTGTGAGACTTGATGACTCTTACCAGTGTGACATTGTGGGGATTGGAGACGTGGTTCTACAGTTCATTGACGGTTCAAAATTTACTATGCATAATGTACACCATGTACCTCAATTATCATGCAGTTTGATGTTAAATGGTCAACTTGATGACCTTGGTTACAAGGTGGTCTTCTATGCTCAATCCTTTCGTATATCAAAGGGCAATATGATTACTGCAAAAGGAAGCAAAGTTGGCTCACGTTATCCTTTATTTGTATCACAGAAAGAACACTTGTTAGCTGTTACTAAATAGCCTATGGCTTGTATTTGGCATGGTTGTTTGGGCCATATATCTTGTAGTGGAATGGAAAATCTTTCTTGTTCTGGCTACTTAACTGTGTTATCTTTCTTTGATTTTTCATTTTGTGAGCATTGTCAATATGGAAAGCAAACCAAAAATGTGCATACAATGTAGATTGACTCTTCAATTCAGCCTTTAGATCTTGTTCATACAAATGTGTGTGGTCCTATGCCCACTAGGTCCTTAGGTGGTTCTCTTTACTTTGTCACTTTCATAGATGATGCTGGTAGAAAATTTTGGGTATGTCCTATCAAATCAAAGGATGAGGCATTCACTACTTTCATAAAATTGCTTGCTTTCCTTGAGACTGAAAAAGGAACTAATCTTAAGGCTTTAAGTTCAGATAATGGGGGTGAGTATACCTCACATGAATTCAACTTTTTTTTGTCAGTCTAGAAGGATTCATAGAGAGTTTACAGCTCCTTATACCCCACTATAGAATGGTGTAGCTGAAAGGATGAATAGAACTATTCAAAATAGAGTAATTTCTATGTTGCATCATGCAAACCTCTAACAAGGCTTTTGGACAAAAGCAATATTGACTGCATTTCATGTGATTAACCTTTCACCTAGTACCGCCAAAGGTCTGAAAGTGGCACAAGAGTTATGGACATGGAAGCCACCATATTATGAGCATCTTCGAGTTTTTGGGTGTGAAGCATATCTTCATATACCCAAGTTTCTTAGATAAAAGTTGGACCATAAGTCAAAGAAATGCATTTTACTTGGATATGATCGATAAGGACAATTTGGATATCGCTTATGGGATCCTGAAATATGGTCAGTGGTCACAAGTAGTGAAGTAATTTTCAATGATACTAAGATGCGTAAACAACCCATTAAGGAGGTTGAAGTTTGAGGATACTAGTCCTCCAATTAGCATTCATAAAAATGCTACACATAAGGACGTTCAAGCGAATGTCCGATCAGATCAATGTGCACATGTCCCTGTTCAGCAGCCATTGAGATGCTCTGCAGTGTCTCACATCCACCTGATAGATATGTTCCAGGTTTAGATTTTGTTATGCTAACAGATGTCGGTGAGCATTCTTGCTACAAAGAGGCTATGCAGACAGAGGATCATGTCAAGTGGGAGTGTGCCATGAAGAGTGAGTCGGATTCTATTCACAAGAATGGTACTTGGGATTTAGTACCTTTGCCAAAGGGTAGGAAAGATTTACCATGTAAATGGGTATATAAGTTGAACTGCGCATCAGATAGTGCTTCTCCAAAGTATAAAGCACAACTTGTTGCAAAGGGTTTTAAGCAACAACATGGTGTTCATTTGATACTTTGTTGCCTCTTTTTACAGGTGGATATTCTAGTGTTGGTCCTAATGAGGCAACTTCTCAGCCTTTGCAAGTTTCATGTGATGATGCAGATCATTCCATTTCTGATGTAGATTTACACGATGCACTTATTGATGAGAGAGCTGACATTGGGCGAGCAAGAACTATGCCAAAATGTTGGTGCAGACCTTGCATGATAGCAAATTAGATGCACCTCTATCATATCGTACTCGATCATGCTCTCATAGTGCCTCTTTTGCATCAGATTGCTATGCTATGGCTGTAGCTAGTCTTTGTGATGAGATTGAGCCTGTTTCGTTTGATGAAGCACAAAATTCAGAAAATTGGATGGCTGCTATGCAATCTAAATATGATGCAATAATGAAGAATGGTACTTGGTCTTTATGTGACTTGCCTCCTGGCAAGAAGGTCATTGGCACTAAGTGGGTATACAAGCTGAAGCATAAACCTGATGGTACAGTTGATAGGTATAAGGCTAGGCTTGTTGCAAAGGGTTATGCACAAGAAAGAGGCATTGATTTTGATAAGACATTTGCACCTACATGCCATATGACTATTGTTCGGAGCATCTGTGCACTTGCAGCCCATCATGGTTGGAATATACATCAGTTGGACATTAAAAGTGCATTTCTGAATGGTGACTTGCATGAAGAAGTGTATGTTTTTCAGCCCCGTGGCTTTGTGCAAAAAGGGCATGAAAACCAGGTGTGCAGGTTAAAGAAGGCATTATATGGTTTAAAGCAAGCACCACGTGCTTGCTATGAGAAGATACATGCCTATCTTATTGCACATGGTTTTGAGAATAGTCCAACTGAAAGCACCTTATATGTTAAGCGTGCTAATGATGTACTTCTGATCATTGTGGTTTATGCCTCTCATTTGTCCTCATGAGAGGCATATTGCTGATTTCAAGGCTGATTTACATGCCTCATTTGAGATGTCTGATTTGGGGCATTTGCATCATTATTTGGGTATTCAGTTTATGCACGTTGATGGTGGAATGGCTTTGTGTCAAGAAAAATATATTGACAACATTATTGCAGCATTTTGGCCTTAAAGACTGTAAACCTATTGGCACTCCTATGGAGATAGGTTTACGATTGAGTCTTCATGATGGTGGAGATGCATTTGATGTTGTTCTCTATCAGCAGGCTATTGGGTGCCTGATTTACTTATGCATTACTCAGCCAGATATTCATTTTGTTGTCTCACAGATGAGCAGGTTTATGCATTGCCCAGGAGTCAAGCATTGGCAAGCGGTTAAGCGCATCTTTCGCTACTTGAGTGGTACTCGGCTACTTGGGTTGTTTTATCCCAAGGGGGGATCACTACTGCCAAATTTGCATGCTTTTCTTTTACTCTGATAGGGCTGGTTGCTATGCCACTCGTGTGTCCACTAGTGGCTTTTGCTTTATGCTTGGTAGCTCATCTATATCTTGGTTGAGCAAGAAGCAGCCTAGTGTGGCCACTTCCAGTTGTGAGGCTGAGTATAGGAGAGCTTTCACAATGACTGTTGAGTGTGTGTGGCTCAAACGCCTTATGGCCGATTTGGGTGTTGGTCAGTCTTCTGTCACCACCATCTTCACTGACAGTCAGAGCACATTGGCAGTTGCGAGGAACCCTATGTTCCATGCTCGCACTAAGCACATTGAGGTGCATTATCATTATGTCAGGGAGAGGTTCTCTGCTGGGGAGATCATCTTGGCACATGTGCCCATGCAGGAGAACATTGAAGACCTTTTCACGAAGGCTCTGCCTAGGGAGAATTTTGAAGCTTTTCGCAAAGCTTTGGGCTTACTTCCTTTTGTGGAGTGATTTCCACATAGCTTGGCACTTCCTTATATATGAGTGCCAGCTCCTTGTTCACCGCATCACTCCCAGGGGCAGTTTGTTGATATATTTAGGTAGTGATGTGTGTGAAGAATCTAGGACTGCCGAGGCACTTTTTCCCCTCTTTAGGAGGTTTTTTCCCCCGGCTTATATATATGCCCATTGCCCTAATGAGCCACTTATCTTTGTACATTCTCTAGTAATACACTCAATATTGTGTGTTATGCTCCAAGCTGCTTCTTCTTCCTTGTGGTGTTCGCGTGATTCCGCAGATGTCTAACTCCAACATGCTGTTGCAATAAGAGAATAATCCACAAAATTACTTGATGTATGGTGAGATTTTGATCTTGTTCTACCAACTAAAGGTGCACTCAATTTGCTAACCTGCAAAGTTTGTTTCATCCACTTTGGCATAGTTTGTGCACTCTTGATAGACATGCATTCATTATGTAATACATCTTCAAAATGTACATCATGCGTGGGTTGAATTTCATGCTCATTTTCAGCCATATTTTGTCACAAATGTTCAGCCATATGCGGCTCGAAATTTCTAGCAGTTTTGATAATTTTTGGCTGAAACTTTTCAGCCATGTTTGGCTGGAAATTCTCTATATTTTCAGCCCTATTTGGCTGGAATTTTTTAGCCCTTTGAGCCTTATTTGGTTGGTCTACATGGCCATAGTCAAGCACACCATTTTGGAACAAAGGCATGAGTGTATCGAACACATCTTGTGAGCTAAGTGTTGGCTATTTTTTGCATTCAAGTAGAGGGAAAATTGAATTTTTAGCAAATACCACATCTTGACTCACAATAATTGTGTTCATCAATGGATGGTACAAATGATATCCCTTAATCTTAGACTATAACCAACAAATATAAATTTCTTTGCCTTGTCATCTAGTTTGTGATGTGAGTAACCATGGGCTTATGTCCATTCCAAGCCTTATAAGGAGTGATGACTCTCAATGCTTTTGTAGGGCAACGATTCAACACATAGTTTTCACACATGATCATATCCATTCAAAACTTATCAGGAAGGTGCTTTCCTTTAACCATACATGGTGACATTTCAAGAAGTGTTCTATTTTTCCACTTGACCACCATTTTGCTAAGGTGTATATGGCACCGTACATTGGTGTGAAATACCTCTTTCATGAAGAAAAGCATTAAACTCATGTGACATGTATTCACCACCACGATCCATGCATAGAGTCAAAAGCTTTTGTGAAGAAAAATTTTCAACCATAGCTAAAAATGCTTTGAAGCAAGAAAATACCTCATTCTTTGCTTTCATAAGATACACCCATGTATGGCAAGTAGCATCATCAATGAAGGTAACAAAATATACATGCTTCCCAAAAGATGGAGTCTTGACGGGACCACATACATCACTATGAACAAGTTGCAATTTTCTTGTTGTGTGTGTGTGCGACTATCTTTTGGAAAAGAAGCATGATGCATTTTTCCAAGAATGAAACCTTCACATGCATGCTTTTCAATGGACTCAAGTGTTGGAAAACCAATAACTATGTCCTTCTTTTTCAAGTAAAGCAAACTATTGAAGTTCAAGTGACCAAACGAGCATGCCAAAGCTCCATTTCAGTCATGGAAGAAGTATGAGCAACCAAGGCATTTGAGGCATCCCTCTTGTATGTATCCATGCGATACAAACCATTACATAATTTACCAGACATAATGATAATATCACCATTGATGAAATCATGAACCATACACTTATCATCAACAAAGTTTACATGAAGTCCAACTTTGGCAATCAACGGAACTGAAATTAAATTCTTCTTGATATCGGGCACATACAATGCATTTTTCAAGAGAATCACGCCTCCATTTGCAGCCATAAGCTCAATTTCTCCTATTCCAATGATAGGATAAGAGGCATTGTTTGCACACACCACATGTCCTCCTTTGGGTGCATCTTTCAAAGATGAAAAAATCTTTTGCATGATGTTATGTGCTTTGAAGCACCACTATCAAAGAACCAATCTAGATCAGCCTCACTCACAACCATACATTTAGAATGCAAAGATGCATCATAATGACATGTAACAACACATGCCCAAAAATCTTGAGCCATGTTAGCTTCATCATTCTTTGCATTTGCTAAATTTTTAGCAACAGACATGCCAATTCCTTCTTCTTTTCATTGCATTTACCAAGCTTTCTAGACTCATCAATAGTATGACCAGCCTTTTGAAAATATTTGCGTCTCTTTTTCTTTTGGAAATCTGCATCATTAGATGAATGAGTGGAAGAGGAAGGTTGAGGCTTTGGTTTTGATGAACCCAAAGCTAAACCATACTTGCTTTTCCCCTTTTGTGAGATAGCAAGTGCTTGCGTTCCCTCAATCAAACCACTCCTATTCACTCTAGATTTCTCTTCTTGTAAAAGAAGAGACACAGCCTCATCAAATGCATACATATTAGGATTCCCTTTTGCAACCAAATGGAGTGTAGTAGCAAAGCTTTGAAAAGATTCTGGTAATCCTTTCAACAATGTAGAAATGATTGATGCATCCGGAATAATCTCATCTATGTTTGCCAATTGCAATTTGAAGTCCTTGATGCATGTCATATACACATCCACTGACTCATTTTTAGCCGTACATACATCTTCAAGTTTCTTCCTCAAGTATGCAACACGTGCTTCATTATGCATGGCATACAAAGAAGCAAGAGTGTCTCATGCCTATCATCATGTAGAACATGACCGAAACGTGTGGAACTATATGATGCTTCATAGAAAGCACAATCAAAGCATGATCTTGAGCATCTTTTCCATCCCATCTAAGCTTCTCTTGTGTGGGTGGAGAAGGAGAAACCACTGTACTTGAAGAAGAAGCTCCATCTGTGATAGTAGACTATGAATTAGAACTTGCGGGTCTTCGATCTACATCTGCCACTATGTTCTAAAGTTGTTTTGCAACAAGAACATGCTTCATCATATAAGACCACATCGGATAGTTGGTCCCATCAAGCTTATCTTCAGCTTGAATCATGCCAAACAAGTCATTGCTGCTAGCCATTTCACAAAAGAACAAGAATGTGACAAAATTTTCACTTCGACGAAAGCTGAAATTTTAGCTCACAAACCATCACTCTGATGGTGATTCTGACTACATGAATGGCTTTGAAATGGGGGTAAAACTCTATGGTACCAGGGTACCTATTGGAAATGTTTCTTGGCTACTCAAATTCATTGTTCTATGCTTCAAAGATGATTTGCACTATTAAAAGTGAGTGCCCGCCATGATGCAAAAAATCAAAACTTGAGAAGGAGCTGAACCTGCTCTGATACCACCGTTGGGTGTGTGTAGAAGTGCGAGAGACACATGAGAAACACACACAAGGAGCACAAATGCAGCAAGACACATGGAGAAGACGATGGTTGGAATAGCTCTCTCTATTGACAATTAACTGAACTGAACTAAGAGCTGAATAATATCCCTAAGTACAAAGTAACACCACATATGAGTGTATCAAGTATGTGGTAACATGGGGAAAAAACCTATAGCCAGCACTAGAATAAAAAGTGCCCATGTATAGGGAAAAGGTTCACATCAAAGCTACTAGAGTAACACATAAGTGTAGCAGAGACAGAGAACTTTATCAATTGTGGCAAAGATGCCAACTATCAAAGTGCTTATGAGCATTGGAGCTTCTAAGAATCGGAAGATTTACTAGATGGATGTAAAGAATGTATTTGAATGGTTGGATACCTAAAGAGGTATATATTGGTGCATGACAACTATCAATTGATGTGTTGGACAAAGATTTGAAGTCAAAAGAAGAAGCAAAGATCAATACATGAAGATTGGAGTTAGAGCATAATCAAATAATAAAGGCTTGTATGTATATGTACATTAAACATGCTTATACTTTTGAAATGGTCATGAGTTTGTACATAACACCTATATATACAAGTAGAAAAGTCGGGACATATGAGAGAGATGATGAATTAGAAGTTGTAAGAGCCATTAGACACTTTAGAAGTGAAGTGAACATCTCTCATCATTCAGATGTAAACTTTCTGAGTAATGAAAAAAAGTTGCACCCGATAATTTGTTGAGTCCTCCTTCTGTGCTTGATCATTTTAGGAATCCTTTTGTAAATGTATGATTCCATAGTTAATGCTTTTATGGTTAAAATTTGAGAGCCTAATCATAAACAGGCTAAGAGAATTATGTGTAGGAACATTTGTATGTAAAGAAGTGATGAGTGTCTTCTGAAATAGGTGCAATCTCGATGGCCAAAGAATTGATCAGTACTCAGTGCACAATGTAACGTTTTGCACAAATGAGGAGTCAAATTTTAAGCTGGAAGGTAAGCCATCTATGGCTAAAATCATTTGATTAAATGGGTTGTAGTCTAGGAGAACCATGCTTTAGAAGTTGCAGGTGTCAAAGTTGACTACACAGGAGAATAGTTTCAGACATAGGTGAACTGTTTGAATCATTTTTCAAGATCTACTGAATCTTTTGAGAAGAATTGACTTGGAGAAGGTGCATAATTTTTAGATGACACCTTCTGCAAAGTTTCATCAAAAACTTTACACATTTGGTTAGTCAATGAGTGAGTTATGTGCAGCAAATTTTTCTGAGTAGTGACTCTCTTCACAGTTAGTTTAAAATTTTGATAATCTGGCATTGGTTCTCCAAATTGGTAGAGGTTTTGAGTTATTCTTAATATATAGGGGTTTGAACATCAAGTATAACTTGTTCTTTTGGAGATTAACACTCTCCATTAGTGGTATCAGAGTACGAATCATCAAAATAGAAGAAAGGAGAACCCCGACTGCTGCAATCATACAGAAATCGATAATTGAAGGTTCAAAAGGTCTAAGAAGGAAGCCATAAGCTATCAAGAAGATCAAAAGGAACTTCATTTGAAGTAAAGGCATACTTATTCCTCATAAAGCTTGAAGAATTTAATACACATGTGAAGAAAGGATGGGAGACTCTCTTCAGATAGAGAAACTGGATAAAGAAAACTATCTAGCTTGGTCAGTGAGGATGGAAGCTCATCTCATGAGCAAAGACCTGATAGGTTACATCAAAAGTGAAGAAGAAAAACCACAATTCAGAGATCCTTGTGTTCCAACTAGGGATGCATTCTCATATTTGAAGAATTGGATGAAGAAGGATGCTCAAGCAAGGAGCATTATCTACATGGGAGTTAATGACTACTTGCTACCTCATATTAGTGGACTTGAAAGTGCAAGTGACATATGGAATGCTTTGGAGGAGCATTTCCAAAATACTACAAATTCAAGGAAGGCATCCTTGTGGGCCGAGTTTACCACATTCAAGAAGAAGGCCTCTCAATCCATTTGTGATTATGTAACAAGGATGAAGGACATTGCAGATGCATTAGGAACAGTTGATGAAGATATTGAGGAAGATAAATTGGTAAGGCAAATCCTCATAGGTTTCAGAGGAGATGAGAAATGGAAGCCATTCATTTTGTCTATTGAATTGTCACTAGATCATTTCACTCCTCATTTAAATCAGTTGCTAGGACACATGCTAACTTTTGAGCAGGATGTCAAAAGTGATGGTGATAAGAGTGCAGGTCAAGCAATGTATTCAAAGGATAAGAAGAAGAATAGCAAAGGCAAGCAACAAGTAAATGAAGAAGAAGTTACAACTAGTCAGGCCAATTTCCTAAGAGGAAGACGAGTTGGCAAAGGTAGAGGTGGAGGCAGAAGCAATAAAGATGGAGTCAAATCTTGCTGGATTTGTGGTAAGACAAATTATTTAGCTCATGATTGTTGGCATAATAATCCGAATAATGGAGGATACATTCAGAACTTTAATTCAAGAGGAAGAGGTGGTAGAAACCAAAGAGGTAATTTCAAAGGTAGAGGTAGTAGAGGTTACTTTGGAAGAAATGCAGGTAGAGGATTCCAAAGTAAATCCTACAACAATACCTACTAGAACTATGCTTCAGATCAAAAAGAAGATTCAACCTTAATCATGAATGCAACTTGTGAAAGACAAAGTGAAGACCAAAGAGTCTTGTATATTGACTCAGGGAGTAGCAATCACCTGAGTGGCAATATAGCCTTCATGACTGATTTGGAAAATAAGGTAGCTAATCATGTAGTTCAAACAGGTGATAATACAAAGCACAATGTGAAGTCAATTGGATTAGTGAAGGCCAAGGATGGAAGTACTCTTCTAAGTAAGGTCTTGTATGTTCCTACAATTCCAAAGAATCTGATAAGTTGGGCAAATTGTTGAAAAAGGTTATGAAGTAAGGTTCAGTAATGATGGAGTTTTTGTGGAAGACCCTAGCAATGGGTATAATTGTTTTAGGGAAGAAAGAAGGAAGACTTTTCACATTGAAGATTCAAGGTAATGTTGGTCATGCCTTGTTCACTTATGAAGGACATAAGATCTCTGAGTTAGATCTTTGGCATAAAGGGCTTGGACATTTCAATGAAAGAGGTATTAAAGATATGGTTAACAATGGTTGAGTGCTTGGATTGCTTAATGTTGCAGGTTAACATATGACATACAGATCTGAGGCATGTCAATTAGGTAAGGCTCATAAGGAATCATACAATAAGCATGGATTTATGTATTCAGAGAAGCTTGAATTGGTACACACAGATGTGTGGGGACCATCAAAGGATTTCAGTATTAATCGTTCAAGATATTATGTGATTTATGTTGATGATGCTACCAGGTGGATCATTATATATGTGATCAAAGATAAATCAGAGGTATTCAATACATTTAAAAAATTTTCATGTGTATGCAGAAAGAATCACACGTCAAAAGTTGAAGAGACTAAGGTCAGATGGAGGGCAAGATTATTTCTCTAATGATTTCAGTGATTACTTATGGAATGCAAGTATAAAAAGGGAAGTTACTTGCAGGTATTCTCCTCAACAAAATGGTGTAGCAGAAAGGAGAAATGAACTCTTGTTGAGTTTGCAAGATCAATGATGAAGGAGAAGAATTGTCCAAATTTTTGTGGGTTGAGGCTATAAATATAGCTACATATTTTGTTAATAGGTTACCATGTAAAGCTTTGCAGAGTATGACACCATATGAAGCTTGGTGGGGTAAGAGACCTACATTAGATCATTGCAAAGTATTTGGATGTTTGGCTTATGCATATGTGCCATCTCAGTTGAGGCATAAATTGGAACCTAAAGCTGAAAAGTATGTGTTCATTTGATATGATGATAAGCAGATGGGTTACAAGTTGTGGAGTCCATCCACAAAGCAATTTCTTGTATCAAAGGATGTTACATTTGATGAGAAAGGTACTTGGTATGTAGGAACAATCAATAATCATGCAGGTGATGAAGAAGTTTTGAATCAAAAGAAAGGTAAATCAAAGGTTCAGATATTTGATGAAGAAGAGAACAATGAAGTACAACTTGAAGTTGAAGAAGTGCCAAGGTTTGATCGAGAATGTGATGAACCAGAAACTTCAAGAAGTGGAGAACTTAGAAGGTCATCAAGACACACATGGCAACCTACAAGGTATAGCTATAACACTTCCTTTTTTACTACTAAAGACTATGCTTACATGGTGAAAGCATATGAAGACCCCTCTACATATGAAGAGGCAAAAGGTAAGGAAAATTGGGAGAAAGATATGCAGCAAGAGTATGATGCATTGATGGATAATGAGACATGGGATTTGGTTCCTAAACCAAATAGTCAAAAGATCATTGGATGCAAATGGGTCTACAAGACAAAGAGATATGCAGATGGAAGTGTGTCTAGGTATAAAGCTAGACTTGTTGTGAAAGGGTATGCTCAGACATATGGTATAGATTATGATGAGACCTATAGTCCTGTGGCAAAGATGACAACCATCAGGACACTCATAGCCATTGCTGCATGTAAAGGTTGGAGATTATGTCAATTAGATGTGAAGAATGATTTTCTTAATGTTTATATTTCAGATCATGTTTTCATGGATCAACCACAAGGGTTCAGAGATAAAAGGTATTCAGAATATGTATGTAAGCTCAAAAGAGCTTCGTATGGTTTGAAGCAGGCCCCAAGGGCATGGAATTATAGACTTGTAAAGTTCTTGAAGAAGCTTGGTTTCCAAGTATCTAAAGCAGATAGTAGCTTGCGTGTCAAAGCAAGTGATGATGGGTTCATTTACATGTGCATATATGTTGATGACATAATTCTTACAGGTACATATGAGAATAAAAAGTCTCAAGAAGCAAATGGAGAAAGAGTTTAAGATGGTGACTTGGGAGACTTATTATATTTTTTGGGCATGGAAGTCTCATATACTCAACATGGAGTATATGTAACTCAAGAAAGATATTTGAAGAACTTGTTAATCAAGTTTAAAATGGAAGATTGTAGGGTGGCACCTACTCCAATGGAGGTGAATCACAAATTGAGAAGATATGGAGGAGAAGAATTCAAGGATATGAAACTCTATCAAAGTCTGGTTGGTAGTCTAATCTATGCTACATTAACTAGGCCTGATTTGTCATATGCAGTTGGAGTGTTGTCTTAGTTCATGCATTTTCCTAGGAAAGAACATTGGGTTGCAGAACAAAGAGTGTCAAGATACATTAAGGGTACACTCAAGGAAGGTTTCTATTATGGTTTTACATCAAATACAAACATCAAGATATATAGTGACACAGATTGGCCAGGTAATCCTAAGAAGCAACATACAATTGCTTTATCATCTAGAGAAGTAGAATACAAAGGTATGGTAGAAGCTGCAAAGGAGGTCATATGGTTAAAGACTCTTATGAAGAGTTTTGACATCACTCAAAGTACACCCACTATTCATGGAGATAACATGAGCTCATTGTATCTAGCTATTAATCCTATTTTTCATGCCCATACCAAACATATTGAGATTTAATATCATTTTCGGAGAGAGAAGGTGATTGATAAGGAGATTGAAGTCATACATACTTCAACAAAAGATCAGATTGCAGATATACTAACCAAAAGTTTGGATGGACCAAAGCTATAGAGATTCAAAGACATGGCAGGTATAAAGAAGATGGAGAAAACCTCAATTGGTGATTGAGGGGGATCAGTTGGTGCATGAGAACCATCAATTGATGTGTTGGAAAAAGATTTGAAGTCAAAAGAAGATGCAAAGATCAATACATGAATATTGGAGTTAGAGCATAATCAGATAATAAAGGCTTGTATATATATGTACATTAAACATGCTTATACTTTTGAAATGGTCACGAGTTTGTACATAACCCCTATATATACAAGTAGAAAAGTCGAGACATATGAGAGAGATGATGAATTAGAAGTTGTAAGAGCCATTGGACACTTTAGAAGTGAAGTGAACATCTCTCATCATTCAGATGTAAAGTTTCTAAGTAATGAAAAAAAGTTGCACTCGATAATTTGTTGAGTCCTCCTTCTATGCTTGTTCATTTTAGGAATCCTTTTGTAGATGTCTAATTCCATAGTTAATGCTTCTATGGTTAAAAATTTGAGGGCCTAATTGTAAACAGGCTGAGAGAATTATGTGTAGGAACATTTGTATGTAAAGAAGTGATGAGTGTCTTCTAAAACAGGCACAATCTCGATGGTCAAAGAATTGATCAGTTTTTAGTGCACAGTGTAAAGTTTTGCACAAATGAGGAGTCAAAATTTAAGTTGCAAGGTCAGCCATCTATGGCTAAAATCATTTGATTAAATGGGTTGTATTTTGGGAGAACCATGCTTTAGAAGTTGCAGGTGTCAAAGTCGACTACACAGGAGAACAGTTTTAGACATAGGTGAACTGTTTGAATCATTTCTCAAGATGTACTGAATGTTTTGAGAAGATTTAACTTGGAGAAGGTGCACAATCTTTATACAACACCTTATGCAAAGTTTCATCAAAAAATTTACACATTTGGTCAATCAATGAGTGAGTTATGTGCATCATACTTTTCTGAGTAGTGACTCTCTTCACAGTTAGTTCAAAATTTTGACAATCTGGCATTGGTTCTCCAAATTGGTAGAGGTTTTGCGTTATTCTTGATATAGAGGAGTTCTAACATCAAGTATAACTTGTTCTTTTGGAGATTAACACTCTCCATCAGTATATATGGCTCAACCTCTTGGTTCTAAAGGTTCATCATTCCCTGAACATGTATGCATGTTAAGGAAGGGCCTATATGGTGTAAAGCAAGCCCCTATTTGCAGGACAAAGGGCTCATGGTTAGCAAGATAGATCCTTCACTCTTCATTAAGAGGAATCAATTTGAAGTCATATACCTTTGTGTATATGTTGATGATCGGTAATAATGTTGAAGGCACAAGGAGGATCAAGCTTCAAATGAAGGAGGAGTTCCTGATTAGTGATCTAGGGAAAATTACTTACTTCAGTCGATATATTTAGGTAATGATGTGTGTGAACACACTAGGATCACCAGGGCACTTTTTTCCCTCTTTAGGAGGTTTTTTTCCCTTGGCTTGTATATATGCCTATAGCCCTAACAGGTTACTTATCTTTGTACATCCTTGTGGTAATACATTCAGTATTGTGTGTTGCGCTCCAAGCTTCTTCTTCCTCCTTGTGTTGTTCGCATGCTTCTGCAAACCTCGAAGTCCAACAATTGGTATCAGAGCAGGTCGTTGCTTCATCTAGGGCATCATCGACATCCCTTCGATTGTAGTCTTAGAATCGCACAAAAATTGGTGAGCATACTCAAGGTGATTAGGAGATCATGATAGCTTTGCTATGTCATGCTGAAATCACGATCTGAGCTCATTTCACCCTTTGAATGCACTATCATAGCGCTTGTGTAGGCTATTTTTTATTTTTGTGTCAAAGATATATATATAGGTTCCAGTCCACCAATATAAGCGTCTTGAAGTCTTCTACAGGTTTAGCAGAACTTGTTAGGGTAGTTTCCTTCAACTTTTTCAGATACACTCATTTTTGTGCATCAAGGTATTTTAGTTAATGGCCATGGCTGAAAGCAATGATGTATTTCGTATGTTGGCTATTGAGGATAAGTTGGATAGTACGAATTACCCATTGTGGGATTATATGATGAGTCATGTATTGGTCGCAAAAGGACTATGGAATATTGTGCAAGGTGTTGAAAAACGTCCTATTACACCTGCAAATACAGGTACTGAAGCTGATGCAGACTGCATTGAAGATGATGATATTCTTCACATTCCTGTTCGTGCTCCAGTTTCTGCTACACCTATTGCAGAGCAAATTCGTTGGGATGGCAAAGATGCTCAAGCACATGCATTGTTAGCATTGTCTGTCAAACATGCCATTATTCCTCACATTCACTCTTGGAGAACAGCTAAGGATGCTTGGGATACACTTACCACATTGTACCAGGCTAGGAATGAAGCTCGTGTTGCTTACCTTCAAAAACAGTTGGAGAGTGAGCATATGAATGAAGGTGATTCTATGGACAGTTTTCTAACAAAGATCAAGGAATTGAAGGAACATTTGATTTTTGCTGATGAAGTTCTTCTTGACAATTCACTTGTGCAGACTATTATGAATGGTCTTCCTGACTCATATTAGATTTTTGCTTCTATACAAACCAAACCAAAGACGCTTGTGTGGGATCATAAATCGTTCCTATGCAGAGGAGGCAAAGTGTTGTAGATAGATTTTGAGCAGAGTGGTTAACTGAGGGGTGATGGCAGAGATGGCAAGCCATTTATCAACATCGCTTCGCTTCATTGGTTCTGGGATGAGACTCTCCTTCTCTGTGGGCATATGAGTGTCGTGAATCTTAAGCACAGTCTTGATTAAGTCCAGAGACAATGTAAACTTCTTGAAAGGTGGGTCATTCACGAAGGATGGTAATATGAAGACAGGATCCAATTCCTTGCGCTCCTCCTCTCTAATAGAAGCCACTAAATAATAACACCGATAAAAATCCAGTTTTGGGAGTTCTACACTAAAATAGTTTGCAAATCTTGCCCTTTCCATATACGTTGGAGATCTTTGCTATTCTGGAGATTCTCGAACTCTTGTGAAAAGAATTGGTAGTGTCTCCACACGTTTGCACCGTACATTAGATTAGCTTCATATATGAATTCTGCATCTCCCAGGGGCCCTGCAAGCCCTTGGAACCAGTGTGCCTTGTTGCTTACCCTTTCTATCTGTCCTTGAGGAGGGACTTCAATGGGCATCGGTCCAGTAAAACCCTGGAACTCCATCGTGATAGCCTTAGGCAAGCTCTCAAATGGAGGAGCCGAGAAATCCAAAATCGACCGCCCGAGCGTTGCGCTGGTAGAACCTTCCGATTGCATGATGGAAAGTTGTTGTTGTGCACCTAAGCTGAACTAAAGAGGAAAACACATTATTCATGAAAAAATAATTAAGATCCAAAGAATATGAAACCTCCATTCCTTTCCACCACCAACATGCTTCCTGTGCAGTGTGTGATTTTAACAATGTGATATGTGGTGAGAAGTGCGTGCTTGACTGTGATTGGAAGTGTGTGAGGTGCATGGCTTTACAATTGATTTCGAATGAGTACTACCTACAGAGTTAGTATATGTTACAAGGACAGTGGTGGTATGAAGTTGTCTAACTGGGTATGCATGCAATGGTTAATAAGAGTGTTAGTTTCACTAAGTCGATGGTCAGGATGAGCTTGGTTTAGAGTTGTCGTGATTACAAAAGGCTTAGGGATCCATTTCTGTGTCACTAGGGGGTTAGTAGAGATGAAATGTAATTTACAAAAGAAGGTGTGTAAGGTTTCCTAGTAGTGTCAGAAAAGGTCTTCTTAGAGTTGACTAAGGTTGAAACATAAACTAAGCACTTTTTAGGTACCTAGAGCTGGTGAGACTTGGACTGAGCTGTCACCATGGACTTGGGCACCGAAATTTTCCAAATGGGTTGCCTCAATAAAAATTGAGAGGTCTGTCAAAGTTCTGGAGTGTTTGACTTATTGGGTATTGTCGCTTTGTGTATCCACCTCGATTGAGGGTATGCCTGAGTGGACTGTCTAACGAACCACTCTGATGTATTGTGCCAATGAGTATGTGGATGATGTGACTAGGCGGCTTATCGAGGGTGAGATATCGTATCCACACGCTGTTTTGGAAAAGAAGGGAGATCCAGTGCACTCGTCTGGAAATGATGACTATTGACATGCATATGAAGGTTGAGTCTTATGCCACCATATTTGTCGGATTCTTGTCTGTCTACCCAATTTCTGCTCCTAGATGGGTGGTAATTCCTGTGTGGGTTCGGTAGGGTGTGCTGACATGCACAAGGTTGGGGGAACTTTTGTCACATCTAGCACCTCTCTGTGTCAACTTTGGAGGGGCAGTGTCCTGCAAGTTCCAACAGAAGCACACTTCTGCAAAGATTTAAACTCATCGAGTAATGGTATAACCAGTCTTGGCCTAGGATCATAGGTTCTATTAGATGGTCATCATGACAAACCAAAAGTTTTACCATCAAGGTCACGTTTTCTATGGAGATGGGTAGCCCGACCTTGCCTATGCAAGGGGTTTCTAATCCACCTAATCTGATGAGATATGCTTCAAGAGGCTTAATTTCATATTCCCTACAAAGAGAGAGTCAGATTGCATTAGTAGCTACACTCGACTCAATTAAAGCCTTACACTGCATGTGCATGGGTTCCTGGCCTAGAGTGATATTAATGAACAATCTCCTATCAATGATACTGGGGACATCTCTTCCTCCAAGTTGGCACATAGCTACAGGATATCGTGAGGCATATGTTGATTGAGGTTCTCTATCTAGTCCTCTCCTTTGTAGTCTCATTTGCCTAATGCATTCCAACGCTTCTGCGTGAGCTTCAGCTCTGATTTGTTCCTCTTCTTCCTTTCACTTCTCGGCAAGAGTTAGTCATTTAAGCACGTCTGCGGTTAAAGGTTCCTGATATAGCTTAACTTGACACCTGCTAATATAATTAGGCAATACTTCTCCTTCAAGAGTTGCTAACTGAACTGCACCACTAGTCGATATCCTGTTGATGATCATGGGTTCGTAACCTCGTTTCTCTAACTTGCAAGCATGTTGTTTCAAGTTGTAAGCTAGCACCAAATCTCCTACTCGTAATCCCTTGTCTTTAATATGAGCATCAAAGTAGGCTTTCTATCTCTTCTTAGCGGCATGAATTCATGTTGCTGCTTGTAGTCTTGTCTCTCTCAAACGCTCTAAGTCAAGTATTCTGGAGGAAAGCTCATGACCTATCCATTCGTACTCCTGAGCGATCTTGAGTGTGGGTATCAAAAATCTAAAGGCAACATGGCATTCTGGCCAAACACCATTTGGAATGGTGTAGCATTAAGCATTGTTTTATAGGCTACGTGATAAGCCCACAAAGCATGGTGTAATTTTTTATCCCAATCCAAACGTTGATTATTCATTATTTTGGTGAGAATGTTGCACAAAATCTTAAAAGTACTCTTAGCCTATCCATTAGCTTGTGGATGGTATGCTGATAATTTCTTGTGTACCACCATAAAGTCTTGTAATAAATATTCAATAACCTCATTTAAGAAGTGAGTACCCCTATCACTTACAAGCTCGATAGGAAGCCCATATCTTGTGAAGACATTCTCGAACAAGAACTTAGCAATGGTGTGTGCATCATTTTTCCTTGTATCCTTGACTTCTACCCATTTAGTAAGATAGTTAGTGGCAACTATGATGTACTCAGCATGGGAATTCCTTGCACGGGGATTAATAGGTCCCACGAAATCTATTCCCCATTTTGAGAATGTGCTCCCTCCCATCATGGGCCGTAGGGGCATCTCATCCCTGCGTATGGGATAGTGAATCCTTTGACACACATCACATCATTTTACGTAGGTGTGGGCCTCCATATGCAGAGTGGGCCACCATAATCCTGAAAATAATATGGCCTTGATAATGCAATCGGGTCCAAAATGGCCTCCTACTCCATCCTAGTGTGCATCTTCCAATAGATTAAGATATTTGCTTTCATGCACACATATCCTCAGATAATGGTCTCATCCTCCCTTATACAAATTATCACCAATGAGCTTGTATTCTAAGTCCTCTTGTTCTAAGTTGTGTCTACGTGCTATCGTCATGTCCTCTGGAAAGGTTTGTGTCCTTAGGTAAGTAGCTAAAGATTCACTCCAAACTGGCATTAGGGTCACCTGGTACAAAGTGGCATGTTCTATTGGAGGTCTACTACTGCACTTACGACATTCTTCACACAATCGTCGGACATCTTTTTCCATTGGTAATTGCAACCAATTTTTATACTCATGTTCTTCTACACAATAGGCAAAGATATTGTGGTGGTCTTGCGTATAGATACTTCCTACAAGAAGTTGGTATCTGTGCGCTCTCACAACCTCTTTCTCTTGGGTTTTTACTTGAGGGTCCTTAGGTCCATATGTCAGTACTGGAACTAATGACTTGGCCCATTCAGGGACAATCTCAACATTGAAGAGATATGCATCTGGTAGCTCATTTGCTACCCTAGTAGCTGCTTCTCCGAAAGTTATCCTAGGGAGGTGGTCCGCTCTTAAGTGTGTTTTCCCCTTTTTGACTACTACTTCAAAATCATATTCCATCAAGAGTAAAAACCAACGTAATAATCTACCGGTGTTGCATGGTTTGTTGAACAAATACAAAAAAACTTGGTGGTTGATAAAGAATTTAAGCTTATTTGCCAATAAATAATGGCAAAATTCTTCACCACGTAGACCATTCCTAGTCCCTCTCGGTCAGTAGTGGTGTAGTTTCTCTCTACAGCGTTCAACTGCCTACCTGCATATGCAATGGGTAAATCTATATTGCCCTCCTCTGTGCGTTGTGCCAACACATCCATCTACATGTACATGAAAAGGTTTATTCCAATCAGGCACCACTAGAATAGGTGCAGAACACAATCGTTGTTTAAGCTCACCAAAGGAACTCTCGCATTCTTCTGTCTACTCAAAATTGGTTAGCAGGTTGTAGAGTGGTTTAGCAATGATTGCATACATATGTATGAATCGTCGGTAATAACCGCAATGGCCCATAAACGCTTGTACTTCTTTGATGTTCTTTGGCATGAGTGCTTCTTTGATGTTCTTTGGCCTAGGTAATTCATTGATTACTCGTACCTTATCTTCATCTGTGGAGATTCCATTTTTTGAGACTATATGACCGAGTATCTTGCCTTGTTTGACCATAAAAACACACTTCTCTCTGTTTAAACACACTTGATATTCCCTTCACTTTTCGAATATGGGTTCGAGATCAGGGATATGTTGTGGTCGAAGTTCTGAGTGAGCACACAGGTCATCCACATACACTTCTAGGTTCTTTGTTAAAAACTCTTTGAACACATGCCACATCAACCTTTGGAAAGTTGCAGGTGCATTGGTTAGCCCAAAAGGCATTACGTGAAACACAAAGATACCCCACTCAGTGGCAAATGTCGTCTTGTGTTGGTCCTCGGGGGCAATGGCAACTTGGTTATGGCCTGAGAATCCGTCAAGGAAGTTGTACACTTCCTTGCCTGCAACTCTTTCCAACATGTCTTCTGTAATGGGTAGAGGGTAACTATCCCTAATGGTGGCAGCATTGACTTTCTTTAATTAATGCACACTCTCAGCTTACCATTCTTCTTAGGCACGACTACAATGGGTGACACTCGTTCAGTGATGAATCTGCCTTCTATGAGTCTGTCTATTTCTTCCTTGATTTTCAATGCATAATTGTCATTATACGTATAGGGCTTTTGCTTAGTGGGTCTAGCCTCGGTGGTCATGGGTATCCTATCGGAACATATGTCAGGATCTACCCCTTTCAAACCTTTGTAACTCCATGCAAACACACCCCTATACCTCTTCAATGGAGCAATCAAACTTTCTTCCTCCTCATTATTTAAATCATGTCCTATGTATGTGCATCGTTCTTCTCCTTCCTCGATTGCCACTACAACTTTCTTCGTGGTTTCCTTATTGTCATAGGCTTTTCCCAAACTTTTATCTCTTTTGGGTATTCGAATCATGATTTTTCGGTCTTCCACCGCATATTTCCTAAAGTTTTATGGCACTTCCATCAAGGGTTCTTCCTCCTCGGTTTTCACGCTCTTTTCCTTCCTCACCTTTTGATCTCGTCGACTGGTACTTGAATTTTCCTTTTTCTTCTTAGGGGTGGTGAGTCCTTGGGACATGGATTCTACCCAGCCTAGGAATTCCTCTTTCGATGAACATTCATGTATGTATGAATCTACTTCCCATTCCACATCGTTCACTTGATTACTACAATTTGAGATTTCTTCTTTAGGATTATCCTCTTTTGTTTTCTCTCTTACTAGGCCTACATTGAAGATGGATATATCATAACCATCTTCGTCACAATGGGGGGTCTATCGCTCGTTAATTGCAATATCCATTGTCGCTAAGATCTCTGCCCAGCCACGGGGTTAGAATTCCTCATCTGGAAATACTACCAAGACATATACTGGATTCTCAATGGGTCTAGAAATGTGTCCTACTCATAACGTCCTTTTTGTAACATGCTCCTCCTCCTTGGCTGTGATTTTACACATCCATAGGTGTGTATCCTCATGCAACCACAATGGATCTAACATTAAGGAATGTACCAATTCTTTCTCCTCTTTGTTTCTATGTACTGTGTTCCATTGCAAAGGTGGTACTTCCCTATGTGAATAGTTTGTGAGGTTCACTTCCGTGGTTACTCCTAGGTGTTGTAAGTACAAAGAGTTGGTTCCCCAATCTTGTACGACTTGCAATTGTCGCATAAAGGGTCTACCTAAGAACATCTCATATGCTTGATTCCTTCCAAAATTACATATTGCAAAGGTGTGATCAAATTCTACTCCGCAAGTGGATAGGGTAATTCCTTCCAACAATCCTAAGGGCCTTTTGATGTGTCCATCTGCCATCTGTAACTTCATCCTAGTAGGTCTAAGGGCTGGTTTTCCTCAACGTTTCCACAGTGAAGTGGTCGCGATGGCTACTCCGCACCTGTATCTAGAATGGCTTTGGTAGTATGACCCTGGTATGTAATGGGCAAATAAGTGTTACCTTCATCTCCTTCACTCGCATCTCCCACTTTATCTAGGGGTATCTCAGACACCTTTCCTCGTGCACTTGGTCTAGAGGGGGTTGTGGCTATTTTTGGGAACTGTTTCGCTACATATTTCTCATCCAGAGTTAAATGGCATTAAACTTTCGTGTTCCGAATAGTTTTTGTATTCCTAGGAAGAACTGAGTTCTCTCCCCTTACTCGAATAGTGGGGGCTTTCACTTGAATTGAACAGCCTTTCCAAAGGCCTGTAAAGTGAGGTAACTCTTGCAAAGAGTTAGGTTCAAAACTAGTGTGATCACTTGGCCAATCATCCACTTGATCTCCATAGATAGATGGGATGTCTGCAGGGAACTGTTCTCCTAAGTCATCTCGAGTATGGGTGGTCGAGATTCTTGTTCCTGTTTCCATCTTTCTTCCTGAATCTCTTTCAAAATGGCGTGTGAATCCATGTAACCCGTTTGATGATTTTCTAGGTCTGACATAGCCCGTTCGAATAGAGTGGTCTTCAAGGGTTCTGTTGGGCTAGTTTTGTGTGCTAGAGCTGACTTTTCGTTGGGTTAGATACAACTTGACCTAGTTTCTCTAGGAGTCCTTAAAAATGTAACTCAGGCCTGACCATAATTTCCCAATTTAGGTATTGTGATGCTTCAAACATTGTCTGGGCTAATTCCACCATTTTCATGCATAGTTTGGTTCTCTCAATTTCTAAGTCAGCTTGAGGGTAATTCTTGCTAGAATCTCCTACTTGTGGTCCTTCTTGTATTCTTGCTTGATAGGCTTTGAACATCATATCAAGGTTTTCTGGGGTGGGCTCTGCTAGTACTGATCCTGGTTTAGAGGTGATTATTCATGGTTCTAACTCATTGATCTTTTTACCCCCTTTCCTCTTGTGTCGCTCTTGTGACTCTTTCCAAGTTCTAGTTTTCTTTCCTATTGATTCTCCTACTTCACTGACTTCAGCTATTTTTCTTGGGTTTTCTGTTTGTATTTGCCTCTGTGCTTGGGCTCTAGTAATTGCCTAGATGGGTATGTATTGAGGTATAGAACCTTTGGAATGTTGCACTATGCCTATCACGTTGATGGGCATCACTTTCGTAGAGGTGTACGTAGGGTTCTTGGGGCAATCTCTTATGAAGTGATCCTTTCCACATGTAGGGCAAAAGCCTTGAATATTGAAATATTGCGACTGCATTGCAGTTGCTGCATGTGGACAATCTCATATGAATTAATCTCCTTGGCATTTAAAACATGGTCCTTTGGGTGCTTGTGGTCTTAGCTGTCTAGCTTTTGGTCTCGGGTTGGGGTTTGTGTACATGACCTGAGCATAATTTGGTTCCCAGTTTTGCTCATACACGGGGTTTTCATAGTAAGGGTCTGAGTTTTTCGGTGACTCCATGTAGTACGCTGGTGGGCTATCCACATGAGTGGAGTCAAAATTGTTTGCATTAGGGTCATTATCTGTAATCAAAGGGGTCGTGGGTACTAATGCCATGTTGGAATTCTCCTCTGGTGTAGCATACTTTACTGAAACTACATTAGCAGGGGGTGGAGGTTGTTGTCCTAGGATAGGTTGCGGTCTTGGCTATGCTTGATATGGTGTTTGATACTGAGGGGGGGCTCGATAATATTTTTGTGGCTTGTACTACCCTTGGTATCTACCTGGCTGATATTGCTGAGGGTAGTTCTGCCTAACCACTTGTTTGTTATATGGACAATCCTGAGCAGTGAGATTTGTATATCTTTGCTTATAGTACAATATGTTCAGTTAGAGTTTCCTATGGGTTGCAAGGCATGTCGACACATGTTCACCATATGGTCACCTCCACAAGTATAACACCTTCAAGGGGGGGCTAATTTGATGCGTGGTTTGCAAGAAACTCCCAATCATTTGGCCACTTATTCCGCTAAGTCCTCTATTGAGTTGGAGCGTCTGGATGAAGTCTCTATAGTGCTATCAGAGTCTCTACGAACCTTAGGAAGTTCTAACTTGTCTCCTAAGTTATCCTCTATGTCTACACAGATACATAAATGTTGATCCAAGGTTCTTGGCTCCTTCAAGAAGATGTATGATCTCAGCTTAGCACTTAGTAGGCCGTCTATGAACAAAGCTATCAATTTAGCTTGATTGGGTACTTCCAATGGGGAACATCTTTCTATGTACCATCCAAATCTTTGACCGGCCATCCTCACTATCTCTTGAGGGGTTTGTTTGAATGTGCATATCAAAGAAGACATGTTGTGTCTGATTCCACTCTTGGAAAAGTCCGTAATGAATGATTCCATCATGTGGTGGATGTCTCTAAATTGATGTTGGTGCAATGGTCGGAACCAATCCAATGCATCACCCTTTAGAGTGAGTCCAAAGGCATTAAATTGTGTAAACATATCTTCAACTTGTTTGGGCTATAGCACCTGTTTGAATTCTGCTACGTGCTCATAAGGATCTCTCGATCCGTCAAAGCAATTTTTCATAGCCTTCACTAATTGAGTAGGACTCAAGGTTCTAGGGTGGTCTCTTGGTCTGGGTAGGGGAAAACCGTCCCCACCCCTGTGAGCCCTATGATCCCTAAGAGGTTCTCTTTCAATCCTTCCTCTCCCTTCCTACGTGATGGATGAAACTACTCTCTACACCTTCCTTATTTTTCTCCCTATGTCCTTGAGATGTACCAACGCCCATACTATCTTTAAGTGCTTGCAATCTTACTAGAGGAAAAAACTAATTCTCCTCCCCATGTGTACGGATGTCGTCCATGTTCTGTGACCTTATACATTCTTTATGAGGTGTCATCTAAGTATACTACCTTTCCTAGAATCTCTGGTTCGTTTAGTTCATAAATCGTGTTTGTTCCTGCCGTAGTAGGATGTTCTGGCCTATATCTCCAAAAGGCCTTGTCAGTCACCTTATTCCAGAAAAATTCTATACTCCTATTATCTTGGGGCATCTACTTAGGATTTATCACCCTTGTTAGTATAGATTTTCCTCTTGGTGTTCTGAGTTCCTCAATCTGTTTACCATGTCCTTCCACATCTATGTCTGCATTTTCTACCATCCCTCCTAGGTTGTTGGTTGAGTCCGCCCTGATTGCAACGATATACATGGTCCCTTCCTTGTCTATGTAAACCTCGTTTTCAAACTTAACGACTGGATGTTCTAATCCCATAAGTTGATCGGGATTATGCAGTTGAATCACTTACCTATGAAGGCCATCCTCATATACCCGGGCACCCAATCTGTTCGTACGAATGTACTCCAACTAATTCTTGTAGGGTCCCTCTGTCTTTTCTAGGTGGGCTACATTAAATGATACCCCTAGTTGAAAGACATATCTGAGTCACTTGTATCTGAGCTAACCTTGTATGGATAGCTACCTAACTGTTGTGCCCACGATCGTGTTGTAGTTCTTACGCTAGCCTCGGAAGATCGGACACTCCGTTTATCACTTTTCCCTAAGTATTTTCCAGACCTCAGGTTCATTAATCCTAATCTTCCCTTGTCGTGCTCACCCCTTTAATTCAGTCAATAACTTAGTTCTTTTTGAATTTTCTTTAGAGCTTCTTTTCTTGTTCACATTTGTCACAAGGAATCGTTTTTTATATGTTTTGAGTTTAATTCATTTGACCATTGTGTATTCAATTCACAAAAAATTCCTTTAGACTTAGTCCCTTCACCCACTTATGTCTTCTCTCGTCAGCTATTTACCACTCAATGAGCTAGGGCAATACCTGGCTACACTAGGATTCCTAACACACTCCGTTGATCACAATATAACTATACTCAAAGATATCATCAGCAATTCAAGAAATGGAAATTCCACTTATAGAGTTCTCCTGGACTTAAAAAGTGGTTGTTTTGACTTTGCCCGAGAACTCAAGGTACTTACCCACTTCTTTCTTTGCTCTATGCCATACACAAGATTTCACAATTAATGTCCAAAAATTGACCCAAAAAAATTGCAAATTTGTGCAAAAAACCCTAATTTGGTGTTTTGTCTGACAGCCACGATGGTCAGACACAATCACGATGGTGTGTCACTGTCATGATGGTGTGACACCCACGATGGTCAGAAGTCACAATGGTCAAGCCCTATGATGATCAGTCACAATCGTGACAGTCAAGTCACAATGATCACTTAGGATTGTGACGATCAAGTCATGATGGCCAACCCAGGTGACGATCACGATGGTCAATACACGATGGTCAAGGGACGACGATTAGGGTCACGACGATCAGGCACAATCACGATGATCAAGCACAATGGCCAGTCAGGATCGCGATTGTCAAGCACTGTCGTGATGGTGAGTCACCATTGCGATGGTGAGTCACCGTCGTGATGGTAAGTCACCGTCGCGATGGTGAGAGGCGATCGCGATGGCGTGAGCCAATCGTCACGATAGTCAATGACCATTGCAATGGTCAGACGCAGTCACAATGATGTGTCATCATTGCAGTGGTCAAAAAATTATGCAATTTCACAAAATCAAGCATAGATGTGTGCAAGCGCTTACCTAGGCTCCTCCTTCATGCAAAAAGTTTGCACAAATTCATATTGATCTATCTAATTGGCTTCCAAAAATTACAAAAATTGGTGTGAGCTTTCTACTTAGACTCCTTGGCTTGCACAAAATGGAGTCGCACTCGCAATATTTGTACATATATTACATTGTTTTAGTGATAAAATTGTTGTTGTCATGATGAAATATTCTGAGTAGTTTAGGTGCTTCCTCTTCTTCTATGACGAGAACCAGTACTCGAATGCCTTGAACAGTAGGCATTGCTATGTTTTCATGAAAAACTTCTATCATGAACCATAACCAATCTTTCAAACCTCTCGAATTCCAAAATAAGGATTGCATATGCAAGCTTCCACTATTTGATTATCAAAAAATAGTCATAGGGCTAGGCTTGAAACAATATCAAGAGCTTGTCCTGGCTTGTAGTATCTGGAAGTGTGCATCCTTGTGGAGCTATCCAAGTCCTTACATTCATGTGTGGTGGGTTGCCATTGAGAAGCAGAATTGTAGATATTTTTCTTTAAGTGGGATTAATCCAGTTTATATAGTGTAAACATGACAGGTGAAGTGCAATTCAAAGTGAAGCATGCCAACAATTACCTATGGAAGCATGGAGACAATCACAACAAAATAGTAGGGAAACATGACATTCCTATGCCCCCAATGAGACAGATTTATCAAGAACTAAGCAAAAAATAGCTTAATGTAGTCTTAACCACCCCCCATGGGGAAGTCACAAAAAATTCACACCTCCAACATCACCTACCATCCAAGTCACCTACTTCATTTTGTAGCTAAGTGATGGGAAGGGGTGGTTGTGGTCACCATTTCTAAAGAGCCAAGTACAAGCTCCTAGCAATCAAGGAGAAACCTTTCAACATTGTCAAGTTCCAGTAACTTGATACCACCAATGTCCTTGTGTACCTGCAATATTCCACTAACTTGATACCACCAATGTCCTTGTGTACCTGCAATATCCATATAAAAGTCATAGAATCCTTCAAGACATACTTTCATAGCACCAATCCCAGCCTTGGCCTTCGAATGATGGTAAGATGAATGGACCCAATCCCTTGCATAGGGAAGTCACATACCTTAATCCATCGAGTTCAAAACATAAGGGAATACGCTTAGCCAAAGAGAACATTATATAGATCATCCAAATACATATCCATGATTACCACAGAGTAGGCTTCACCAAAAACACTGCTTTCTTCCACATGGTGATAGCTTGGTAAATGGAAACAAAACCCCTCAAATAGGGCAGTCACTTTCCCCCAAGCAGAAAGGCATTTAGTGTAGCATCTCATCACCTGCTACATCAGCCTTACTAAGTCAATAATCATGACCAACGAATTGTCCATCAACATAACATAGGAGTGAATGCTTGGTTCTCTAAACCTAGCAAGACCTGCATGTAAACTACACAGAGTATTTGAACTTACCACTTGTCAACATTGCAGCTGTAGAAAGACAGTAAGACAATATCTATGCAAATTGATCATACCCAAGCAAGACCCTAGGGATCTTTTTTCATAAATCTTGACAACTTAGTGACATTAACAAGCCCATGCCTAAGGTGAATTTGATTGATTCCAAGCATAACATGTCAACACCCAGATCCTTCAATGTTTCAGGACACATGGGTGGAAGACAAAACAAGTACCAAAATGATCCCTTTGCCATCCTTTGTTATAGGCACTGAGTCCTATGTAGTGATTTCAAGTAGATGTTCATCATGAGTATGAACAGAGAACAACTCAAATTTGAAGCCACACAAAGAAATCTTGTCAAACACAAAGTAAGTACAAGAAATAAGGCCCATGTGGAAGTGTTGTGTTAGGCGCTAACTTCAAGAGGGGAAAGAATCATGATTCTTCAGAGGTCTTTGAGTGGCCTTCTAATTTCTATCATTAAGGGGAGTGATGATAATCCCAAAGCCACCTCTAGGAGGTGGGTCAACCAACATACCTACGGAGACCTGAAGGGAAATCATTGGGTAAGAAAAGGAAAAGATTCCTAGACTTAGGTGTTGTGATGTATTTATGGGACAATCATGACTCGGTGGTAGTAGAGCTACTCATGGGGGAGCAATGCACAAAATTTGTACCTATAGGTGGAGCCTTCCAAGGTGGGATTTTATGATGTGCATTAATTCTACTGAGATGAATTTCTCAACTGAACAACTCTGTTTTCGATCTCTCTCAGCATTCTAGGTTGCCAACTTTGGTGCACATATTTCACCAAGCTTCAAAACCCTCATTTCTACAAGATGCTTTAATCGAAGAAATAGGAAGCATAAAATTTGTTCTCAGGACAAGTACACAGTTATGAACTTCTCGAAAGAACAAAACAAAGGGATTCTAGAACCGGCCATGAACGCGAAGAACATGATCACTTCATCTATTATTGTCCTCTAGAAACCATATTCGACTGTTGCTATGTGTAATTAGCATTTTAGACAATATTCTCAAGAAGCACTCATAAAGAATCAAAGCATACCATTGAGTCCATCAAGAAAAAACTTTCATGCATCACACAGCGGTCGACCATCTATCGTGTTTCACGAGCCTACAGGTCCTTACAACTTTCCTTCAAAGCAAAAAACAAATATCTAATTCTTTTTCAAACCATCCTCAAGTATGGGGTGCCCTTGTTCATAATCAAAACTAGGGAAGCCACGCTCGAATCCCTAACAAGGGGAAGCTCAAGGCTCAAAAGTTTACAGCATCTTTCAAGAAGAGGCGCACGATAGAAGGCTTAGATCATAACCATAAATCATCCTAGGGAGAAAGCTCGTCCCTTCATCTTCAAAATAGAGTTCCAAGATTATCGAGAAAGGCAACACCTCTTGACATATGTAGATAACTAATTGCTGCAATTTACAAAGAGGAGAGTTGATAGGTTAGAAAGAGTGGGGAAGAAACCTTGCCCCATTAGTGGCATTCATTCCGAAGAGAGAGTGGCTCCATCTCGTGCATTAGAGATTACGTAGAAAGCAATTGGATGAATCTCTTGATGCAGTCGAAGCCTACAATTGAATAAGTCAAAACACAAACCCCAAGGCTGGCATCCATCACCTCAGTTAAGAAAGGCCCATTCAAGGGTGCAATGTATCGAGATCCGTCGATGCGTCTCAGGCATGGACCACCTTTCTGTTTTGTGGGGAAGTAGAGCTCCGACTCATGGAACCCATTAGCAGAACAAAGAAGACTTAAAGGGGGGCATGCAACATGATGTGCAACAACCCGAACCATGACCTGCACGAATGGAAGAGATGATTAATGCTTAATCTCTCAATAGAGCATTTTTCAGCACAGTAGGAGCCTCCAGTCTGAGTTGATCAAACAAGACTAGTGGAACAAGAAGGAGAAGCCTCAAGAATGTGGTCAAAGGGACAAGATCCAGCTGTAGGTGATTGATCTACTGAGAACACAATGAGTCGGGGGTGCAGGTGTCTCCGAATCCTAAGTTGGCCAATGAAGAGAGATGGCAATGCACCCCACGAAGAAGAGAAAGCGTGACTAAACAGAGTGCACCACCCTGAAGGAGGAACAAGAGAGCAAAGCTCTTGCCCCGTAGTGGGGAACACAATGTCACCGAATGGAAGAATCTCAAAAGAGCCCCCAATAGGGAGCTACTGATATAGGCTTGCAGACCATCTAATTCAAAGGATGAGGGCAAAGAGAAGTAAATTCCCACCTACCCATCGTGATCATGGTAGAATAATGCAAGAGCATCCAAAGGCTCTATCTTCAAAAATGAATTAATGCAAAAAAAAAATATTTAAATCAAGTTACTTGGAGATGAACAGAGGGGAGGGGCCAGAGTGGGGACCACACATGCAAACCATTTGCATCACTTATCAAAAGTAAAAAAAGAGAACGCCGAGCACCATGCCCCTTCACATCCAACTTTAAAGGTCTCTTATCTGTGGTGGAAAGCATCCATTGAAGAGGACGTTCAAAAATGCATTAAAACTACCATGAACCTTCCACACACCAACTTCTTTGGAATTTTGGTTTTCTAGAAAATGAAAAGAGGGAGGGAAAGAAGAGAGAATTGTCCATCCCTCTTCTCAAAGGTATCACTGAAAAAGAGGTGAAAGAGATGAAGAGTGATGCCTTATGTGTGTGAGAGTGTGTATATGTGTGACAGGGAGAGAGATAAGGGGGTTAGGGGATGTTTTTGTAAAATGCACCAAAATGAACTAAATCTACCCTACAAAAACAAGAAAATGGTGAGCTAATGGTCCAAAGCAAGGGGTAAATGCCATGCAAGAACTCAATCCTATGCAAATGAGCAGAAAAAATTACAACACAATACTTTACCACACGTTTTTGAGCTCTCCAAGTAATGAAAGGCCGTTCTCCCCGGCAACGGTGCCAAAATGTGTTGTTGTAGTATACCCATGGGAAGCCTATACCCACACCACCTTGCATGGAAGCAAGAGGAGGTCTCAAGAAAGACTCTCCCTTCATCCAACCCAACCTCCAACTTTCTCAAGCCATTGGTCATCAGCTCCAAGCTATGCCACATGCCCTCGAGAACATGGAGAGAAGGGTTGTCAAGGATCATTTTCACAAGTGGAAAATAGAAGAATTCCAATCTTCTACTCACAAAAGAAAGGAGAGACAAGCATGCACACACACGCACCACACTCTCACACTCGAAGACAAAATACAAGAATTGCACATAGTCTAAGAGTAAAAGAGTATTCGTCCATTCATAAAAGGATATATACATGAAGCTCACATCGAACCAAGAGATCCCTTTCCCAAAAATGAGTTTCTACATTCATAGCCTAAGATCTATTCCCCATGTGCTTCTTTGACTAGTCAAAAAGGGAGCATGTGTCTAACTACCATATCTTGGCAAATATTCCTTTTCTAACCACCAAATCCCAAGAAATATAGGCATGGGATTTTTACGTGTGTATTTCTCTATTCTTGCAAAAATGTGGGCTATTTATAAGGCTTCTCTACCATAGCATTGGAGAAATATTAAAAAGTTTCCTAAGAGGGTGTTCTTATGTGAAATTCTAATTATATACAAAGAGGGTTATTCTCATGATCAAGGGAGGGTTCCCATCCACAAATGAAGATGTGTGCATACCTTACAACCCAGCACATTCCCATCTCCTTCATCATAGCCCTAGCACATTTTGCAATGTACATATTCTTCCTTTCTGCTAACCATTTCGTTGTGGTGTTTATGTGCATGGGATTTGTCACTTGATGCCATTTGACCCTAAGAAATCAGAGAATTTATGAGAGAAGCATTCTCCCCCTCCATTTGACCTTATACATTTGATGTACATTTCACATTCCTTTCCTACAATAGATTTACACTTCTTGAAGTAATAAAAATCATCTAATTTATGCTTCATGAAATAGATTCAATTCATCCTTAGACCTCCATTTGAGATCTCCTTTCTTGGCCCCCAAACATTTGTATGAACTAGATCAAGTGGATGATAACTCACATAGTTCCTCTTCTTAAATGGTAACCTAGTTTGCTTACCCAATTGGTAAGTTTCACACAATTCTTGAGATTCTGATTGTGAAGATTTCGTAATCAGAGCATTGACCTCTTCTTCTCCATGTCCTTCAACCTCTTAGTATTGATATGTCCATACTTCTTTTGTCAAGGATTCAATTTCTCTATCTTTCTACTTCGATATGTGAAGTATGTTATGTGGCTGAAATTCATATTCACATCCAATGTGAATATCCTTCCTTGTATCATTTGTTACAACTTACTAATCATTAATGTCAGGACTGGTCACTGATTGGTCCCTCATCTATGATCTAATGTGTGGTGCTTATAAATTTATAATCTTGACAATGGTAATGAATAATGATGATGATGGTTATTGAATGATGAATGAACTTTGAAGTATGTTTTTATAATATTCATGCATGGGTGTGTGTGTGTGTGTGTATATATATATATATATATATATATATATATATATATATATATATATATATATATATATATATATATATATATATATAGCGCATGTGTGTGTGTGCGTGCACGCACGAGAAATAATTAATAATCTCTTCAAATGGATAAAACCTTGAATTTTATATTGGTCTAATCAATTAACATGAATCAATAGTTACATCTCGAGTTGAATCTCATGGTCTGATTTTCTCGACTATCCATGAGGACTTTTATTACTTCCTAAGGATGAGAATTTGTAATTTGATTTCTTCTAGCATGAAATAGTTTGAGATTGGCAATTGGCAATGGACCGTTGGGCAGAATGCAAGGTCAGTGTAATCCTCTAAACATCATGTTTCTGCATGTAGGTGCATCTCCTTTCCACGGAATGACTTGCTCAGACAATGGAGTAAATACTAATGATTTATTTAAGGTTTATTGTCTGGAGCAGATATGTGGGGGCTCAAATTATGATTACGTCATAGATAGCGACTCTAAGTTTTTGGTATGATTGTTGTATAGATTATTTTTTCCCAATTCTAACTTATCACAGTGCTCTCTCTCTCTCTCTCTCTCTCTCTCTCTCTCTCTCTCTCTCTCTCTCTCTCTCTCTCTCTCTCTCTCTCTCTCTCTCTCTCTCTCTCTCTCTCTCTCTCTCTCTCTCTCTCTCCGAAATGAAGAAAAGAAGAATAAAAATCCCCCCTCAAATTCTCCTCAAGGTCACAGAATTTCATAGCTTTTGCACTGAACCGGCTTTTGCTCAGCTGTTTTGTACTTGGTGCAGAACAAATTAAAACAGAAAGGTTTAAGAGAGCTTGTTGTTGCTTCTGATCATTTATGTCGCTACTTTCGTTGGTTATCCCATTCCTTGCTATTTTACACGGGGAATCTGCATCTGGGTAAGTTGATCACAGTTTGCTGAACATCGCCATTACAAAAGTATGATGGACATATCAAAGTTTCCCTACTTCAGGCTTCAGGTTTTTCTATTCACGAGTGTCCGTGCAAATGCATGCCTGCTCACTGTAATGGTCGAGAGTTTGGCTTAAATTCTGATCTGACCTTCCCTTGACATACAAGGGCCAGCAATTGCAACTCTGCTTATGCTTTGCTTTCTTTGAAATTTAACTGATGGCAGATGTTGGCACGGTAAAAGTAAACTCTTTAACACGCTACGCATCACTCTAGAGCCCTGGAAGATGGACCTCACTGGGATAGAGCAATCGGCTCAAGGTCGTTGGGATAGAGCAATTGGCTCAAGCCCCTTGAGGTAGAAGCCTCCCCACATTCATTGAGATAGCACACTTCTCAATATCATTGGGATAGAATTCCCACCACATTCATCGAGATAGCCTCACACCTCAAGCTCATTGAGATACAAGCCTCCACATTCATTGGATAGCTTCACACTTAAGCTGATCGGGATAGGAGCTTCCTCACAATCATTGGAAAAGCTTCACAGTTCTCAAGTTGATCGGGATAGGAGTCCATATGTTTCTCATCGCTATATACCCTCATCTATAAAAGGAAAAGCTTTCTTGGTACGTCCATTGAGATAGAACATGTGAGACTCCTCATCGGGCTAGGACACCTAAGCTTTTCTCATCAAGATCATGTTGGAATATCACTTCATCGGGATAGAGGTCTACTATCCACACTCATCAGAATAGCTAGTCGGGGAAGCTTTCTTGTAGTTCTCATCAGGATACATGTGCCTCATCATCATAGCCATAAAAGGGAGTCAATGATTTCTCAAACACACACTTATGCACCTCATCGGTATAGTGCATAAAGTTCATTAAGCCTCATTGCACTAGCACCTCACTCCATAGATCGTGATAGCCTTCCTTTTGAGTCTCATTGGGATAGATGTCAAACTATAACTCATTGTTGTTGGAAACTAGGACCATCTCAATTGATGACACTTGGAGCATTATGAAGAAAGGAGCCAAGCATGATGCATTCAAATTTGAACTTGAATCCCCCTCATTACTCTCAATCAATCCAATCACCTATCACACTTGTGTGATGAACCCTATTTTTAGGGAAAAGAACATCCTATCATTTAGGGAATCTTTTCGTGTCATATAAACACATCATGTACTTCAAAGTGATGTGATTTTGTGTGTGTTGTCACTTTAGGATCTTGAACAAGCAACTAAACGCCTTGCTAAGCAAGCCCCCTCCTAGCTTGAACGTTTTCTCCATAGTTTGTGCTATTCTGATTATCAAGGAGCAAGTTGGCTCTGTGTTGAGCAAAGTCCCCTCTTCATATGGTATCCATTTCTTGTAATGGCTTGTTAGAAAGCTAATATACTCTTTTAAAGTTGGCTCAAAGCTCAAGTCTAAACTTAGCATATTATGAGAGAAATCAATTTTGGAGTGAACGATGCTCTTTGTGTGCATGTTTAGTGATGGTAGTGAGTAACTTGTCTTGGAGGCATTGGTTCTCAGAGTAGAAGCAAGTAAATCAACTAGGACAACTTGCATTAGGAAGGTCTATGGTCTAGTTTGAGTGACCAAAAGCTCTCGTGATTATTCCATAGGAACTCAAAGAACGATTTATTTGAGTGAACATAGGTATTTGTGAACATACCTGTGAGGCCATTCATGCTTCAAGCTGCATAGTGAAATTGTACATTCCATAGGAACTCAAAGAACCATTTATTTGAGTGAACATAGGTATTTGTGAACATACCTATGAGGCCATTCATGCTTCAAGCTGCATAAGGAAAGTGTACATTCTCCCATTAGTGGTATCAGAGCATTTGCAACATAGACACTCAAGAGGACCAGAATGAGCTATTGAAAGCTTCAGAAGAAGAGGGTCACTGATTCAAGTTCATGGGCATACATACAACTCAAGTGAAAGTATATTAGTGAAGCAGCAAGGCATCTACATAATTTGTTTTTGGTACTTTTAATTCATAGAGGTAAAGTTCTTAATACTCATCACTCTTCTCGCATCAAGAAGCCTTAGAGGAGTACATTAGAGTACACCATGTCATAATATAACACCCATATTGAAAAGCTAGATAAAAAAAACTATTAGCCATGGAGGTTAGAATGTCTAGATTTATCATGGGCAAGGGTTTATGGGGGCTTATTAGTGGATCAGATGCCAAGCCTAGATTGGGGGATAATCCAACTCTTAATCAATTGAGGATTTTGAGAGGATGGAATGAGAGAGATAAGAGCATTATTTTCATCCTATCTCAATATATTAGCAATGGAATGGTAAGGAATATTCAAGATCTCGACATTTCAATGAAAGTATGGGAAACCCAAGAGACTTCAACCAAAGCTTAGGAACATTCATTTGAAGAATGAGCTTAATAATTTGAGGAAGACACCTAGTAGCAAAATCAATGATTACATTCTAAAAATTAAGGAAGTGATGTGTTGCGATCCATAGGTTGTCACATAGATGATGATGACCTAGTAACATATACATTGAATGGAATTAAGGATGATGAGAAGTGGAGGGCTTTCACCACTTCTGTATATGCCAAAGATAATCTTCCAGACTTTGAGCAATTAGTGGCCTTAATGGTCACTAAGGAAATGAACATTGGGGCTCAAAGGCAAAGGGAAATGAAGCCCAAGCATTTTATGTAGGTAAAAGAAGAGGTAGAGGAAGACATCAAGGTAGAGGTAGAGGAAGACATCAAGGTAGAGGCAGAGGAAGGCAAAGAAGAGGATCAAATGGAGACTTAAGGGAGCAAGTTTTCTTCATCAAGAGGAATGGGCAAGTATAGAGGTAGAGGAGGAAGGTACAATCAAGCTCGAGAGGATAACTCAGATGGATGCTATATATGTGGCATGTATGGCCACTATTCAGGGGATTGCTATCAGAGGGACAATGGCAACCCATCATACAAAGGCTTTTGTAACTATGCTTCTACTTCAAATGAGAATTAAAACATGTTAGCCATGATGCACATGAGTGATCAAGCATGTGGTACATTGATAGTGGATGCAACAATCACATGAGTTGCAACAAGGGCTTCTTCTCAAACATGTAGGTACCATCAACCAAAGGGCATGCGGAGACAGGTGATGATACCCCCTTGCCATCACACATATAGGTGATGTTATGTTGGATGGTTCTCATATGGCTAAATGCTTGAAAGATGTTTTTCACATTCCCACAATTACAAAAAATCTTCTCTGTCAATTTCAATAAGAAGGGATGCTTTGAGGAAAACCCTAAAGAAAGGTATAGATTGTAGAAATGATGCATACATACGTACATGAATCATCATCACATCATAAGTTACAAAGTAAACTGCGGTAAGTGCTACATGAAAGTACTAATACATGAGAGTCTATCATGACTCATGGCTCATGTCCCCACACTCAGCTCAAGAGTCAACATCATCTAACTCGACCCAAGAAAAAGAACTTGATAAATTTGTACCCGCAATCTAAATCATGGGAGAATTAGACTAACTTTATTTTAGGCCAAAATTAGCAATTTTTTTATACTGTCATATTCCTTATACTTTATACTGTTCATGGTAATTGCTGTGTTCATTTTTAAGAGGCAAGAAGTGGATGGCTGTGTTCATGACAGCCATCCACTTCTTGCCTCTTAAAAATGCCAAAAATGTCGCAGCTCTAAAGTATTTCCTTTATAATTTACTCTCCACAGAATAGTCTGAATTAATTTGAAAGTACAAGTGAAGACAGGCTTAGCACCCAAAAAGCCTTTCATTCTATTATTGGTCTTAAGACATTCTCGGTGAACACTATTGATAGTGGCAAGGGTGACCTTCAAAGAAGTATATTGTTGGTCTTAAGACATTCTCGGTGGACAGTGGCAGGGGCTATGTTTGCTGTGGTATCACTTCACCAGCTCAAACCAGTTTCCTCATCCCCCCTTAGGCCAGTCCTTTCCTAGTTCATATCCTTAGGAGACCTTCAGGCTCTATTAATTCTTAGTAGGTGCTAGGTGTAGCCCTGCTTGTGTGAGATCTTAGTCTAGAGAATAACACATGCCCTTCATTATAAAGTCTGCACTTTCAATTCTTTGAAGCCTTGGGAGATGCAGATCATAAAAACAAACTCCCCTTTTTTTTATCAGACCTAACTACTTTTTTCTTTGATCTTACGACCTCCATCTCCTAAAGCTTGAACTATAAAATCACAATGGTAACAGTGAAGGGCTTAGCATCATCCATAAGACCCCTTGTATCCACAAAGGAGGTAGAAAACCTAGCACAACATCCTAAGGCACACTACTAGAAAGGAGCAGAGTCTGACAGCCTGCTAAAAGAGAAAAGAGTCTAACCAACCTGACAAGAGTTGCTCTTTTAATTTTCTCGAGTTAGACTGGATCCAATCAGGATCCAACAAATTCCAAATATCTAGGATATTTACACAAGCACCATAAGTTGATCGATTGTTATTTATTATTGACAAAGATAATGCTATACAGTCATCTAAGTCAATCAATTGATATTTACTATTCAAAAATAAAATTAAAAACTAGGTCCTATCAAAAGACCCAAAGGAGAGGTACACCCAATCAATTCCATCTCCCATATACTTTGTTAACTTTGAATGATTAAATGAGAATTCCCTTAAAGATGCCCTCAACATATGTAGACTTTATGAAAAGGCATCAATGAAAAAGATGAGATGTTTAACAAGGAGCATTTTTTCAAGAGTTGATCCTTTAAGTAGGGTGAGTTCACAGGGGCAGTGGTACAGTCATACATTGCTTGAAGTATCACCATCACATGCAACAGAAACAAGCAGACCAGAAACTCATCTCCCTCCAGTAATGATGCTAAATTACTCAATAAGATACCTTCAACAACAGGTAGGCTCCCAAAGGATAATTATGCATTTTGTTCATGCCTGAATCATTTTTTACCAAATAGGCATAACATAATACCCTTAGTTGACCTCACATAAGGAGGTAGTTCTACTCCCCTCCACCTTGGTATAACATAAATTCCCGGCAATATAAATGAGAGTAGTACAATATGGTAATAACCCTTGTAAATTCAGAAAAACCATAAAGAAGATTGTATATATGAATGGCATTGTCAGCACGATCATGAGAAAAAGACTGAATGGATTCTATGAGCAAGAATCTAATCGAAAGAAATGGATTGACCTGCAGTGCAGGATCATTCACCATAACAAACATCCGTTGATCATCTCTACTGAGTAAAAAATGAACTTTCTGACATCAAAATTCAATTTTCCAAAAGTTACAAGGGCTAGCAGTTAAAATTGATCACATCACTTGGGATGAAGCTGCTAGCAGAGCCACTCAACCCTAAATACTTTTAACTCGGCAAGAACAAGTCTAGCAGAAGTGACACAGCAGCATAGCTATGCACCAACCAACTCAGCTTCCACTTTTGGCTCCACATCTTCAGCAGGTCTGTCAACCTTCATTCCAACATCCTCCGAGTAGTCTCCATGAACCTAAAGCAAACGCTGTACATTAGCATCTGCAATATGCTATTACAAAAAAACATGAATAACCTCGCAATGTACACACCTCCATAAGCTTTCCAAGGTCAAATTTAGGTGCCTTCAGAATCTTGACTTTTCTAATGTAAACATTCTGTAAAGGATAGATTCCAGCTGTTGCTTTCTCAATTTCTTTACCAATAGCCTCTGGGATAAACTTGGCCACAAGGTCCTTCAAATCACAAGACTGAGCCTCTCTGACCATGATTTCAACCATCTTCTTTCTAATCTGTTATACGAACCCCGTAAAAAAACAAGAAAAGATAGGTTTGAAAATTGAATTAAAAAAACAGGAACCTGTCTAATCTGACTTGTCTTCGCGTAGCATGTCTTCTTAATCTGATTAGGGCGCTTCTTTGTGAAGGCAATGCAGAATAACCTCAATGAATAATTATCGGTAGTCTTTACATCGACATGTGCCTCGATCAATGATTGCCACTTCCTGACAAGAGACCTAAGCTTGTCAGTTGTGAAATCCATTCCCTGGAATCAGACTTGGCATTAGTATCACTACAAATACCAGAACCAGCTATTAGCCCAGAACTAAAATTCGAACACTGGCAATTGCATACCCAAAAATTGGTAAGAACATTCTTTCCCTGGACATCTTCAGCACGTAGCTTCATTTTGCGTGGTGCGTGGTCTTCGTCATTCTGCAAATCGGCTAGAGACACTTCAAACACTCTTCCCTTCAGACCATCCGAGGCAATCTGCGCAAAAATTGTGTGCCTAAATTGTAAGGCAGTAACTTTGGTAAACGTCAGAGCATCTTCTATCTTAAACACGATACAGGCTCGTGAACATTCACTCAGATAGGAAAAATTGAGCTTCAAAGCTATGTTAGCCCATCTTGCTAGTAGGAAGATAAGTAAATTTCGATCAAACATGAAAACTATACGGGGAGATCATGGGAACACGAAAGAGAATCCCACTACTGACCTTGGTACCCTGAGTCCTGGTAACAAGGGTCTTGCCAATAGATCGTACACTGAAAGTAGAAGGGGCTTTCACATCGTACCAGTCTTTTTTGGCGAAGGGATCGACGCTGCAGAGTAATTTTAATCATGTGACAAACTACTCCAAACGAAAGAATACAGTTAAAACGTCAACCGACACTTACACTTTCTTCTTGCCTCCTTTCTTGCCCTTGGAAATGCGCTTGTTCTTCCTGTAAATGGGAAGCTGAATATCAACGACTGCAAGAAGACGTAATTCCAAAAAAACCCGGCTATCCAGATCCCAAGCGTGAACGCAAATAATCCCATGCTAAACATTTCTAACAATACCAAAAGAAGACCTACCCGACGGCCATATCTTACTGGCAGAGGCGCAGGCCCTGCTTATCTGCGTCAGAGCTCTGTTCTCTCCAAAGCGATCAACCTACGGATTCACCTCGTCGACTTATCTGCAATGTCCAAAACCCTACACGAGCCGCACTCGTTTTCATAATCCCCCACACACCCAAATTGATAATAATAATAATAATGATGATGATGGTACTAATAAACAATATTCACAAAATATTGTTTAATTCAGAAAATATTGTTTTCATTATTTTAATTTGAAGGAGATGATAGTTTTGTACGCCTCATTTGTAACGCCCTCTAGCTTACCGAACTCGTCCCCTGCTTTGTGGGATTTGGGGGGTCCCATGGGCACTAGTCCCATTCACGTGTAACTTTTCTTCATTATTTTAATTAAAGTCCGGGAGATTAGGCCATGGCCGAACTTCCTTTTATAAAAAAAAAATATTCAAACAATAAGAATAATAACAATAGATTTCAAAGGAGAATGTCATTGCAAGAGTAGTATGTTCATGTAGTACACACTTAAGAGAAAGTTAATCCTCAATTAGCAAACCTTGTGATTAAAATGCAAGTTGTAAGATGTCTCCTTTGACCCAAGTGGAAAAGTGCATGAAGAAATGTTATGATGGGTCTGTGGATCCCAGTGATCACGTAGTCGAGTTCAATCAAGTCATGAGAGTTGAACAAGTCTCTAACTCTTTCACTCAATATGAGGCATTTGAATTAACTCTAATGGGAATCGCATTGTCATGGTTACAACCATTGACATTAGGAATGTTCAAAAACTTGAATGATCTTGTAGAAGATTTCACTGGATAATTTTCTAAATGATGTTAAGCATGATTCGACTTCTTTAATCTATAGCTTCAAGCAAGTCAACCACAAATTTGTGTGAGTAGCAGCAAGATGCTTAAAGAAATATGTAGATATATGTCAACCTAGAGAAGTCCACAAGGAGGAAGTTGATTTCTCTATTCATAGAGGGATTGACTAAGAGACGATTATGTTCATTAGTATACATTCAAAGGCTCAATACCTTAAATGAATATATTTTATAATGTGTGGAATTAGATCAAGATTTCACCATCCGATACAAAGATTGAAGCATTTATTTCCTCGTTCAACAAAATCTTTGATTGAAGAAATTGTAGATTTGGTAGTGAAAAAACTTTACATGGAACAAGCGAACGAGGAACATAGTGCTTCATATGGCCAGAGCGCACAACCCTTTAGGAGGTGTCAGCACTATAATGGGGATCATCCCACTTATATGTGCAATAGAGTGCCAAGGTACACACCACCAAATTATAACAGGCCATCTCAACAGTAGTACCAACAACAACAGTATCAACAAAGACAACAATATCAACCTATGCCTATGTATCCCTCCTAGGAGTCATATGGAAATCCTCCCAGATATCAAGAAAAATATTATAGAGAACCTTACCATGGACAACCTAGATATAAACAAGGCAACCAAGAGCTTGCGAGGCTAGTTTTGGATCAACAACCACCTCCACCTCCAAAAGTTGCTCCAATTAAGTATGTTGAGGAAAACATAGAAAGGGCTATTGTCTTTATATAGCCTACAAGGATATAAACAAGCCCTAGATATAATGAGATGTACCCATCAGAAAGAAATGGTATCCTACCAATACATATGTTGAATGTCAATGGTACCATAAAGAAGCTTACTATCCTGCAAACACTTGTGAAAATCCCAATTGGACTCATGAGTGTAGTGTATGAATTTATTATGGGAAATTGTTGATATATTTTGGTGGTGATGTGTGTGAACACACTTAGGACCAGTTGGCCTTTTTTTTCTCTCTTTAGAAGGTTTTCCCCATTGGCTTTTCTTGTCTTCATACTCCAATAGTCTTGAGTTGTAATGGGTGGAGGTTGTGCTAGTATAGTTCTTGGTAGTTGATGTAGTTTCTTCTTTGGTGGAGGATTTGATGCTTCTTCTCTTACTCTTTTAAATGCTCGATGCAAGGAGTAGATTTGAGTCTAGTGTATATTCTATAGCCGTCTTTTGTATGCTTGGGATGACCACAAACTTCATAAACCTTGTGGTGACATTAATTGAAAGATCTTCTCTTAGGTAGGCATCTGTGTGTATTCAAAGCATGATAAATTAACACTATCAATGTTAAAATTCAATGTTGAACCACAATCCATTGCTTCATTGCTTCCATTAAGCTTTCTTACACAAAGGGCTTCAGGTTGCTTTGGTTACTAGAGTCTTTATGGCATGAGACAAAAGTTGAACAATGAGCTTGTTGGAAGTGGGGTGGGCCGCAATAACAATAAATCACAGGTTTACAGGATCTTCCAACACATGAACCTTAGCATACACACTTTAAGTTAAAAAAAAGAGATGAGTGAGATATATAGAGAGAATAGACACAATTTCTAAAGTGTACGATCAACTTGATTGCTCACCTAAAGGGCTTTGGTGTGCAGAACAAGAGGAGTAAGGAGGAGATGGATGGAGAGAGAGGAGAGATGTGCACATATGTGTGGGAGCCTCGAAACCCACATAATGATCTCTCTTGAGGCAATGCTCTATAAATGATGTATATATATGAATATGGGGGTAAGGTCACGTGACCCTTACATCCCAACAATCTCCCACTTAAGGGTCAATGTGACCATAAGTGGTAACACATACAAAGAATGAAGTAGGACTATACAAGAATGTACAAGAAGAGTCCGGATCTCAACCCATACGGATCAACCTACACAAACTACCTCAAACAAGGTATATCCATGCACCTCAAACTGCTCTAGACTCATATCGATAAGAGTCAAGCTCACATCTAACTGATGCAAGAACGGATAAACACTCGCTCTATGCCTGTGTCAATCATTGAACGATTGACAACTCCAAGTCCAAATGCTCTGATAGCAACTGCAATGTCTGGTCGCGAGCATAATAACTTGTACATCAGACTCTTGAGTGCTAACGAAACATGTGCTATCCTGGCTAACCTAAGCATGTCATCCATGCATGTATCCAAGGCATCCAAAGCACCATCATCAAGACCAACATGTCCTGACATATCTATGTCAACATTGGGCATGAGCGAATCCAAGAATGATTGCATAATTGTTGACTCCTCAACATCCAAATCAGTCATCCTATCAACCAAGGATGTATCCAACTGTGCATCTTGAGAGCTAATACCCATACACTGTGTTTCATAAGAGCTATCCTGCTCTATCACACCAAGTGTTTCATCATGCTCCACATGAGCTAACGATACAACATCGATACCAAGGTCAAATTGATGATCACACTCTAATTGAGTATCATCATAATGCTCTACATAAGCATCCACATCATGCTCTAAAGCATCCAACTGATCATCCAAAGTATGGTCTATATGAGCATCCATATGATCAATAAAATCATGCTTTGCAAAAGCATCATAAGCATTTATATCATGCTCTACATGTGTTGTTATCAAGATCTTGCTCACGCGCACACAAAGGTTACAGATGCAAAAAACACATAGAAAATAGACATGCTAGGAGACGAGACAGAACACAGTATTGGGTGCAATCTCCCCCCATGCAACCTGTTTTGACAGTCCACAGAGTGCATGTATTTATAGAAATTTTTTATTATCAAAATAGTGGTTACATGAGAGCGGCTTTGAAAAGCATGCATGAAAGTAAAAGTTGGTCTCTTTCGTAGGGAGCCTTTGCTTTTAATAACAGAAATCGTGATCTACAACGATCCTTATTCTAACCACTACTTTTCTAACTCTTTCTAACAATAGAACTCTCTACGTAGGTTTATTTACAAACTAAATAAATTATAAATCAGATTATTGATGTCCACCCTTTCACACCTTTCACACCCTCACGAACCTTCAGCTTCTATATCAAAAACACCAAAACACATTAATACATTAATAAATTAACACTCAAACAATGCCTTGTTCAATACATTCCATAATTTATAACATGTTCCTCATTTGAAAAAGCAACTGACCTCAATTGATAAAATAAAAATAAACATGGATGGCCAGTCACATGTTCCATCACTGAACAAAAATAAGCATGTCCCATGTAAAAACACATGCATGAAAATGTTCATGGAGGAGTTACATTAATGTGTTTGTGTATGATATGCAAAAATTAAATGGATCCTCCATGGCATTCGTAGGGTCCATGAGTATGTAGAGAACAAAACCCTCTTGCTATGGACTTTCCTTGCTCTCAATCTCGGTCTCTTGAACCTAATTCTCACCCATGCAAATTATTTTGGATCCTCAATTGAGTGCTTCCCTCTCGGGATGTACCTTGGGGAAATGTGCCCTAGCATGATGTACCCTGGAACCATATACCCTAATAGGATGTACCCTGTCTGGATGTACCCTGACAGTTTGTACCCTGAGACGCACCACGATGCGCCATGCCGTCTTTCCCAGGCCTTCTTCAAAAAGTAAGAAAGAGATAAAAGTTGTATTAAATACAAGAAAAGAGAACTAGAGTGACAACACAAAGAGATAATGTAGTGGTAAAACACTTCCCTCATGTGAGTGAGGACGTGGGCTCAAATCCTCCCACCTTGGTAGATCTAAAACTCCTTATTGCCACTCATAAATTAGAATTGGTTCACGCATAGCCAACGATCGCCAAGGGAGCCTTGGGTGCCTAAGTAATGCCTTAGTTATGCCTAAGTTCTATGCCTTAGTCGATGCCTTGGAGTAAATGTAGGCATAAATGTAGGAGTAAACATAGGTGTAAACATAGGTTCTGGTTCTGGAACTAGAACAGGAACATGAAAACGAAACCGAAAACAGAAACTGGAAATCGGAATCTGAATCGGATCACGAATAGAGAACAACAAAATAGAGATCAATTGCCAAAACAAACAGAAATAGACCCCTCCATGATCTTGCTCACGCGCACACAAAGGTTACTGATGCAAAAAACACAGAAAAATAGATGCACTAAGAGATGAGACAAAACGCAGTATTGGGTGCAATATCCCCCCATCCACTTTGTTTCGACAGTCCATAGAGTGCATGTATTTATAGGAATTTTTTATCATGTCGAAATAGTGGTTACATGAGAGCAGCTTCAAAAAGCATGCGTGAAAGTAAAAGTTGGTCTCTTTCGTAGAAAGCCTTTGCTTTTAATAACAAAAATCGTGGTCTACAGTGATCTTTATTCTAACCACTACTTTTCTAATTGTTTCTAACAATAGAATCCTCTACAAAAATTTATTTACAAACTAAATAAATTATAAATCGGATTATTGATGTCCGCCCTTTCATGCCTTTCACGCCCTCATGAACCTTCAACTGCTATATTAGAAACACCAAAACATATTAATACATTAATAAATTAACACTCCAACAATGCCTTGTTCAACACATTCCATAATTTATAACATGTGCATCCATCTGAGCATCTAAATCCTGTCATACATGTGCATCATGAATGTCAATAGACCTATGTGTAGGTAGACAAAATGAGACATGACGAGTCTCACACTGCACATAAGGCTGAACTCACTGAGAAGAGACTGTCTCTCACATGAAGTACTTGTAGTGGATACTTGTGTCCAATCCTAGCACCTCTTACAAGCATAAGCTATCCCAACTGCAATTGAAAACGATGCTCACCAAGGAATGCATAACATCTACTCTCCTATAAGTGGCTAACTGAAATCAAGCTCATAGGGAATGAAGGCACATATCGTACATGTATGAGTATAAGTGATGCTCCACTAGGTAGCATAAGGCATACATCCGCTGCACCCTCAATGTCATATGTCGTACCACAGGCATGTTCACACATCCACGACTCTCAACAAGTGTATCATCATGCTCCACATGAGCTAATGACACAACATCGATACCAAGGTCAAATTGATGATCACACTCTAACTGAGTATCATCATAATGCTCTACATGAGCATCCACATCATGCTCTAAAGCATCCAACCGATCATCCAAAGTGTGCTCTATACGAGCATCCATATGATCAATAAAATCATGCTTTGCAAAATCATCATAAGCATCTATATCATGCTCTACATGTGCATCCATCCGAGCATCTGAATCCTACCATACATGTGCATCATGAATGTCAACAGACCTATGTGTAGGTAGACAAAATGAGACATGACAAGTCTCACACCGCACATAAGGCTAAACTCCCACTGAGACAAGACTATCTCTCACATGAAGTACTTGTAATGGATGCTTGTGCCCAATCCTAGCACCTCTTACAAGCATAAGTTGTCCCAACTGCAACTCAAAATGATGCTCACCAAGGAATGCATAACATCTGCTCTCCTGTAACTGGCTAACTGAAATCAAGCTCATAGGGAATGAAGGCACATATCATACATGTCTGAGTATAAGTGATGCTCCACTAGGTAGCATAATACATACATCTCTTGCACCCTCAATGCCATATGTCGTACCATCAGGCACGTGCACACATCCACGACTCTCACCTCAGAATCAATAAAACCACTCGCGATGTGGAGTAACATGAAAATCAGCTAATGCATCAAGCAACCAAGCCATATGTGTGCTATCCAATGAATAAGAGGAATCCTGAGATGAACCATAGGAGAAAGTGATATCACCATCACTAGCATAATCAACTGCCATAGACTCTCCTAAAACCAATAACTGACCTACATTAGGTGCATATCTCTGACATCATCATCGCATCCACCTGAAGCAATGTCATCGAATATGGCCCTCACGACCACAATGTCAACATCAAACTTGTCGATGTAATCTATGTCTCACATGAGTCAAGGGACTCACATACATATCATGTACTTTCTATCATAATGCACTGCTCATCTCCTCATACATAACTGACTCATATATAGAATCCACAAGCTGTAATCTGATAGTGGAGCTCGCCAATGCATCCATATCCATTCATACGTGGTTGGGCATGTCACAAGGCCTTTGTGCATCTCTATGCACGTACACATGTAATCTTGCATGAACCAATGTATGCCACATCTGAGCTCTCCATCTCAGAAAGCCAGTGCCATCAAACCGAGAAGACACCATGCTGGCAATCCAAGAGACTATAAATATAACAAGAGAGTAGAAACAATACTCTATCCTCAATAGGATCACATTGCATATCCATATGCATAATTGACATCATAAATATCTTGCTGGAGAAGAAACCATATGAACCACATGTCACATAACCATGCATCTAACATGCACATAAAAACATCATCATAAGCCTACTCACCAAGTCTCCAAAGTGACTAAGTAGATGTGAAAGAATCCTGGAAAAATTTGACAAAGTATCCCTTGTAAACTGAGCAATCAAACAAGATAACCAATAGCAAAAGAACAATGAGTAACCTATCACCACCTATCATTGATCCAATCAAAGACAGTGGCAAATATATATGTCAAAAACTGATGGCAATACACGCCAATACAATGGCGATACAACTCCCACTCAAGAATGAATCCTGCAAGATGGTCCAACCTGTTAGGAATAACCTGTGATCAAGTCCAAATGAATGGAGATAAACAATGATCCAAAGCTATCAGACAAGCTTCAAGATCCACTAGAGTTCTCTTCTAGCATAAAAGCCAACATAATTTTGGCAACATCTCCTCTGTAAAATGGAACCTAGAACCAAAATAACCATGTGGGAATCACCATCCACATATGCCAAGAACCACATTGGAAAATAGATATCAAATCAATGACCATATGCTAATAGAATAGCCAATCAAGGTGACAAATGGATGTGTAACTGAGGCTCCAATCTGGATCATGTACCTGCATAAAAACAAAGATACAAGTACCAACCAAGATCCAAAATCAAGTCTCATAAAATGATGTGCAACTGGCTAGTAAATCAATAATCAAGTGGCATGAGATCACAATGCCACTATACGTCCACTAACAATGCCATGATCAAGCTCATGATGATATAAACATAAAAAAAGGTATACCACAATTCTCACATGCCAAACACGTGACGACATCATGCTCTACTCTCATACGGAGGAGTTGCCACAGTGATCATACATAGATAATGCCTTAAAGCTCTAAAAATAAGATCTCGCACACCAAAAATTCTCTCTTGAAGAAGTTCCAAAGCAAAATGAACCTCCAAAAGCAATTAGGGTTCTTGTGGTGAAATATGATGCCTTGTGTTTTGTTGTTTCAAAGATGATAACCTCTGAATTGAACTTTTGCTCTTCAAAAAACTTCAAGAACTATTTCTTGGCTATGTAACGATATATAGAAGACCTCAATCAGAGGTGTGTAGCTCAAGACATACACAAAACACGCATCTACTATCAATTTCACCTTCACCTATAGTACTATTTCTCTATATTCTGCACTTTTGGCAAGTTAGAACTCTAAATATGGATCTGTGCTCCCCTACATGTAGTTTTTTCTCCAAGCTACACATAGCAAGTCGAATTGTTTGAATCCAACTTGTAAATATCAAGTTATGGCCCAAAAACTGACTTGTTGTCCAAATGATTATAGATTCGTCTTCTACATAAGTCTGCGTTCTTTGAATTTTCGGTAGTTTAGAACTCCAAAGTAGGTTTTGTGCCCTTCTGTAAACTTGTAATTCTCTATTTTAGCTATGCACTTTTAAATGCATCAATCCAAGCTTTCTAGCTCGAGTTATGGCCAAAATACTGAGTAGCTATCATGAAGTGTCGACTTGCACTTTCACCTCTTGTGACCTAAGCTTCCATTGAAGCTTCTTGCACACCAGCCTTCAACAAGCTCTAATACCAATGAAGGGCTTTGGTGTGTAGAACAACAGGAGCAAGGAGGAGATGGAGGGAGAGAGAGGAGAGGAGAGATGTGCACATATGTGTGGGAGCCTCGAAACTCATATAATGACCTCTCTTGAAGCAATGCTTTATAAATGATGTATATATATGAATATGGGGGTAAGGTCACATGACCCTTACATCTCCAACATCATCTACACTATCTATATTCCATTGTCAATTTACAATGTGTATGTTGATATATTTAGGTAGTGATATGTGTGAACATACTAGGAATGCTGGGGCACTTTTTTCCCTCTTTAGGAGGTTTTTTCCCCTTGGCTTGTATACATGCCTATAACCCTAACAGGTCACTTATCTTTGTACATTCTCTTGGTAATCCATTCAGTATCGTATGTTGTGCTCTAAGCTTCTTCTTCTTCCTTGGATTGTTTGCGTGCTTTCGCAAACCTCAAACTCCAAAAATTGGTATCAGAGCAGGTCGCGGCTTTATCTAGGGCATCATCAACACCCATCCGGTCACAATCTTAGAATCGAATGAAAATTGTAAGCATACTCACGGCGATTAGGAGTTCAAAATTACTTCATTGTGTGGTGTCAAAATCACGATATGAGCTCGTTTTCGCCTCTCAATGCACTATCACAGTGCCTATCTAGGCAATTTTGTCTTTTTGTGCCAAACATATATAAAATTTTTGGTTCTCTAATATAAGCACTTCAAAGTTTGCTACAGGTTTAGTAGAACTAGATAGGGTAGTTTTGTTCAACTTTTTGAGATACAATAATTTTTTTGCATCAGTGTATTTTAGTCAATGGCCATGGCTAAAAGCACTAATGTATTCCATATGTTGGCTGTTAGGGATAAGTTGGATGGTACTAATTACCCATTATGGGCTTATATGATGCATCATGTATTGGTTGCAAAAGGTTTGTGGAATATTGTGCAAGGTGTTGAAAAACATCCTATCACACCTGCAAATATAGTTGATAAAGGTGATGCATATGGCATTGAAGATGGTGATATCCTTCAGGTTCATGCTCGTGCTTCGTTCCTACTACACCTACTGTAGAGCAACTTTGTCGGGATTGTAGAGATGCTCAGGCACATGCATTGATAGCATTGTCTATCAAACATGCCATTTTTTTGAAAGTACAATGAATTGGAAATACAAACTCACTCATCCAACCTCATAAGGTAGAGGCACCCATCATGAAAGACTCATGGACATGTCCAGCCAAGACTTGAACTCAGGACTTCCTCCCACAACTTCAAGGCATCAACCACTACATGTGCCATTATTCCTCACATTCGCTCCTATAAAACAACAAAGGATGCTTGGATACACTTACCACTTTATACCGACAAGGAATGAGGCATGCATTACTTACCTCCAAAGACAATAGGAGAGTGAGCACATTAATGAAGGAGATTCCATGGATAGTTTTTTTGACAAAGATCAAAGATTTGAAGGAGGAGTTGATTTTTGCTAATGAAGTCTTACCTGATAGTTCACTTGTGCATATTATTTTGAATGGTCTTCTAGATTAATATCAGAGTTTTGCTTCTACTCTTCGATTGATGATGAAAGGCAACCCAAATGCCTTAACATTTAAGGAGTTAGTCTTTGTTCTATTGCAGGAAGATAAGTCTAGGCAGAACAGGTCCATTATGCATATTGCAGATCAAGTTTTCCTGGCTAGTCAGAAGGGAAAGGTAAATGGAGCTCATCTACTAGTAAGTCACAATCAAAGAAGGATGACAGAGATGAGAAGAAACCAAAAAAGCAAAAATTGTTTAGCAAAAACTATAAAGGAAATTATCATGTCATAAAGAGTTGTCCAAAACTGGCTGCAAAAGAGGCAAAGAAAAAAGAGGCTAGAATGATTGTTGTAGAAGCATCTACACCCAAATCAGAGTCTACAAATCTTGTGCAGAATGAAGAATGGGTGTTTACCATTGTTTGTAGTTGTGACCATGTTCTCATGAACAATGTGTGTATGTACTAGACTCAGATGTTTGGTACTTTGATAGTGGGGCAACCAAAAATTTTACCTTGCAACACAATTTCATCATCCAAAAGATAGTTCAGTACGAGCTACTCAAAAATTGCAGCTTGTTCATAGTGATGTTTGTGGTCCTATGCAAACACCTTCTTTTGGGAACTATCTTTACTTCATGACTTTCATTGATGATTTTTCTAGGCATGCATGGGTATATCCATTGAAAGCAGATTCCAAAGTGTTTATGTGCTTCAAACAATTTCTAGTTTTGGCTGAAAATTTATCAACATGTAAAGTGGGCACCCTCAATTCTGATCGAGGGGGGGATATGTTCTTTTGATTTTAATGCATTTTTGGCTGAACGTGGGATAAAACATCAATGTACAGTGCCATATACACCTCAACAAAATGGAGTTGTGGAAAGGAAGAACATGTCACTCATGGAGAGTGGGGCTTTACAACCTAGTTTCTGGCTTGAGGTTGTTATGTGTGCAACATATGTACTTAACAAGTGTCCCACTAAAGCATTACAGTCTATCAATCCATATGAGGCTTGGCATGGTTGCAAGCCATATGTTGCTCACCTTCATGTCTTTGTTTCTCTGGCATATGCATTACTGCTTGAACAACAATGTAGGAAATTGGATGATAAAGCAGTGAAATGTATTTTTGTTGGATACAGTTCTAAAAGCAAAGGTTGTCTTCTGTATCATCCATACTCTAAATGCATTTTGGTTAGCCATGATGTTTTTGTGGAAGATGCAATTCATCCATTACTTTCATGTACTAAGGAGACATTAATTATCTCCAAAATGTGTATGACACTTTGTCGCCTTTTTTTACAAGTGAACAATCTAGTGTTGGTCCAAATGAGGCAATTTCTCAGCCTTTGCAAGTTCCATACGATGATGTAGATCATTCTATTCTAATGCAGAGTTACATGATGCACTTGTTAATGAGAGGTCTTATATAGAGGAGGCAAAAACTATGCCTAAATGGCTAGTGTAGACTTTGCGAGATAGCAAATCATATGCATCTTTGTCATATCATACTTGTTCAGGCTCTCATAGTTCTTCTTTTGCATCAGATTGCTATGCTATGGCTACCTCTAGTCTTTTTTTATGAGAATGAGCCTGTTTCGTTTGATGAAGCACAAAATTCAAAAAACTAGACGGTTGTTATGCAATCAGAATATGATGCTACTATGAAAAATGGTACCTCATCTTTATGTGACTTGCATCCTTTCAAGAAGGCCATTGGCATTAAGTGGGTATTCAAGCTGAAGCATAAGCCTGATGGAACAGTTGACAGGTATAAGGCTAGGCTTGTTGCAAAGGCTTATGCTCAAGAAAGAGGCATTGATTTCGATAAGACGTTTGCTCCTACATGCCCAATGACTAATGTTAATAGCATCTGTGCACTTGCAACTCATCATGGTTGGAACATATATCAATTGGACATTAAAACTTCATTTCTAAATGGTTACTTGCATGAAGAAGTGTATGTTTTTTAGCCCCATGGTTTTGTGCAAAAAGGGCATGAAAACAAAGTGTACAAGTTGAAAAAGGCATTATATGTTTTGAAGCAAGCACCACATGCTTGGTATGAAAATATACATGCCTACCTAAATGCACATGGTTTTGAGAACAATCCAATTGAGAGCACCTTATATGTTAAGTGTGCAAATGATGTGCTTCTGATCATTGTTATCTATGTTGATGACATGTTGCTCACTTGTCCTCATGAGGAGCATATTGCTGATTTTAAGACTGATTTGCATGCCTCATTTGAGATGTCAGATTTGGGGCATTTGCATCATTATTTGGGCACTCAGTTTATGCAAGTTGATGGCGGAATAACTTTCTGCCAAAACAAAATACATTGACACATTATTGCAACATTTTTGCCTTGAGGATTGCAAACCTATTGCCACTCTTATGGAAACAGGTTTATAGTTGAGTCTTCTCTATCAACATGCTATTGGATGCTTGATTTGCTTATGCATTACTCGGCCAAAATATTCAGTTTATTGTCTCACACATGAGCAAGTCTATGCATTGCCCAGGTTTCAAGCATTGGCAGGTGATCAAGTGCATCTTTTGCTAATTGAGTGGTACCCGGTTACTTGGATTGTTTTATCCCAAGGGGGGATCACTACTGCCAGATTTACATGCTTTTGGATGCTTGATTTGCTTATGCATTACTCGGCCAGATATTCAGTTTATTGTCTCACACATGAGCAGGTCTATGAATTGCCCAGGTTTCAAGCATTGGCAGGTGATCAAGTGCATCTTTTGCTAATTGAGTGGTACTCGGTTACTTGGATTGTTTTATCCCAAGGGGGGATCACTAATGCCAGATTTACATGCTTTTTTAGACTTTGACTCGACTGGTTGCTATGACACTCGTGTGTCCACCAGTGGTTTTTGCGTCATGCTTGGTAGCTCATGTATGTCTTGGTTGAGCAAGAAGGAGCCTACTATGGCCACTTCTAGTTGTGAGGCTGAGTATAGGGAAGCTTTCACAACAACTGTTGAGTGTGTGTGGCACAAATGCCTTATGGCTGATTTGGGAGTTGGTCAGTCCTTTGCTACCACCATCTACACTGACAGTGAGAGTGCATTGGTAGTTGTGAGGAACCCTGTGTTTGATGCTCGCACTAAGCACATTGAGGTGCACTATCATCATGTCAGGGAGATGCTCTCTACTAGAGAGATCAGTTTGGCATATGTGCCCACATAGGAGAACATTATAGACCTTTTTAGAAAGGTTCAGTTTAGGGAGAAGTTTGAATTTTTCGGCAAAGCTTTGGGCTTACTTCCTTTTGTCGATTGATTGCACATAGCTTGTCACTTGCTTATACATAAGTGTCAGCTCCTTGTGCACCACATCACTCCTAGGGGGGATTTGTTGATATATTTAGGTAATGATGTGTGTGAACATAGTAGGACCGCTAGGGCACTTTTTTGCTCTTTAGGAGGTTTTTTTCCCCGGCTTGTACATACGCCTATAACCCTAACGGGTCACTTATCTTTATACATTCTCTTGGTAATACATTCATTATGGTTTGTTGTGCTCCAAGCTTCTTCTTCTTCCTTGTGTTGTTTGGGTGCTTCTATAGACCTCAAACTCCAATAGTTGGAATATGATACAAACTGACAATATTTGAATCTAGGTAGAAATTGTTACTAGAACAAGAAATTCTGTGAAAAGTGCCTAAGAGGTATGAAGAGTATGTATGTATGAGAATAAGGAGAATATGAATAGTTTAGAACTGTTTTACAACAAACCCGAATTGTGACTATCTAAATCAAAAACTAGTGAAGAAACAAGTGAGGACATATGTAGACTTGTTACTTACAGTATGTTGGATGACACGAACTCATCCAGATGTCTCTAGATGTAGAGCACACCTCCTCCAAGTATGTAAGAACATTTCCTCCAAGATGAACTCCTCCTTGCTGTTGGAAATCACTTGAATGATGTGTGTGTGACTCTCCTCCCATCCATATATACCCTCTTGTACTCTAAAAATAGCAATGGTATACTCTAAAAATAGCAATGATCTGGAATAGTCGTGTGAACATGTGGCCATCATGCAACACTTATTCCCATTACTACCCAAGTACTCCCATTACTATCAAAGTACCTTAGGGTATCCCCTGAGTGTGGGACCTTGGCTAGCTCGCCCTTGTCCCTCACACACATGAACTGATCCCTATGGATCAAATGGATTGATTCCTATGGATCAATGATCCCTGTGGATCAATGATCCCTGTGGATCAATGATCCCTGTGGATCAATGATTCCTGTGGATCAAATGCGCTGATCCCTGTGGATCAATGTCTAATACTCTCTCCCCCTTCTAAAGATCATTGTCCTCAATGATCAATGAGGGAAAGTACTGGCGAACCAGAACTTCTGATTCCCAAGTAGAGTCAATAAGTGATAATCCTCTCTAGGCTACTAGATACTCCCGGATGACATAATTCCTCAATTGCTTCTGTCTCCGATCTAATATCCTATCTGGAGAGTGATCTGTGTTATCACTTTCTTGCAAAGAAACAATACCTTCTATTAGGGTATCCTCCCTAAAAACACTGGACGAGACACTTGATGAACTCTGCAATCTGGAGGAAGCTCTAATCGGTATGCAACTTCACTTAGCTTTTAACTATCTTCCAAGGTCCACAAAACCTTGGTGATAGCTTACTACATTTCCCTGTGGAGAGTGAAGTAACCTGAAGAAAAACTCTATCTCCCTCCTCAAAGGATCTAGGAGATCTCTTGGCATACTCTTTAGCCCTATCAGCTACTTGATTCATCTTGGTTGTAGCTATTTCTAAATTTCGTCGGATGCTCGATGAGAACTCCGAAGCATGAGGACATTTCTGTGACATGCCTATGGTACTAAGAGCATTGTGATTCATGCCATAATTCATATCAAAAGGAAACTCAACTAGTGGCAAATATTATCCCAAATTGTCTGTCTCTTAGACACATATGCCCTCAACATGTGCTCTAAAAACTGGTTGACCCTCTTGGTCCTGTGAATCTGACATCCCTTTTTGAAACTATGGATGTCGACAACCCATACAATATGAAGACATGCTAGATAAACAACTCCGCTACCTGTGGATCAAATGGACTGATCCCTGTGGATCAAATAGAATGATCCCTCTGGATCAATGATCCTTGTGGATCACATGCACTGATCCCTGTGGATCCATGTCAGACACTCTGATCCCTGTCTGGAGTTTCTATCGTCTTCTGTGTGGGTATGAACTGATCCCTATGGACCAAAGTCATGATCCCTATGGATCATCAATCTATCTACCACAACTAGGATAGTATCCCACTTCCTTTGGGTCCACGGTAACCCGACTATGAAGTCCATGGATACACTATCCCAATTGTGATCTGGAATCTGTAAAGGATACAAGAGACTTGGAGTCTTTATCCTTTTTGCTTTGTTGACTTGACACATAAAGCTTGTTAAACATAAGTGTGGACATCTCTAGCTATCCAGGCCACCAAAATGTTCTTCTAACAAGTTGTATTGTCTTGTCAACACCTAGATGTCTTGCACAAGGCACATCATGGTTACCGTGCATGAATTTTCATCTCAAATCTTGGGAATCTAGTATGCAAACCTTTCCTTTTCCGTCTAACTATTCCATTCTCCTGTGAGAAACTAGAATACGGAATGGACTTGTTCGCTCTGCTAGGGGAAGAAACTGTTGAAACTGTCCCGTCTCCTATAATAGAATCATCACTTATGGCTCAAATTTGGATCTTCCACCTGTGCTTCCTTTATCTCTTGAAGCAATGAGCTTTCTAGAACTATAAAGCTCATTTATACATTATCCGTGATAATGCATCATCAACTATATTCTCTTTGCTCTTCTATACAGGATTTCCATGTGAAACTCATGTATGAGCTTAGCCTAACAAACTTGACTACCTCGAAGATCTGGCTGACTACAAAAATACTTAAGTCTATGGTGATTTGTGTATACCTTAATGTCTGCACCATCAAGATAGTGTCTCTAGACGATAAGTGAATACACCACGGCATACAACTCTTGTTCATGCACTAGCCTGCCATCTTGGCTCAAAATTGTCCTTATGGCTTATGCCATTAGCATCTATCTCTAACTCAAAGGGTTTCTATGGATCGACCATTTGAGTATAGGAGCCTTTGAAACAACTTGTTTCAGAGTATGAAAACTATCTTGCTACTCTTGCTTCCATACAAAGAAACCTTGCCTTGAAGCAAGTTCGTCATAGGCATTGCTATTGACGAATAAAACAATAAAACCGGAACGTCCTAGAAATGATCATAACTGTCCCTCATCCTGAGAAGTAGGCCAAAATAATATAACTAAAACTTTCTTGGGATCCATCTGAACCCCATTAGTAGATACTCTATCCTTGAAAGAAACAACTGAGTCTTCTATGGATTAATTGAGTCTTATCATGATCTCTTACTCTAATCTAATGGTACCACTAGAGTGTCTAAAAGATCATTAATCTTGGGCATAGGATATATGTGTCTGATAGCAATCTTAGTTAGTGCTCGGTAGTCGATGCACATCCTATAAGATCCATTTTTCTTCTTCACTAGAAGAATTGATGATGCAAAGGGTGAATAGCTGGGTCTAATCCTTTTCTGTAAGTCTTTAAAGGGAAACTCTTGGAATTCTGCTCTCACTTTCACTGAAAGTGGAGAAGCATTCCAATTAGAGTCTACATGGCTACATAAATCCATCATACTACATGAAGAATGCATGAACTAAAGAAAATAAATAAACTCACAATCAATTTTAAGAAACTTGGTAGCTTTTACTAATCGTGTCTTTTGGAGATCTGATTCTCCACGGATCAGTAGTCGCCTCCCCTCATGCTCAAACTTGATCACTTTGCTTGGTCACTATTTATTATGTAACTATAAATAGAGACATCAAACTTGTTTCTCAACTTGGCTTCCATTTGGAACTCACTTTCTTACTTATAGACCTTGCATTATTGTATGTTCACTCCCTACTGGAGACAACCTTGCCTTGTCTAAAAGAAAATGCAAACCATGCCTTGCTACATAACCTTGTCTCACTCCATGCTAGGAACTTAGACTATAGCCTTGCGTGATTTACTCTTTGCAAACCTTGCCTTTCTGTATATCTTGGCCACTCTTGAATATCTGGCCCAAAGACTTGCCTTGCTTGTTTAATAAAGATGATTCTACCTAGGATCTCTGTCCTTCACTCTAGGTAAATAGATAGATGGAACTACCCGATCTACCCATATTGAACTATTAGAGAATCAATATAGGATTCCTTTTATAGAACTAGTAACTTTAAAGTCTATGCCTTAACTTCCAAATCTAGGAAGTTCTTACATGACTTTTCTTTTACTATTTCTATCTATGGCATTCTAATCAAACTTGATTTTCCCTTTTACTTCCACAAATCTGAAGTCTATACTTCTTGTGAAATAAACTTCTTTGTTCTATATACATAGAAATGTGCACTAGAACTCATAGCTATGCAATTATAGTAACTATTCTAGATACTTAATTTATAAGCATCCTAAACTTGTAGGTGTTCTTAGAGTTCTCTTCTAAGGTGTCAAACTACCTTGAGACCTCTTACCTCTAAGTTTCTAACTCATGAGGCCTTGGTAAAACTATTCCTTGTCTCACTTTGTCCTTTCTACAAAAGGGCAATTCTTTCACTTGAAGAAATGCTTATCTCTTTCTAAATGTATTGCTTTAAATATTTTCCTTTTAAATATTGACCTTATTTCTTTGGATCATAATGCGAATTGCATTCTTTCTTGATCATGGAATCTTTGAGGATTAACTTTCCTCTATTCTAGGTTCTAACTAGACATCCTCGAATTCTAAGTTGTGAAACTATTAAGTTCCTCATTCTAATGTCTTTGGCAATACTTGACCTTGTCTTAAGACTTCCCTTGGTCTGATACTTGAATTAATTTCTCCAATCAATGATATCTACTAGATATCCTCAAGCTTATACTTTTCTTTATCAAAGTGATACTAGTCATTCATCTTGATTATTATATAGTTTGGATATTCTATGTATCCTCAAAGAAAGTAAGTAGCAACAGAAAAGAAACTATTTATAAGCCATTGCTCAATGAAACATGACAAAATAAGAAACTTTTAGTATGTTCTATATGCTTGAATGCATATGCATACTAATTTTTTGAAAATTTCGATAGCATAACGATGCCATTTTGAAAACTGAAAAAAACTATGACAAGCAATTTCTATGATAACGGTGCCGATAGGCACAATCTATCTACAAATAGACCAAAAGGGGATTACACACCCTGACAAATTTTGTAATGCTGACAGGCATAATATAACTACAAGTAGACTGAAAGGGGATACACACCTTGACAGATTTATATTTTTCTCCTTGCTAACCTGCAAGAAAAATAATTACCTTTCCCTGCAAGAAGAATACATGCACCACACAATATGAACTCGTGTCTAAACTACGCGTATAGTCTAGGTGCTATGCAAAATTGCATGTTCTATATGCAATTTGATGCAAAAAGAGAGCAATGATGCATATAAATTGACAAGAGACTTATCTGGAGGTTCCAAAAAGCAATTTGCAGGTGTGTGTAGGTGCTGAAGATGGTCCACCCTTCGTCGAAATAACTTTCCAAGTATCTCCCGAGTGGTTGTGCTTCAAAACGATGCTCGAAAGAGGGTTGGTGAAGATAAATGGGCAAACTCAAGACTTTGAAGATGATTGGAAAAGAATCCAAAGTATGGATTCTAGCCACTCTCTGGAAAGAGCTCGAAGAGAGCTTTCCACAGCACCAAAGAACTCTGGATTTGGATGTGACTTGCCCAAGATATGGCCAATTATGTGGACAAAGATAGGTTAAATTGACTAATTGGATTAAGGTTTAACCATTACTTGCTCATAGAAATCACACCCAACTCGAACTAAATCGGTCATAGGCCAAAAGCGCGTGCAGAAGCAAAATAATCCCATATATCAAGTTGAGGGCAAAAGTCTATATATATATTTCTGAAGTCGCAGTCGAACAGAGTGATCTCTCTGATTACTCTGGCTGGAACTCACACTATCAGTAGCCTTTAAACAAAAACTATGGCAAAGCCCATATGGGCACATGCATAAAATTGTTCTGCCTCTGTTACATGGGTCGAGAGGCTTGGAAGATGGGTCAACTCCCTCATGAACAATCCCACAAGCTGGATGAACCCAACACGATTGTCTTCATAATCTAATGAATACAAAATTAAACTGTTGTTGCTTGTTCTCTTACGGGCGTGAGTAGAGAAATGCCCTCGATCGATATCTGAGCACCGTTTGAGCACGTGGACAAAAAATAGGGGAAGGGTGTGTTCCTATGGAGTATGTGGATCCCTGTAAAAAGCTTTTGCTCCATGTAAGCTCTGCAAAACTTCAACGACGACCTCCATCATGCCGAAAATTCCGAATGCATAGCATGCGAAAACCAAGTTATGCCCCAAGAAAACGATGCTATGATACCAATTGTTGGAAATCGCTTGAATGATGTGTGTGTGATTCTCCTCCCATCCATATATACCCTCTTGTACTTTAAAAATAGCAATGATATACTCTAAAAATAGCAATGATCTGGAATAGTCTTGTGTGACATCATGCAACACTTATTCTCATTACTACCCGAATACTCCCATTACTACCAAAGTACCTTAGGGTATTGTTGCTCAGTGATGAGTAGCACCTCCTTTAATGTCAATCCGGGAAGACATGAGGATGGTATGAAGACCTCGAGCAAGTGAAGGCACAAATGTGTGGGTGAGAAGCACACTAACATGCACACACATACACACACACACGGACACACAACAAGAACAAAGAGAGTAAGACAATGGAATCACTTCTATTGCAACAAAGTTCTCATACAAGCTCACAACTACAAAAAGCTCTCTCAAAAATGAGCTCTCTAGCTCTATTTATAGTTTTTGACTAGCTTTGGCCCTGTCCAGACCTAGTGTCCGGCCTAGTTAAAAATTAGGTTCCAGGGCTTATTTGAGGGCTCAAACGAGATCTAAAAATTATGAAAATTGGCAGGCAACTACTTCTAAGGCTCCCCAAGCTCAAGGACTCCTCGGCTTGTACAAAATGGAGCTACAAAAAGGTGAAATGATATTTACAAGGGTTTTTAGTGATGAGAATCACTTTAAAATGATGTAAGGGTTTTGAAAAAAATGAAGGGTTGCCTTAGTGCTAGATCTGCATGTGTGTCCGTACTTGCTTCTTCCCGTATACTGTCAACACTCTCCCCCCCCTAGGGTCTGTCGCCTCTGACAGACCTCTGCTCCACTGTTTGATCAATGTACTTCTGCAGGAGGTCGGTTGCCACTTCTTGTTCCTTGATGCGTAGTCCCCGGACCAATTCTCTCTGGAGGGCATCCCAATTGACTGCACCTGGTATGTTCGGTTGTGGTGTTGTGTAGAGTTCTGAGTGCATCGTTTGTTCGCATGCAAAGAGGTGTAGCAAATGGGTGGGCCTTGGCGCGAACACCTCTGAGTGTGCTTCCTAGAACCCTGTGGTGAACATATCATCGAAGGTTTGCTTATAGCAGGTAGGGAGATATCTGATGCGTGCGTGCCATGCATAAGCAACGCGTATGCTCGGGGTGGTGCTCATATCATAGAGCAGGTCATAATTACCATTAACAAACCCGGGAATCGGAGGTTGAATATGACATACATTGCGGAAAGTTTTGAGCACAACCTCCATCATATCGAATATCTTGAGCATCATCTGGGTAGCTACATCTGGCATGAGGTGGAGGCGTGGCATCCAATGTCTGATGGTTGCAATCATGTAAGATACTGTGGGGGTGCCGGTTGGGGGTGCAATGGCGGGGTAATTGAGCCATTCTCTACAGTTTACATTGTTCTGAACCTTGATGGCGAAGGCTTTCCATGATCTTCTTCTTTGTACTGGCCCATAACAAGGGTTATACTTCAAGTGCATGGGAGCGTGATCCCATGTTCTAAGCATTTCTAGGTATGTTTCAAGTAATCTTTGCCTCCAAGTAGGTTGGAATATCGCCCCTTTTCTGGCTGCCTCTGGGATATCTTCTGGTTCGAACTGGGTGGCGAAAGTAGGGCACTTGTTGGTGACTCTTTTGATCTCTGCGTTGTAGTCGGCCAACAATACAAAATATGGTTTATATTGTAATTCTGAGCTCGTGATTAGTCGTCTAGGAGCAAGGTGCCTGAAATATTCAGACTTGAGTATAGACTCCTCAATGGTTTTCATGGCCAGCATCTGATTTGCTACGCGCTCTTCGTGAGTGTGGCCCATCTCCTCTACCTGCTTCATCCATGCCGATGGGGGCTCCTCATATGTGTCTTGGCCTTCCTCCGTAATTCTGCCTCCTGGAAGGGGTTGAGGCTCATAATTGTCTTCAAATGTCTCCTCCACTGGATGACTACTGTTTCTTCTTCTATGGTTTGATCAGGTGGAGAGGGAGGTCGTTCATACTGTAACAACTTAATTTTTAGTTCTGCAACCTGTTGCCGTAGCTCAAGTACTTCATTGGTTACTGATAATTCCGGCTCTGGTGAGGTTACAGTGTTGGCCATCTCTTTAGGTTCTCGTTGGTGTGGTGTAGGCACTTGGGCTTTCTGTAGGTCTTTGACTTGGTCAACAAGCTGATCATGTGCTTCTAAGAGATTGGCATAGGTTTCCAATATTTGTTGTATGTTTTCTGAGGGGATGGCTTGGAATTTAGCAGGGTCGATGGGTGCCCCTGGAGTATTTTCCATGGCTGCTTCGAAGTTGTCTTGATTTTGTTGCTGTAGTCTTTTGTTTTCTTCTTGAGCAGCTGCTAAATGGCGTCGGAGTAGAGCCATGTTTCGTTGTAGTCTAGCATTACGGGCTAGCTGATCTCTAAGTTGTTCTTCCATTGCCCTACTCTTCTCTGCATGTGTGGACTCGAGCTCCACCTAATATTGTTGGAGGGTGGTCACCTCTTGCTGTAATTCCGTATTAGACAACTCCAAGGCAGTGACACGTGCCTAGAGGTGGGATGACAAAGTACAGAGCTCTTTATTGTTTTCTTCTAGTAACCTGTATTCCTGTTTAAGTTGGGCAGCAGCTTCGAGCATGGTGTTGAGTGCATGACTAAATGAGGTGGGTGCAGGGGTAAGGGTGGAAGATGCAAGGGGTCGGGAGATGGGAAAGGGAAAAGTGGATGTTGTGCCTACCGTGTTTGGCAATGGTGATGTGAGTGAAATGACACGTGGTGATGTTGGAATAACAGTGGTGGTGTGTGATCCTATGGATGGTGAGATGTCCATGGGATCGGACGTGAGAGTGTGTGATTCGTGAACTGTGAATACAGGGATGGTGGGTGTTGTGATAGTGGTGGCAGTGAATGTGGGGGAGTGGGGTTGGGAAAGGGGCTTTTTATTATAATTATTCACCTGCTGGAGTATATTTACAAGGTTTGTCCAGAATGACGATTGGGTGACTTGGGTTGAGTATGAGGCAGTTACTAGGGAAGTGGCCGGGATAGGGTTTGGGTGTGGGTGAATGGAAAAGGATGGGATACGGTCTGGCCAGTGGCAAGTGGTTGTCCAAGGGCGGGGAGACAGGAAGGATGACCTATTATGGTTTGATCGGTGGCAGGATGACCGGTGTGAGGTTCAAAAATTTGGGTGGAAGTGATGGATGTGGTTAAAGGGAAGGATGTAAAAACAGAGGTGTGTACAATGGTTTCATGATGGGTGGATATCGGTTGTGCAGAAAGACTAGTGGAGAAGGGTTCTGAGGGTTGAATGGAAGGTGGCAGTGGAGATGGTACCTGTGTAATTACATCTTGTTCGTCAGTGGGACTTGGGCTCGTCATGTGAACATCCTCTGAAATTGTGGTAGGCAAGGCGGTAGGGACTTCCATTTGAATCATTTTTCCTCATCATGGCCGTGTATCAATCCTTCGTTGATCATAGATAGGGTTTTCCTGATAGACCATTGTCCTCAATGCTTCCCCAATCCCACATGTCTCTGCCAATAGATTCAATGATTCAACAAAATGTGAGTCGACATTCTCGATTTGAAGCATTTGGTTCACTCGAGCTCTATTCGCCTCTTCTATCATCTTATGTCTTCTTTGTACCTGCTTGATTGTCTTGTATAGCCGTTTGAGTTGTGCCGTGTAGGCAGGGGCCTCCTCTTCACTGTCTTCTTGTTCATTTCTTTGTGCACCTTCCTGAACTTGTGTGTTTGGGTCATGAGGATGTTGTGCCACTTCTTCCCCATGTACTCTGCTTGTCTCGCCCCGTGGCTGTTCTCTTTGGACTGGTGTTCCTGGATCAACATTGTCAGGGGAATCTTCACTGTCTGATAGGGGGACCGTCTGCAGGAATCTTTCAAAATCAAAGTTTGGATCCTCTGTGAAGGTGGCCATAGATGCAAACTCTGCATCGGTAGGTAGTGGAGGGGCGGATGGAGCGGGTTGTACCACATCCCCCACTTGAGCTCCTTGAAGATGGATCGTGAAAGGTGCGACCTGAGCTTTTGGTCAGGGAGAGGCTTCGGTCGTGGCTTCTTGAGGGATCATTACCTGGGAGAGTGATCCACGCATTCATTTTGCAGGCTGGCTCCCTGACTTCCGCCCTTTGAACAACTCCAGTTGTGCATATTTTAGGGCTCTGGCAACCGGCACATCATATGCAAGACATCTATAGATAATTCTTGTAAGCGCACAACAACCATGTAAAGTAGGCTTCCTCACTCCCCGCTTGCCTGCCTCATACACTTGGTCCAAGATCCATACAGGCATCTTAATGGGCAAGCTTCTAGTCTCTGCTAGATATAGCCCATACCATATTTTCTTGTGAGGTTGGGTGAAACGGTCCTGAGCTGGGAATGCGAAGTGTTGGAGGCACATCCGCAAAGGTATGGCGATGTTGGGGGTGAGGGCGCACATTTCTTTTAGCTTCTTGATTCTATTGCTTTTCATCGACTCAGGCATCAAGGGGTCGCGGTCAGAAGGTACATGCGTGCCATACATCTGAAGTGCTTCCCTGATTAAAGTAACATTCAATTCGAACTTCCTCATTTCCTCCAAATTTGACAAGGAGGGCACCCAGAATGTGCCTGAATGATCTTTATCACCTGTCGGCTTCAGCGTGGCAATTAGGTAGTAGCACCTGAGGAAATAGGGTTTAGGCAGAGCTGCACTAAAATAAGTTTGTAATCCTGCTTTTTGCCAGATATCTTGAAGTGGAGCTGCATTTTGCAATGCTTCGAATTCTCGTGAGAAGAACTGGAAGGTCCGCCACACTCCTCCATGTTCCATCTTGGATTCCCAGATATGATCCACGTCTCCCAAATCTCCTGGCATTTCATTGAACCAGTGAGAGTGCCCTTTTACTCTTTCGGTTAGGTCATTTGGTGGATCTGGAATAGGAATTCTCCGCACATTCACGAACTCTTCAGGCCGAGCTGTTGGTGGGGCCTCCACCGGCATGGCATCCCAATTGATTTGAGCACCAGAGCCTGCCTGAGAGCTTGTGCCTGCTGCTGTTGCCATGAGAATAGGTTGCTTATCTGCTGGAAGAAGAAAGGCACATTAGTGTTGCATAGGAAACAAGATGTAATGGTGTTCCCTTCACAATACTAACATGACAATCCCTGAGGTCAGTGGTTAGTGGTTAGAGGTGAAGTGTTTGTGATAGGTGTGAGTGGTGATTAGAGGTCAGTGTCATCCTAGATGCATACTTTGGTTATGCAATCGGCTCAGAATGCTCTTGTGTTAGAGTGGACGGATTTATCGAATTGGGCCAGGGGGTTTAATACACAGTTTGATTCTCCAAACTTTGATAGAGGATTCGTATCTCTTAGAACTAAAGACAGGTGAAGATTTCTCGATGAGAGTGTGATGTATTTGGGACCTTTTGGGTACCCATTTCCAGAAATTCCTACGGTTGATGGGAGTGGAGACAGTGAGAGGTGTAGGTATCTTTTCATTTTCTGAGTTGTTGGCCACGAGTGTTTGTGAAAGTTGCTTCATCCTAGTGCCTGAAGGTGAAGTAATTTGGGCTTGTAAGCAGGCCTTGGGAACCCATATCTGTCTAGCATTAGGGATGGCCTTCATTGACCGCTTAGGAACCCAAATAGAAATGGTATGCCTAGGGGTTATCCTAGGGGGCTTCTTCACTTTGTTCCTTGATGGTGAGGCTCGTTTCTTGTCTCCTCGAGAGTCTGCTATTAGAGTTGTGGGTTTTCCATCCTTGCGTATCCAGATCTGCTTCGAGCCACGAGGTGCTCCGTGTTGCACGGGTTGGCGCTCCTGCCTCTTGATCAGTGGCCTCCTTCGTGTCGAGTGATGTTCGGTCTGCACGTTTAGAATCTTCTTTGGATCAGTTAGGAACTCCTTATTGGCTCCTGTACCTTCAGTAAGATTGACAATCCTCTGCACCATAGAAGTTTGTACAAGAACAACATTGTTATCTTCATGTGGATTCCTGGAGGGACCAGGAGGTGGTGCCTGTTCTATTGGTTTGAGTGCTTGATTTTCTAATTCAATCGTGAGACGGCTTTGGCCTACCCAAGCCTGAAGAATTCCACTTCTTAGGTTGAGGTTGACTGCGTGATCATAGATCCAATCTTGGCCTAAGACAAGAGGTTCGGTCAGATCCTCGTCTTCACACACTAGCACTTTTGCTGGCATGAGGACCTCTTGTATGTAGAGGGGAAGCTCCACCTCTCCTATGCAAGGGGTTTCAACACCTCCTAATCCTATCAAATATGCTTCTAGGGGTTTTACCTCCAATTACAGCTGCTGGCAATAAGAAAGCCGAACTGCACTTGTGGCTGCTCCTGAATCAATTAAAGCTCTCACGCTTGTTGTGCTGTCCCTTTGTCCTATTTCTAGGGTCACAAAAGGTTGTCGATCCACTATCTTATGGGTACGTTCACCTGAAGCCTCACACATGGCCATGTGGTAGCCTGGAGACTCTTGAGTGTCAATCATAGGCTGATCCCTCCCTTGTCTCCTCAACTTCATTCGTCTGATACGCTCTAAGGCCTCTGCCTGTGCTTCTTCTCGAATTCGTTTTTCCTCCTCTTTACGTTGCTTAGCAGTATTGAGTCGACTTAGCATTTCCTCCGTGAGGGGTTCCTGATACAACTTGACTCTGCATCCGCTAATATAGTTTGGGAGAACATCACCCTCTAAAGTGGCTAGTTGTACTGCTCCACTCGTGGAGATCCTATTGATGATCATAGGTCCGTATCCTCTCTTTTCTAGCTTCCTTGCGTGTTGTTTCAATGTGTAGACTAAAACTAGATCTCCTGCTTTCAGGCCCTTATCCTTCACATGGGCATCAAAGTATGCCTTTTGTCTCTTCTTAGCTGCATATATCCCTACAGCTGCTCTCAGTCTTGTTTCCCCTAATCGTTCAAGGTCAAAAAGTCTAGAGGAGAGTTCATGACCCGTCCATTCGTGCTCTTGTGCTACTTTCAATGTAGGTATTAAGAAGTCCAACGGTAGCACTGCGTTTTGGCCAAATACCATCTGAAAGGGGGTGGCTTGGAGTACCGTTTTGTAGGCGACTCGGTATGCCCAAACAGCATGGTGTAGCTGTTTGTCCCAATCAGAGCGTTTATTGTTCACTAATTTTGTCAATACATTGCATAGGATCTTATTGGTGCTTTCGGCTTGCCCATTGGCTTGAGGGTGATAGGGGGCAGACTTCTTATGTACTACCAAGAATTCTTGGAGCAGATTTTCAATAACTTCATTCAAGAAGTGAGTGCCTCTATCACTAACTAGCTCTATGGGTAGCCCGTATCTTGTGAATACATTCTCAAATAAGAACTTAGCAGTTGTCTGAGCGTCGTTCTTCGTTGTGGCTTTTACCTCTACCCACTTGGTTAGATAATCCGTGGCAACGATGATATACTCAGCATGGGAACCCTTAGCTGGGGGATTGATAGGACCTACAAAGTCTATTCCCCACTTAGAGAATGCACGTCCGCCCATCATAGGCTTCAGTGGCATCTCATCTCTGCGTATAGGATACTGGGTTCGCTGACAAATCTCACACCTCTTCACATAGGTATGTGCGTCCATGTGAAGGGTGGGCCACCAAAATCCTGCAAATAGGATTGCTTTGATCACCCTATCTGGACCAAAGTGTCCTCCTGCTACACCCTGGTGAGCAGTTTCCAAGATCTTTAGATATTCATTCTCATGAACACATAGTCTCAGGTAACCATCTTTTCCGCGCTTGTATAGATTATCACCAATGAGTGAATAATCTAGGGCCTCTTGTTCTAGACTTCTTTTCCTAACCAGAGTCATGTCTGGAGGGAATGTTTTCGTCCTCAAGAAGGATACTAGTGGTTCACTCCAATCTGGCACTATGGACACTTGATAAAGAGTGGCATGTTCCACAGGTGGTTTAGTGCAGCAGATTGGGCATTCTTTGCACAACTTCTGGACATCAGCTTCCATAGTCGGCCAATGCACTCCGAGTCTCCGTAATGTTTGTAGGGTTAGAGAGATGATCAGCTCTCAAATGAGTCCTCCCTTTCCTTACCACAACCTCGAAATCATATTCCATTAGTAAGAGAAACCATCTTACTAATCTTCCTGTATTGCATGGCTTGTTCACGAGATATAACAATGCTAGGTGGTCAGTAAAAAATTTAAACTTGTTTGCAAGCAGATAGTGTCTAAATTTCTTAACTGCATATACCATGCCTAATCCCTCTCTCTCTGTAGTGGTGTAATTTTGTTCAGCTGCATTCAATTGTCTACTAGCATAGGCAATTGGAAGATCCATATTACCTTCACCAGTAGGTTGCGCGAGTACACACCCAATAGCATAATTGGATGCATCCACATGAACATGAAATGGCTTGTTCCAATCTGGTGTGGTCAAGATTGGTGCTGAACATAATCTTCGTTTAAGCTCCTGGAAGGAGTTCTCACATTCATCAGTCCACTCAAAGTTTGTCAGAAGTCCGTACAGGGGCTTTGCAATGATGGCATACATGTGTATAAATCGTCGGTAATAACCACAATGCCCCATGAAAGCTTGTACTTCCTTGACATTCCTTGGTCTAGGTAGCTCTGCTATGGCTCTCACTTTCTCTTCATCAGTGGATATGCCATTCTTTGACACTATGTGTCCTAAAATCTTGCCTTGCCTGACCATAAAGACACACTTTTCTGGGTTCAGGCAGACTTGATATTCTCTACACTTGTCAAATATTTGTCTGAGTTCGGGAATATGGGTTTGTCTGATGTTGGAATGAGCACAAAGATCATCAACATAGACTTCTAAGTTTTTCCTCAGGAACTCCTTGAATACATGGCACATTAGTCTCTGGAAGGTAGCTGGTGCATTGGTAAGTCCAAATGGCATTACCCGAAAGGCAAATATACCCCATTCTGTGGCAAAAGCTGTCTTATGCTGATCCTCTGGAGCTATGGCTACTTGATTGTAGCCCGAAAATCCATCAAGGAAGCTGTACACTTCCTTGCCTGCTACTCTTTCTAAGAGATGTTCTGTGATGGGAAGTGGATAGTTATCTCGGATTGTGGCTGCATTGACCTTCTTCAAGTTAATGCATACACGCAGCTTGCCATTCTTCTTGGGCACCACTACAATGGGGGATACCCATTCAGTGTGCTCAATTTCGTAGATAAATCTAGCTTCAACCAGTCTATCTATCTCCTCTTTAATCTTGGCAGCGTAATTATCGTTATATGTATAGGGCTTTTGCTTAGAGGGTTTAGCATCTGAGGTCATGGGGATGGTGTGTGAGCATATGTCAGGGTCTACACCCTTCAAATCCTTGTAACTCCAAGCGAATACATCTCTGTATTCTCTTAGCAAGGCTATCAATTCTTGCTCTTCTTCTTCCGTCAGATCATGTCCGATGTAAGTGCATCTTTCTTCTCCTTCCTCGATGGCTACAACCACTTTCTTCGTGGTTTCTTTGTTATCATAGGCCTCCCCTGATTGCACCTCTCGTTTCGGCATTCTGATCATTACTCTCCTGTCATCTATCTCATATTTCTTAAAATTTTCTGGGACCTCAAACAAAGATTCTTCCTCTTCTGGTGTGACTGCTTTCTTCTTTCTTTTCTTCCCTTCTTCCTTCGGGGTCACATGTGTGGCTATCCTTACATCACTTGTAAGCTCTCCATGCCTCTGGGGTTGAAATTCTACTTCATAGAAGTATTCTTCATCTGATGCAAAAGGTGGGTCCATAATGATCGACTCTAGATCGGAGTCACTTGCCTCCTCAATTGCATCAGGGCTAGGTTCGCATTCTTCTAATACTGCCTCTCCCATGATGGGATCTATGGAGAAGACTGAAATGTCATAGCCATCCTCATCACAGTGGGGTGTCCGTTGTTCCTCATTGATGGCTACATCCATTGTTGCTAGGATTTCTGCCCAGCCATGGGGTTCAAATTCTTCGTCAGGAAATACTACAGGTGCATAGGCTGGGTCTTGAATGGGTCTATGTGTTTCGTTTGCACCTATATCTCTGGCCTTTTCTCTTTTCTCCTCTTCTACTGCTACTTTGCACATCCATAAGTGGGTATCTTCATGCATCCATGAGGATCCTGATCCTATGGAATGCACAGATTCCGTATCATCTTTGGCTCTATGGATGGGATTCCATTGGATAGGGGGAACATCTCTATGAGAGTAATCTTTGAGATTCACTTTGGTCGTGACACCTAGGTGTTGCAGGTACAAAGAGTTGGTTCCCCAGTCCTGTACCACTTGCAACTGTCGCATAAAAGGTAGTCCCAAGATCATCTCATAGGCATGATTTTTGCTAAAATCACATATAGCGAAAGTGTGCTCAAACTCGACACCACAGGTGGTGAGAGTTATTCCTTCTAGCAATCCTAAGGGTCTCTCAATATGACCATCGGCCATCTGCAATTTCATTCTCATTGGCCTGAGTGCTCGCTTGCCCCAACGCTTCCATAGGGAAGTGGTGGCAATTGCAACTCCTGCGCCTGAGTCCAAAATTGCCTTGGTGGTGTACTCCTGGTAGGTAATGGGAAGATAGGTGTTCCCTTCTTCACCTTCACACACATCTCCTAGCTTATCCAAGGGTATCTCTGGCACTATCCTATGAGATCCTACCTGGGAGCGAGGTTTTGCTATCTCGGGCACTTGATTGGCTACATGTTTCCATACTTCTGGTCTAACCTTAAGCAGCTCTTCCAAAGTGAGATTGCACTGCACTTTGGTGTTCTTCACTACCTCTGTGTTCCTAGGTATGACTGAATCTTCGTTTCTCACCATGACTGTAGGCGCTCTCATATAGGTGGACTTTGCTTCCCATGGGCCTGTGAAGTGGGGTAATTCTTGTAGAGAATTAGACTCGAAGTCTAATCTCTCTTGAGATTGGGTACTCTCCTGCTCTCCATAAATGGAAGGAAGGTCTTGAGGGAATTGATCGTGTGTGTCATCCACCAGTTCAATGGGAGGAGGGACTTCACTCTCTTTAGCCCATTTGTCTTCTTGAATCTCTCGTAGGAATTCTGGTGTGAATCCATTCATAGAAGATGATGTGTCTGGCTCCGTAGAGTTAGGCACATAAGCTTCAGGCACATAAGCTTTAGGCACATAAGCTTTAGGCACATAAGCTTTACGCACATAAACCTTCTGGGTAGGAAGACCTGCTCCTTCACTGGCCTTGTCATGGTGTTGAAAGGCAAGTTCCTTTTGTGAGTGTGCCATTGGATTTTCTATTCTTTCTAGGGAGGGGGGGTTGCCTGGTTCAGTGGAATTGGGCACGTAAGCTTTTGATGGGGGATGGGTCATGTTTTTGCTTGCTTTATCTCTTCCTTGATTTTTTTCTTCCTTGGCAGATCTTGCAATTATGCCCTCTAACTTCTCTAGAAGTCCATCCAAGTGTAATTGCATCTTGGCTGAGCCTGAGTAATTGAAAAGGCGACTAGCTTCAAACATAGTCTGAGCCAATGCGACCATTTTAGCACAAAGCTTGGTTCTTTCTATCTCTAGGTCAGCTCTAGGGTAGCACTTGTCATGATCCGTTACATTTGGCCCTTCTTGGATTCTGGCCTGATATGCTTTAAGCATCATGTCTATGTCTTTAGGAGTGGGATCGGCTAATACTGATCCTACTCGGGGTGGGGGGTGGGTTACGTGGGGTGTATTAGAGGGTGGAGGGATGGAGGGTGATGGGGATGGTAGCGGTGGGAATGTGTGAGAGTGCGGTTGAGATGTGATCTCTATGATTTTTGCTTTGGTTTCTCTCAAGCTTTCTTCAAGTTCGCTCATCTTTTTTGCCCATTGCCTTTTCATTCTTTCACGACTATCCTTCCATGCTCTAGTTCTCTTTTTGGTTATGCTCTCTGTTTCACTCACCTCGGGGCTCTTTTCCTGACCAACACCTTGGTTTTGTTGTAGTGCCTGGGCTCTTGTGATCACCTGCACAGGTGCAGTGGAAGTCACACTCCCTGTGGAGTCTACAACTAACCCAACAACATTGATAGGAGTGATTTTAGGCATGTTATTAGGGTTCTTTGGGCAATCTCGTAGGAGATGCTCTTTCCCGCAATCTTGACAGAAACCCTGAATGGTTACTGGTTGAGGTTGTGTAGGGGCAGGCAGTGGACAATCACGTATAAGGTGATCTCCCTGACATCTGAAGCATGGTCCTCTAGGAAATGGGGGTCGTACCTGCCTAGGTTGAGGTCTAGAGTTGGGGTTTGTGTACATGACATTAGCATATTCAGGTTCCCCACTATTTTCACTTGGGTCCTCATAATAGTATGACTCGTTATGCTCGGGTGACTGCATGTAATAAGCCTGTGGGCTATCAATATGTGTGGAGTCAAAACTATGGTCACTTGGATCACTGTCTGATAGCAATGGGGTGACTGGGACTATGGCTCTATTCGGATTTTCTTCAGCAGATGCATATTTCACTGGGATCACATTGGTTGGAGCAGGGGGTTGCTGCACTAGGACTGGTTGAGGTCTCTGCTGCCCTTGATAAGGTGGCTGATAAGTTTGCTGTGGTATGTTGTATTGTTGTGGTGGGTACTGATTCTGGTATCTACCATGTTGTGGATATGGCTGAGGGTAATTTTGCCTAACAGTTTGTTTGTTATATGGGCAGTCTTGTGCAGTGTGGTTGGTGTACCTGCGCTCTATGGTGCAGTACTGGCTACTAGGATTCGCCTGGGGTTGGGCCATAATGGGACATACATTTGCCATATGGTCACCGCCACAAGTGTAACACCGCTTAATTGGGGCAAATCTCAGAATTTGTTTGCTAGAGACACCTAGTTTTTGAGCTACCTTCTCTGCAAGTTCCTCAATGGATGTGGATTGCCCAGATGTGAGGCTACTAGAGCTATCAGAATCCTTATAGATTTTTGATAGTTCTAATTCCTCACCTAGATTATCCTCAATGTCTATGCACATGCGCACGCACTCTTCTATCGTTCTGGGGTCCTTCAGATACACATATGACCTGAGCTTGGTGCTCAACAATCCATCTAAGAACAAGGCCACTTGTTTGGCTGGTGTGGGTAACTCCGGCATCGGGCATCTCTCCAGGTACTGCCTAAATCTTCTTCCAGCTAGTCTGACCGTCTCTTGAGGTGTTTGTTTGAAGCTATGAATTAGTGAGGAGGTGTTATGCCTGATTCCACTCTTAGAAAACTCAATGATAAATGGCTCTAAGAGCTGGTCTATGTTTCTGAAATGCCTCTCGTTTAGTGGTTGAAACCACGTAAGGGCAGTGTTCCTAAGGGTTAGACCAAAAGCATTATATTGTGTGAATAGGTCCTCTACCTGTTCAGCTTTCAATACTTGCCGAAATTCTGCCACATGGTCATAAGGGTCTCCCGTGCCATCGAAATAATTCTTCATGGACTTCACCAGTTGAGTTGGTCGCAGGGTCCTAGTGTGTTCTCTCTGCCTTGGCAAAGGAAAATCGTCAGTATTCCTTTGATTCCATGGGGTTCTATGTCTCTCAGGTTCCACTCTATTCCTTTCTGTTCCAGTTCTTTCCCTTCCCAGAGAGTTGGCAAAACTTACCTCAGGTTTGTCTCTACTTCTATCTCTTTGAGCTCCATGAGCTTGGGAGGTCCCAGCTCCTTGGTGACCAAAGAACGCATTAGACCTTGGTTGGGGAAAAACAAATTCACCCTTCCAAGTGTAGGCATGTCTGCCATGCTCAGTGACCATGAAGATTCTCTCTGATGCATTGTCTAGGTAGGTTACTTGTCCTGGGCTATCAGGGTCTTTAAACTCATAGATTGTGAGGGCACTCACTTCCTGAGGTTGAGCAGATTTATATCTCCAAAAAGCCTCATCGGTTTCTCGGTTTAAAAGCAGATCTATGCTTTTATTATCCTGTGGAACCCACTCTGGAGTCATGATTCTGGTCAAGACAGATTTACCCCTGGGAGTTCTCGGCTCTTTCTCTAAATTTCCTTGTTCTATATCACCCATGTTGGTCTCTGCAATCACATTTCCAAACTCGTCTGTTCTATCAGGAAGAGTGGTGACTACATAAATAGTCCCCTCTTTATCCAGGTATGCTCCATTCTCGAACTTGACTACCGGGTGTTCTAGTCCATGGGGTTGATCGGGGTTCTTAATCTAGACCACAGATCTTCTCAGGCCGTCTTTGTAGATGCGAGCACCTAGACAATTCATCCTGATGTATTCCAATTGAGTCTTGTAAGGTCCCTCTGGCTTTTCTAGATAAGCCACCCCTGAACTACCTACTGGTCTCTCCATGTGATAGGACATCTCAGAATCACTTGCTTCTGATCTGGGAGTGTATGGGTAATCACTCAACTGCTGGGCCCAAGACCTGGCAGTGTGATTGAAACTAGCTTCAGAAGATCTGAGGCTTTGTCTGTCTCGGCCTAAGTGTCTGCCTGATCTAAGGTTCATATGCCTGATTTATCTACCCCCTTGGACCTAAGCACACTCTCGTTGCAGGTTAATTTGCACCAATCACTTTGTTCTTTTGAGTTGAATATTATGTTTATGGTCTTGTCTGAAATCGCGTCGTCAGGAGTACTTAAGTGAATTTCCGCACTTGATGAGTGATCGACTCCAGTTTACCTTTTGTCCCTTAGAGTTTTCGCACTTAAGACCTACTTAATTCTTGCACTTGGTTGATTAATACTCTTGGACTTGATTCGTGCCTAACGTTGCCCTAATTAATTACCACACCTAAGTCGTACTTAGCCTATGCTAGGAATTGACAAAGGAGGGTTGAGAGATCTTCCAACCTCAATTAGCTGGTTGACCAGACTGCTACACAAGCCTAGGAAGCCTTCTCCCAAGCTTGGTACTCACCCTTGCTAGCTTTCTTTGGATTGCCTTGAGTGCACACAATGTTCTTGCAAAAGCTCACCAGTCAGTATAGCTCTCTTACCACAAGTAATTGACAGACACACATCAATATTTTGTAGTCCCCCTGGAGTAGCTCACTGTACCCCCTCAATCTTAGGACCACCTAATTTCACCTAAAGGTCAACTTAAAAATACATGTTCTAAAACTCCGTGTATGATTCTTACAAAAACCAGTCGAGGCCCACGTAGCATTCTCAACGAGCTTTCCAACAAGACCAAAATCTCAACAATCGGAGTTCGTATGGTCAGGTTATGACCATTCAGGCACTAAAGGGTCAAAACAGGCTCTCAGGGTTCAGGAGATCCCTCTCTGGTTTCTAGGTCTTTTGCCCACTTCCAAGGTTCTAAAGTTATACCAAGGTGCCTAAAATTAAGCTCAACTACCCTTCAATTCACTAAAAAATAACCCTAAATTTTTCATGTGTTAAAGGCCGTGTATCGCGATAGGTCGGGTCGAGGTGTCGCGATAGGTGGGAAGTGTCGCGATAGCTCGAAGTGTCGCGATAGGTCGTGAGGTGTCGCGATAGCTCGAAAGTGTCGCGATAGGTCGTGAGGTGTCGCGATAGGTCGTGAGGTGTCGCGATAGCTCGAAAGTGTCGCGATAGGTCGAAGTGTCGCGATAGCTCGTGAGGTGTCGCGATAGGTCGTGAGGTGTCGCGATACTCCCAAGTGTCGCGATAGGTCGAAGTGTCACGATAGCTCGTGAGGTGTCGCGATAGCTCGTGAGTGTCGCGATAGCTCGTGAGTGTCACGATAGCTCTTGAGGTGTCGCGATAGGTCGAAGTGTCGCGATAGCTCGTGAGGTGTCGCGATACTCCCAAGTGTCGCGATAGGTCCAAAGTATCGCGATAGGTCGAAGTGTCGGGATAGCTCACGAGGTGTCGCGATACTCCCAAGTGTCGTGATAGGTCGAAGTGTCGCGATAGCTCGTGAGTGTCGCGATAGCTCGTGAGTGTCGTGATAGCTCGTGAGGTGTCGCGATAGCTCGTGAGTGTCGCGATAGCTCGGGATATGGTGAATTTTTCTGTTCTGTCTAGTGATCCTGGGAGCTCTAGGCCTGCGCAGTGTCGTGGTGCACTCAGAATCGTGAATGGGTGAAGTTTTCGGAGTGTCGCGATAGCTCGAGCTCAACGCCTCGGGGACTGTGCAGACAGATTTCGTACCTGCTGAGCTTGCTGGAGATGATGATGGAGCTGCCACCTGCAAGAAACATGCAAAAAACACACAAAACAAGAACACACACGCTCGCTCTCTCTCAAACTCGCACACAAATGAGGGGAATGACAAGGAAGAGGGAATATGTAGTGGAGAAGGAGGTGGAGGTGGAGATGGAGAAGGAGGTGAAGATGGAGATGGAGAAAAATCAGAAATTTATCGACTACTTACCATTCCAACGCGTCCTCTCTACGTCTTACCATCACACGCTCATCCTCAAAGCTCGAATCCCCGGCAACGGCGCCAAAATTTGGTGTTGCTCAGTGATGAGTAGCACCTCCTTTAATGTCAATCCGGGAAGACATGAGGATGGTATGAAGACCTCGAGCAAGTGAAGGCACAAATGTGTGGGTGAGAAGCACACTAACATGCACACACATACACACACACGCGGACACACGACAAGAACAAAGAGAGTAAGACAATGGAATCACTTCTATTGCAACAAAGTTCTCATACAAGCTCACAACTACAAAAAGCTCTCTCAAAAATGAGCTCTCTAGCTCTATTTATAGTTTTTGACTAGCTTTGGCCCTGTCCAGACCTAGTGTCCGGCCTAGTTAAAAATTAGGTTCCAGGGCTTATTTGAGGGCTCAAACGAGATCTAAAAATTATGAAAATTGGCAGGCAACTACTTCTAAGGCTCCCCAAGGTCAAGGACTCCTCGACTTGTACAAAATGGAGCTACAAAAAGGTGAAATGATATTTACAAGGGTTTTTAGTGATGAGAATCACTTTAAAATGATGTAAGGGTTTTGAAAAAAATGAAGGGTTGCCTTAGTGCTAGATCTGCATGTGTGTCCGTACTTGCTTGTTCCCGTATACTGTCAATAGGTATCCCCCAAGCGTGGGACCTTGGCTAGTTGGCCCTTGTCCCTCACACATATGAGCTGATCCCTGTGGATCAAATGGACTGATCCCTGTGGATCAAATGCACTGATCCCTGTGGATCAATGTCTAACACTTGCATTGAGCTAGTGCTCTAGCTTGAGAGAAGATGATAATCTAAGAGTAGGTCCTTATATAGCTTCATAAGTCTTGTGAAAAGCACCTTCTAAGATCATCACAAAAAGTTGAAGACTTCACCAAACTAATAAAGCTATGTTCGCCAAAAGCTATGCTAAATTGCATGAAAGACAAAACATTCACCAAAAGCCAAAAATACTTTGTTATCCATTCAAAGAATTTGAACATTAGCCCTCTCTATGAGAGGCTTTCATCTTAGCCAAGGTGCCCACACGAGTTCTCTGATGAGAAGCTACAAGAACACATCTTATGGCTTTACTATTGGACCATTAGGACATTATTTCCAATAGAGCTTGTATAGTTGAGTGTATTTATTCATTGTTGGAAAGTAAAAATGTTGATTCACCACATGAACTTCCAATTCAATGTCTTCTCTCTTTATTTCTTTAGATGTTTTGTGCTTTGGGTGGTGTTCTTCATCATTGATATCTATAATTTCATCTTTTTTCCACTTAAAATCTTAATCAATGTGAGAAATGATGGTCTTATATGTTCCATCAAATTTTATTACCCTAGCCCATTGGTGATACATTTGCTTCATTAGGGAACTGGATTGTGTTGATCACTTGAATACACCTTTCATGATCAATCATATGTATTTTAGCACTAAGAATCATTCTATGCTTGTAGCCTTGCGTCGACTTCTGCAAATACGTTTGTTAATGTGAAAAATATGATTGATATCCATGATTTCAATGTTGGATAATACGTTTGTTAATGTGAAAAATATGATTGATATCCATGATTTCAATGTTGGATTGGGAACTGAATCAATTGATCTCATCTTCTCCCATCCAAAGTCCTCTAAATTTATTGATACTTTGTGGAGAAAAGAGTGATACTACATGTGTTCTTTTGGTTGCCATTTCTTGAAGTAGAAACACTTGAAGACTATTAGCATCATAATTGAATCCATCCAAAACATGTCAGACATTCCTAAGTGATAATCCCAATATGAAAGATGAATAATTGATATCTCATTAGAATTCTTGATTTTATTCAGAGTTTATGTGTTGTCTTATATGGTGCTCCCCTAATACGTATTGTGCTCTATGAGTCATCGAATCCCTATCAAGTTTTTTTTTTTGTTTTCCTTTATCTTTTTTTTTTCTCCTTTGTTTATGGAATTTTTATTTTTTGGGTTAAACAAAGATGCAATATATAGAATCACATATCACATGCTAAAATTGTGGTGGATTAGGTAGATACAAAAATAAAAAGAAGAATTACTACTCACACTAGACTATTCCTATTATACAAGGAGATGAAACCTATTGCCTTTGAGGATGTGCACCAGTAAATAGATATCAAAAGCCGTGTCTAGGTGCAATTTCATTGAATGTGGACCTATCGATGCATACTTTACATGCAAGATACTTTATGTGTGTATTGATTTTGAGAAGTAACTTCCTATCAAATGATACTACAATTGCTTGACTACATAGCTCTCTAGATCCAAAGTGTCATTGATGACCTCCCACATTTCTAAAATGATGGAGTCGGTTTGACATTGCATCGATAAAAGTGGAACAAGATTATGAGTATGATTATTTGGATGTGTTTCAAATGGATTTACAAATAGATTTACAAATGGTTTGACTCATTGTGAGAAGATGATAATGAGAAAGAATTGGAAGATGCATCACAAAAGAGTGGCTATTCATGATAGGAGCATGAAAGATCTTGGAGAAGGACATGCTTTTGGATCTTCTAGGAGGCTAACATGGGGGGGACACTTTTGTCATTCTACTTGACTCTCATCCATCACACCTGCTTATGCTACCGATTGCAACTAGGTTGAGATCTACTATTTGTGGATTGATAATTTGGAAGTGTGTGAGAATTCCCTACACTACAAGTCGACACATTTTGGCATTGTTGTTGGGGAGAGCAAGGATCGTACCTAGGTAACTTGTGTGATGGACATCGTGATTGTGCATGAGTATCACTTTTTAAGATTGCCAAACATTGCATGAAAGAAGGCTATTTAACTCTTCAACCAAAGAGTCACTCAAGCATTGCTCTTGCCCCTAGGGGTGATATTTGGTGATTGCAATTAGTTAGTGCATATTGTGTTGAAAAACATGATGCAAGCTACACAAAAACTAAAGGAAGCTATGGAGGGCTCAAAATAGACAAGGAACAACATAATGATGAATATGAAAAGAAATGAACAAAGTTATGGAATGGAGACTTGCATAAGAACCATAGCGTTTGATCCTCATGCAGAGAGTCTCATGGTGCTACATGAAGCAATGAGGAGAGGTGAAGTGAGGCCCTCCTTATATGGACTGGAGAGCAAATATCCTTGCATGTGGGATAAGTGAACTTGCATGAGAATGATTATGAGTGTGGACATGGAACTCTCAACACCTACCCTCCATGTGATGAAACTTTGTTTGTAATGTGGGAGAACTAGTCATATATGGAAGCACTTAGTCCATTGGGGGTTTTTTAATCTAAGGACATATGGGATCCTTAGACATGGCTTGGACATGTGGCATCCAAGTGTGGGACATATGGCATCCAAGCCTCGGACATATGGCATCCCTTCGAATTTTGGGACCTATGGGATTCCTAGACATAGCTTTGAGATATGACATCCAAGTGTTTTGTGGGGATTGCATAGCTACATTGGTCTCTATCTACTATTACAATACATTTAGTAAAGTCTATCAAATTCTTTGAGCTATTTCTCTATATGTATTGCCTTATTATCTAATCTATTGATTGGAATATACATTTAGAAATGTGATAAGAATACATACAAATTTTCATAGTCATTGAAGTTGTAGATCTTGCGTTATGATCAAATCAAGGTGAGTGGGTGTGTGTATCTTCATCTTCCTGAAAAGTTGGGATCATCCCCCTAAATTCTTATGCACATTGGCCTAAGCACAGTCCTCCTAAACTCATGAAATAACTTGGTATAGCTCAATCAACACTTCATTTGAAAGTGTACAAAAGGTATCTTGTCAATTCCTACCAAGTTGTGAAGGCTAAGTAAAATAATTAGTGCCTTCTTCCATAAATAGAAGTTTTTCTCAAGTTTATGCATACACAAAATTTATCTTTTTTGACCATAGAGTTTTGAGAATGATGTTACAAAGTAGTATGGTGATCCAAATGGATATATTGAAGCTTAGTGATTCCATTAAATATCCTTGGAGTTACTTAGGTTTTTCTAGAGCAGGTTTTTGCCAAAACCCTCTTGTCTTTGTGCATTACCATCACTTCTCACTATGGTATCAGAGCAATTGAAAAAATGGATCAAAGAAACTACTCAACATGGTCTCTAAGGATAGAGGCTTACTTGCAAGGGAGAAACGTATATGGATATATCTAAGGAGAGGACCAGGAAAGGTTAAAGACATGGTGTGCACATGATCCTTTGGTAAGATCATATATGCTAAACTCTATCTCTTATTTCTTTCTTTCCCATATAAGACAAGTTAAGACCTCTCAAGACACATGGAATGATTTGGAAGCATTCTTCTCCTCAAGTATCAAAACTAGGAAAAACCAATTGTGGATGGAGTTCACAACACTAAAAAATATGCCAAAACAAAGTGTGATTGATTTTCTCACCAAGATGAAGGATATTGTAGATCAATTTGGAACCATTGGAGAAATCATTGATGAAGAACATATTGAGAGGCAAGTCATCAATTGAATCAAGGTAGATGACAAGTGGGACACTTTCACAACTATGATGAATTATACATGGACATGCAAAGTGCCAGTCTTTAGCACTCTTATGGGACAACTCTTCACTCATAAGGCCAAACTTATGAAAAATGGTGAGAACCACAAAGGTAACCAATCCTCTGCCCATTACACATATAAAAACAAAGGCAAAGATAAGAAAGGAAAAGGTAAAAGGTCTAATGACAAAGGAAGCATCTCCAAAGCTAACTTTGTAGGTAGAGGTAGAGGCTCAAGAGGAAGATGTAGAGGAGGTAGAAAAGGCTAGGGGAGAGCTCAAAGCTCCTCACCTTCTGCCATATTTGGTCTATCAAATCACATCACGGATCGTTGTTTCACAAACCCAAGTAATGAGAGAGGAAGAGGATAGAATGGAGGTGGATATGGAGCTCTAAGAGGTAGATACAACAATTCGTATGGATACAAGAACAACACCTACAAGAAAAACTATCGAGGATATAAAGGAAGGAGAGACTACAACAATTAAACAGATGATCAAGCTCAAGAGGATTTACTTCTACTTATGAATATGACAATGAAGGAAAGTAAGTATGATGAGCATCTGTTCTACATTGATTCTAGATGCTCAAATCATGTAGTAGGGAATGTAACCTTGCTCTCAGACTTGGAAGATCCAAAGAATAAGCATGAGCTTCAAATAGGTGATGACACAAGGCATCTAGTGGAGAAGATAGGGAATGTAAAGACTTCCAATGGTAATATAAATCTATTGAGTAGAGTCCTCTATGTGCCAAGTATTACTAAAAACCTAATAAGTGTAGGTCACATTGTGGAGAAAGGTTTGCAGGTGAGATTCACCAAGCATGAAGCTTATGTAGAGGATCCATATCAGGGTTTCAATGGGATAGAAAAGGGAGAGAAAATAGGTAGATTGCTCACATTTGAACTCCAAGGCACTAAGAACATTGCTTTGTTCAGTTATGGTACCCAAACCCCATCAAATCTAGAGGTTTGGCATAAAAGGTTGGTTCACATTGGGAAGAGATCCCTCAAAAAAATGAGTGGAGATCAACGTTGTACATGGACTACCAAATATCGCAAAGCACCACATGATATACAAGTGTAGTGCATGTCAATTTGGAAAATCTCACAAGCAATCATTCACCAAGAAAGGATACATACATGGAGACCTTATGGAGCTTGTCCACATAGATTTTTGGGGATCAAATAAAGAACCATTATCTCAAGATCAAGGTATTATGTGTCATTTATAGATGGTTGTAGCAGATGGACTATTTTGTATTTTAGGAAGCATAAGAATTAAGTGTTCTCATGTTTTAAGAAGTACTTAGCTCTTGTCGAGAATCAAAGACCCTAAAAAGATTAAGGTCTGATGGAGGGAGAGAAAACTTCTCCCTTGATTTTGATTCCTACATGCAAGATACGAGAATCAAGAGAGAAATTACTACCAAGTACACACTTTAATAGAATGGAGTAGTAGAGAGGTGGAATAGGACCATTGTTGAAGAAACAAGGTCCATGTTGAATGAAAAGAAGCTACCAAATTATTTGTGGCTAGAGAGAGTGTCCACTACCACATACTTGATAAACAAATTACCTTCAAAAGCCTTGGATGGTATGACCTCTTATGAAGCTCATTTCTAATCCTCTTCCTAGCAACATTGAAAGGTCTAACACACGAATGGTTTAGCCTATTTACAGACAACCATTTTGCTACTTGGGATTTAATGAAGGATGCCTTCAAAACATAGTTTCAACAAGGAATCACAACGAAAAACAACACTAAAAAATTAGAGAACTTACAAGTAGGTACAGGGGAGATATTTCCCAAATTTTTTACTAGAGCTAAAGCGCTTATGGCTCAACTACCAAATCTCCCCATGATTTTTTTTGTCAAAAAGTGGCTTGCTAAACCACTTCCCATATCCACACAGTGCAAGATCAAGGAATTATGTTTTCTAAAGCAACAATTGGAAAATTTTCATTACTACGACAATAAGGTTGGAACAAATGAGACACCAATATGGAACTAGCTCTTCTAGTCTACCATACCTTGTGGAACTTGAAGATCGAGTAACACAATTGAGGAAACAACTTGAAAACTTAAGAAGGAACAATCCCCAGAAAGAAGAAGAAATTGTAGTGACACAACCAAGGTGTAAAATTGAAGCATTAAAACTACAAAAGGAAGAGGAGGCCCAATCAAAAGAACTGGCAAAATTTGATAGGAGCTATAAGAACTTCGTGGAAGTGCCATCAAAAGTGGACTATGTTGCACCATGTGTAGAAAATAGGGCCATGTGGTAAATGAATTCCCTTTCCAACTTCGATTTGCTAATTATGAAGGAAACCGTTGTGAAACCCATGAGTGTCACTCAAGAGGAATGCTTGCACAAGAATATTGGTGACAAGGAGTCCAACCACCACCGAATGTAATGAGTGTTGCTCCAAGTCAGTGTAACATCCACAACCCATGTCCTCGGGGTAATTTTGGTAATGGACCTAGAAGTCCAATCATTTGTTTTAGGTGTGGGGAGTGTGGACATTATCAAAGAAAATTTCCTCCGCCGAAGAATTCTCCTCCTTGTAGAAATTGCCTAGAAGCTAAAGATCACTACACCATTTGTTTCCCAAAGAACAAGGCATCCACATCAGGGCCTCACATTGAGATGATCCCTGTAAGGAAGGAGTTGCATAAGAGACTGTTGGCAGTATACGAGAAGAGGCAAGTACGAGCATACAAGCAGATCTAGCACTAAGGCAACCCTTTATTTTTTTCAAAACCCTTACACCATTTAAAAGTGATTCTCATCACTAAAAACCCCTGTAAATACCATTTTCACCTTTTTGTAGCTCCATTTTGTACAAGCCGAGGAGTCCTCGAGCTTGAGGAGCCTTAGAAGTAGTTGCCTACCAATTTTCGTATTTTTTAGACCTCGTTTGAACCCTCAAATAAGCTTTGGAACCTAATTTTTAACTAGGCCGGACACTAGGTCTGGACAGGGCCAAAGCTAGTCAAAAACTATAAATAGAGCTAGAGAGCTCATTTTTGAGGCTTTTTTTGTAGTTTTGAGCTTGTATGAGAACTTTGTTGCAATAGAAGTGATTCCATTGTCTTACTCTCTTTGTTCTTGCCGTGTGTGCGCGTGTGTGTGTATGTGTGTGCATGTTAGTGTGCTTCTCACTCACACATTTGTGCCTTCACTCGCTCGAGGTCTTCATACCATCCTCATGTCTTCCCGGATTGACATTAAAGGAGGTGCTACTCATCACTGAGCTACACCAAATTTTGGCGCCGTTGCCGGGGATTCGAGCTTTGAGGACGAGCGTGTGATGGTAAGACGTAGAGAGGACGCGTTGGAATGGTAAGTAGTCGGTAAATTTCTGATTTTTCTCCATCTCCATCTCCATCTTCACCTCCTTCTCCATCTCCACCTCCACCTCCTTCTCCACTACATACTCCCTATTCCTTGTCATTCCCCTCATTTGTTGTGTGCGAGTTTGAGAGAGAGCGAGCGTGTGTGTTCTTGTTTTGTGTGTTTTTTGCATGTTTCTTGCAGGTGGAAGCTCCATCATCATCTCCAGCAAGCTCAGCAGGTACGGAATCTATCTGCACAGTCCCCGAGGCATTGAGCTCGAGCTATCGCGACACCCCGAAAACTTCACCCATTCACGATTCTGAGTGCACCACGACACTGCGCAGGCCTAGAGCTCCCAGGATCACTAGACAGAACAGAAAAATTCACCATATCCCGAGCTATCACGACACCTCACGAGCTATCGCGACACTCACGAGCTATCGCGACACCTCACGAGCTATCGCGACACTCACGAGCTATCGCGACACTCACGAGCTATCGCGACACCTCACGAGCTATCGCGACACTCACGAGCTATCGCGACACTCACGAGCTATCGCGACACCTCACGAGCTATCGCGACACTCACGAGCTATCGCGACACCTCACGAGCTATCGCGACACTCACGAGCTATCGCGACACCTCACGAGCTATCGTGACACCTCACGAGCTATCGCGACACCTCACGAGCTATCGCGACACCTCACGAGCTATCGCGACACCTCACGAGCTATCGCGACACTTCGAGCTATCGCGACACTTCCCACCTATCGCGACACCTCGACCCGACCTATCGCGATACACGGCCTTTAACACATGAAAAATCTAGGATTATTTTTGAGTGAATTGAAGGATAGTTGAGCTTAATTTTAGGCACCTTGGTATAACTTTAGAACCTTGGAAGTGGGCAAAAGACCTAGAAACCAGAGAGGGATCTCCTGAACCTTGAGAGCCTATTTTGACCCTTTAGTGCCTGAATGGTCATAACCTGACCATACGAACTCCGATTGTTGAGATTTTGGTCTCGTTGGAAAGCTCGTTGAGAATCCTACGTGGACCTCGACTGGTTTTTGTAAGAATCATACGCGGAGTTTTAGAACATGTATTTTTAAGTTGACCTTTAGGTGAAATTAGGTGGTCCTAAGATTGAGGGGGTACAGTGAGCTACTCCAGGGGGACTACAAATATTGATGTGTGTCTGTCAATTACTTGTGGTAAGAGAGCTATACTGACTGGTGAGCTTTTGCAGGAACATTGTGTGCACTCAAGGCAATCCAAAGCAAGCTAGCAAGGGTGAGTACCAAGCTTGGGAGAAGGCTTCCTGGGCTTGTGTAGCAGTCTGGTCAACCAGCTAATTGAGGTTGGAAGATCTCTCAACCCTCCTTTGTCAATTCCTAGCATAGGCTAAGTACGACTTAGGTGTGGTAATTAATTAGGGCAATGTTAGGCACGAATCAAGTCCAAGAGTATTAATCAACCAAGTGCAAGAAGTAAGTAGGTTTTAAGTGCGAAAACTCTAAGGGACAAAAGGTAAACTGGAATCGATCACTTATCAAGTGCGGAAATTCACTTAAGTACGCCTGACGACGCGATTTCAGACAAGACCATAAACATAGTATTCAACTCAAAAGAACAAAGTGATTGGTGCAAATTAACCTGCAACGAGAGTGTGCTTGGGTCCAAGGGGTTAAATAAATCAGGCATATGAACCTTAGATCAGGCAGACACTTAGGCCGAGACAAACAAAGCCTCAGATCTTCTGAAGCTAGTGTCAATCACACTGCTAGGTCTTGGGCCCAACAGTTGAGTGATTACCCATACACTCCCAGATCAGAAACAAGTGATTCTGAGATGTCCTATCACATGGAGAGACCAGTAGGTAGTTCAGGGTTGGCTTATCTAGAAAAGCCAGAGGGACCTTACAAGACTCAATTGGAATACATCAGGATGAATTGTCTAGGTGCTCGCATCTACGAAGACGGCCTGAGAAGATCTGTGGTCTAGATTAAGAACCCCGATCAACCCCATGGACTAGAACACCTGGTAGTCAAGTTCGAGAATGGGGCATACCTGGGTAAAGAGGGGACTATTTATGTAGTCACCACTCTTCCTGATAGAACAGACGAGTTTGGAAATGTGATTGCAAAGACCAACATGGGTGATATAGAACAAGGAAATTTAGAGAAAGAGCCGAGAACTCCCAGGGGTAAATCTGTCTTGACCAGAATCATGACTCCAGAGTGGGTTCCACAGGATAATAAAAGCATAGATTTGCTTTTAAACCGAGAAACCGATGAGGCTTTTTGGAGATATAAATCTGCTCAACCTCAGGAAGTGAGTGCCCTCACAATCTATGAGTTTAAAGACCCTGATAGCCCAGGACAAGTAACCTACCTAGACAATGCATCAGAGAGAATCTTCATGGTCACTGAGCATGGCAGGCATGCCTACACATGGAAGGGTGAATTTGTTTTTCCCCAACCAAGGTCTAATGCGTTCTTTGGTCACCAAGGAGCTGGGACCTCCCAAGCTCATGGAGCTCAAAGAGATAGAACTAGAGACAAACCTGAAGTAAGTTTTGCCAACTCTCTGGGAAGGGAAAGAACAGGAACAGAAAGGAATAGAGTGGAACCTGAGAGACATAGAACCCCATGGAATCAAAGGAATACTGACGACTTTCCTTTGCCAAGGCCAAGAAAACACACTAGGACCCTGCGACCAACTCAACTGGTGAAGTCCATGAAGAATTATTTCGATGGCACGGGAGACCCTTATGACCATGTGGCAGAATTTCGACAAGTATTGAAAGCTGAACATGTAGAGGACTTATTCACACAATATAATGCTTTTGGTCTAACCCTTAGGAACACTGCCCTTACATGGTTTCAACCACTAAACGAGAGGCATTTCAGAAACATAGACCAGCTCTTAGAGGCATTTATCATTGAGTTTTCTAAGAGTGGAATCAGGCATAACACCTCCTCACTAATTCATAGCTTCAAACAAACACCTCAAGAGATGGTCAGACTAGCTGGAAGAAGATTTAGGCAGTACCTGGAGAGATGCCCGATGCCGGAGTTACCCACACCAGCCAAACAAGTGGCCTTGTTCTTAGATGGATTGTTGAGCACCAAGCTCAGGTCATATGTGTATCTGAAGGACCCCAGAACGATAGAAGAGTGCGTGCGCATGTGCATAGACATTGAGGATAATCTAGGTGAGGAATTAGAACTATCAAAAATCTATAAGGATTCTGATAGCTCTAGTAGCCTCACATCTGGGCAATCCACATCCATTGAGGAACTTGCAGAGAAGGTAGCTCAAAAACTAGGTGTCTCTAGCAAACAAATTCCGAGATTTGCCCCAATTAAGTGGTGTTACACTTGTGGCGGTGACCATATGGCAAATGTATGTCCCATTATGGCTCAACCCCAGGCGAATCCTAGTAGCTAGTACTGCACCATAGAGTGCAGGTACACCAACCACATTGCACAAGACTGCCCATATAACAAACAAACTGTTAGGCAAAATTACCCTCAGCCATATCCACAACATGGTAGATACCAGAATCAGTACCCACCACAACAATACAACAGACCATAGCAAACTTGTCAGCCACCTTATCAAGGGCAACAGAGACCTCAACCAGTCCTAGTGCAGCAACCCCCTGCTCCAACCAATGTGATCCCAGTGAAATATGCATCTGCTGAAGAAAATCCGAATAGAGCCATAGTCCTAGTCACCCCATTGCTATCAGACAATGATCCAAGTGACCATAGTTTTGACTCCACACATATTGATAGCCCACAGGCTTATTACATGCAGTCACCCGAGCATAACGAGTCATACTATTATGAGGACCCAAGTGAAAATAGTGGGGAACCTGAATATGCTAATGTCATGTACACAAACCCCAACTCTAGACCTCAACCTAGGCAGGTACGACCCCCATTTCCTAGAGGACCATGCTTCAGATGTCAGGGAGATCACCTTATACGTGATTGTCCACTGCCTGCCCCTACACAACCTCAACCAGTAACCATTCAGGGTTTTTGTCAAGACTGCGGGAAAGAGCATCTCCTACGAGATTGCCCAAAGAACCCTAATAACATGCCTAAAATCACTCCTATCAATGTTGTTGGGTTAGTTGTAGACTCCACAGGGAGTGTGACTTCCACTGCACCTGTGCAGGTGATCACAAGAGCCCAGGCACTACAACAAAACCAAGGTGTTGGTCAGGAAAAGAGCCCCGAGGTGAGTGAAACAGAGATTATAACCAAAAAGAGAACTAGAGCATGGAAGGATAGTCGTGAAAGAATGAAAAGGCAATGGACAAAAAAGATGAGCGAACTTGAAGAAAGCTTGAGAGAAATCAAAGCAAAAATCATAGAGATCACATCTCAACCGCACTCTCACACATTCCCACCGCTACCATCCCCATCACCCTCCATCCCTCCACCCTCTAATACACCCCATGTAACCCACCCCCCACCCCGAGTAGGATCAGTATTAGCCGATCCCACTCCTGAAGACATAGACATGATGCTTAAAGCATATCAGGCCAGAATCCAAGAAGGGCCAAATGTAACGGATCATGACAAGTGCTACCCTAGAGCTGACCTAGAGATAGAAAGAACCAAGCTTTGTGCTAAAATGGTCGCTCAGACTATGTTTGAAGCCAGTCGCCTTTTCAATTACTCAGGCTCAGCCAAGATGCAATTACACTTGGATGGACTTCTAGAGAAGTTAGAGGGCATAATTGCAAGATCTGCCAAGGAAGAAAAAAATCAAGGAAGAGATAAAGCAAGCAAAAACATGACCCATCCCCCATCAAAAGCTTACGTGCCCAATTCCACTGAACCAGGCAACCCCCCCTCCCTAGAAAGAATAGAAAATCCAATGGCACAATCACAAAAGGAACTTGCCTTTCAACACCATGACAAGGCCAGTGAAGGAGCAGGTCTTCCTACCCAGAAGGCTTATGGGCCTAAAGTTTATGTGCCTGAAGCTTGTGTGCCTAACTCTACGGAGCCAGACACATCATCTTCTATGAATCGATTCACACCATAATTCCTACGAGAGATTCAAGAAGACAAATGGGCTAAAGAGAGTGAAGTCCCTCCTCCCATTGAACTGGTGGATGACACACACGATCAATTCCCTCAAGACCTTCCTTCCATTTATGGAGAGCAGGAGAGTACCCAATCTCAAGAGAGATTAGACTTCGAGTCTAATTCTCTACAAGAATTACCCCAATTCACAGGCCCATGGGAAGCAAAGTTCACCTGTATGAGAGCGCCTACAATCATGGTGAGAAACGAAGATTCAGTCATACCTTGGAACACAGAGGTAGTGAAGAACACCAAAGTGCAGTGCAATCTCACTTTGGAAGAGCTGCTTAAGGTTAGACCAGAAGTGTGGAAACATGTAGCCAATCAAGTGCCCGAGATAGCAAAACCTCGCTCCCAAGTAGGATCACATAGGACAGTGCCAGAGATCCCCTTGGATAAGCTAGGAGATGTGTGTGAAGGTGAAGAAGGGAACACCTATCTTCCCATTACCTACCAGGAGTACACCACCAAGGCAATTTTGGACTCAGGCGCAGGAGTTGCACTTGCCACCACTTCCCTATGGAAGCGTTGGGGCAAGCCAGCACTCAGGCCAACGAGAATGAAATTGCAGATGGCCGATGGTCATATTGAGAGACCCTTAGGATTGCTAGAAGGAATAACTCTCACCACCTGTGGTGTCGAGTTTGAGCACACATTTGCTATATGTGATTTTAGCAAAAATCATGCCTATGAGATGATCTTGGGACGACCTTTTATGCGACAGTTGCAAGTGGTACAGGACTGGGGAACCAACTCTTTGTACCTGCAACACCTAGGTGTCACGACCAAAGTGAATCTCAAAGATTACTCTCATAGAGATGTTCCCCCTATCCAATGGAATCCCATCCATAGAGCCAAAGATGATACGGAATCTGTGCATTCCATAGGATCACGATCCTCATGGATGCATGAAGATACCCACTTATGGATGTGCAAAGTAGCAGTAGAAGAGGAGAAAAGAGAAAAGGCCAGAGATATAGGTGCAAACGAAACACATAGACCCATTCAAGACCCAGCCTATGCACCTGTAGTGTTTCCTGACAAAGAATTTGAACCCCACGGCTGGGCAGAAATCCTAGCAACAATGGATGTAGCCATCAATGAGGAACAATGGACACCCCAGTGTGATGAGGATGGCTATGACATTTCAGTCTTCTCCATAGATCCAATCATGGGAGAGGCAGTATTAGAAGAATGGGAACCTAACTCTGATGCATTTGAGGATGCGAGTGACTCTGATCTAGAGTCAATCATTATGGACCCACCCTTTGCATCAGATGAAGAATACTTCTATGAAGTAGAATTTCAACCCTAGAGGCACGAAGAGCTTACAAATGAGGTGAGGTTAGCCACACAAGTAGCTTCTAAAAGTGGAGGAAAGAAAAGAAAGAAGAAGGAAGTCACTCTGGAGGCAGAAGAATCCTTGTTTGAGGTCCCAGAAAACTTTAAAAAATATGAGATAGACGATAGGAGGGTCATGATAAGAATGCCTAAACGTGAGGCACAAGCAGGAGAAGCCTATGATAGCAAGGAAACTACCAAGAAAATAGTTGTCGCCATCGAGGAAGGAGAAGAAAGATGCACATGCATAGGTCACAACCTAACAGAAGAGGAAGAGCACGAATTGATAGCCTTGCTAAGAGAATACAGAGATGTATTCGCTTGGAGCTACAAGGATTTGAAGGGTGTTGACCCAGACATATGCTCTCACACAATTCCCATGACCTTAGATGCTAAACCCTCTAAGCAAAAGCCATACACATATAATGATAACTATGCTGCTAAGATCAAAGAAGAGATAGACCGCTTGGTGGAAGCCGGATTTATCTATGAAATTGAGCATACTGAATGGGTATCCCCCATTGTAGTGGTGCCCAAGAAGAACGGCAAATTACGAGTATGCATAAACTTGAAGAAGGTTAATGCAACCACTATTAGAGATAGCTATCCGCTTCCTATCACTGAGCATCTATTAGAAAGGGTAGCAGGCAAGGAAGTGTACAGCTTCCTAGATGGGTTTTCGGTCTACAATCAAGTAGCCATTGCATCAGAAGATCAGCATAAAACGGCTTTTGCCACAGAGTGGGGTATATTCGCTTTTAGGGTAATGCCATTCGGGCTGACCAATGCTCCCGCAACCTTCCAAAGACTAATGTGTCACATGTTTAAAGAGTTCTTGAGGAAGAATTTGGAAGTCTATGTTGATGATCTTTGCGCTCATTCCAACATTAGACACACCCATATACCCGAACTCAGACAGATCTTTGATAAATGCAAAGAATATCAAGTCTGCCTGAACCCAGAAAAGTGCGTTTTTATGGTCAGGCAAGGCAAGATTCTAGGACACATAGTGTCAAAGAATGGCATATCTACTGACGAAGAGAAAGTGAGAGCTATAGCAGAGCTACCTAGGCCAAGGAATGTCAAAGAAGTTCAAGCTTTCATGGGGCATTGTGGTTACTACCGCCGATTCATTCACATGTATGTTGTCATTGCAAAGCCCATGTACGGACTTTTGACGAATTTTGAGTGGACTAATGAGTGTGAGAACTCCTTCAATGAGCTGAAGAAGCGATTGTGTTCAGCACCAATTTTGACCACACCAGATTGGAGCAAGCCATTCCATGTTCATGTGGATGCCTCCAATTATGCTATTGGATGCGTACTTGCACAACCTACGGGTGAAGGGAACATGGATCTCCCTATTGCCTATGCTAGTAGACAACTAAATGCAGCTGAACGGAACTATACCACCACTGAGAGGGAAGGAATAGGCATGGTGTATGCGGTTAAAAAGTTTAGACCTTATTTGCTTGCAAATAAGTTTAAGTTTTTTACTGATCATCAAGCATTACTATACCTGGTAAACAAACCATGCAACACCGGAAGGTTAGTAAGATGGTTTCTCTTACTAATGGAGTATGACTTTGAGGTTGTGGTGAGGAAAGGTAGGATTTTGAGAGCAGACCATCTCTCTAGGCTCACATCCGGAGAGGCCCCACAAGGAGTGTCAGATGACTTACCTGATGCATACTTGTTCAATTTGGAAGTGGTGCCCCAATGGGCCAAGCCCTTAGTGCCAATACTTACATATGGACCTAATCATCCAATAGTAAACACACAGGATAAGGAGGTAGTCAAAGCTCAAAAGTACCACATCATGGCTGGAAGAATGTACAAGCACACGGATCAAGGGATCTTGGCCTGTTGTGTGGAAGAGGATGAATACGCTAAATGGTTGCAATTAGCACATGTAGGTGCATTAGCGCAACACCACTCAAAGCGACGAACCTTACAGACACTACGGAGACTCGGAGTGCATTGGCCGACTATGGAAGCTGATGTCCAAAAGTTGTGCAAGGAATGCCCAATCTGTTGCACTAAGCCACCTGTGGAACATGCCACTCTTTATCAAGTGTCCGTAGTGCCGGATTGGAGTGAACCACTAGTATCCTTTCTGAGGACTAAAACATTCCCTCCAAACATGACTCTGGCTAGGAAAAGGAGTTTAGAACAAGAAGCCTAGGATTACTCACTCATTGGTGATAATCTATACAAACGTGGTAAAGACGGTTACCTGAGACTATGTGTCCATGAGAGTGAATATCTCAAGATCTTGGAAACTGCTCACCAAGGTGTAGCGGGAGGACACTTTGGACCAGATCGGGTGATCAAGGCAATACTATTTGCGGGCTTCTGGTGGCCGACCCTTCACATGGACGCACATACCTATGTGAAGAGGTGTGAGATTTGTCAGCGAACCCAGTATCCTATACGCAGAGATGAGATGCCACTGAAGCCTATGATGGGTGGACGTGCATTCTCTAAGTGGGGAATAGACTTTGTAGGTCCTATCCATCCCCCAGCTAAGGGTTCCCATGCTGAGTATATCATCGTTGCCACAGATTATCTAACCAAGTGGGTAGAGGTAAAAGCCACAACGAAGAACGACGCTCAGACAACTGCTAAGTTCTTATTTGAGAATGTATTCACAAGATACGGGCTACCCATAGAGCTAGTTAGTGATAGAGGCACTCACTTCTTGAATGAAGTTATTGAAAATCTGCTCCAAGAATTCTTGGTAGTGCATAAGAAGTCTGCCCCCTATCACCCTCAAGCCAATGGGCAAGCCGAAAGCACCAATAAGATCCTATGCAATGTATTGACAAAATTAGTGAACAATAAACACTCTGATTGGGACAAACAGCTACACCATGCTGTTTGGGCATACCGAGTCGCTTACAAAACGGTACTCCAAGCCACACCCGTTCAGATGGTATTTGGCCAAAACGCAGTGCTACCATTGGACTTCTTAATACCTACATTGAAAATAGCACAAGAGCACGAATGGACGGGTCATGAACTCTCCTCTAGACTTTTTGACCTTGAACGATTAGGAGAAACAAGACTGAGAGCAGCTGCAGGGATATATGCAGCTAAGAAGAGACAGAAGGCATACTTTGATGCCCATGTGGAGGATAAGGGCTTGAAAGCAGGAGATCTAGTTTTAGTCTACACATTGAAACAACACGCAAGGAAGCTAGAAAAGAGAGGCTACGGACCTATGATCATCAATAGGATCTCCACGAGTGGAGCAGTACAACTAGCCACTTTGGAGGGTGATGTTCTCCCAAACTATATTAGCAGATGCAGAGTCAAGCTGTATCAGGAACCCCTCACAGAGGAAATGCTAAGTCGACTCAATACTGCTAAGCAACGTAAAGAGGAGGAAAAACGAATTCGAGAAGAAGCACAGACAGAGGCCTTAGAGTGCATCAGACGAATGAAGTTGAGGAGACAAGGGAGGGATCAGCCTATGATTGACACTCAAGAGTCTCCAGGCTATCACATGGCCATGTGTGAGGCTTCAGGTGAACGTACCCATAAGATAGTGGACCGACGACCTTTTGTGACCCTAGAAATAGGACAAAGAGACAGCACAACAAGTGTGAGAGCTTTAATTGATTCAGGAGCAGCCACAAGTGCAGTTCGACTTTCTTATTGCCAGCAGCTGCAATTGGAGGTAAAACCCCTAGAAGCATATCTGATAGGATTAGGAGGTGTTGAAACCCCTTGCATAGGAGAGGTGGAGCTTCCCCTCTACATACAAGAGGTCCTCATGCCAGCAAAAGTGCTAGTGTGTGAAGACGAGGATCTGACCGAGCCTCTTGTCTTAGGCCAAGACTGGATCTATGATCACGCAGTCAACCTCAACCTAAGAAGTGGAATTCTTCAGGCTTGGGTAGGCCAAAGCCGTCTCATGATTGAATTAGAAAATCAAGCACTCAAACCAATAGAACAGGCACCAACTCCTGGTCCCTCCAGGAATCCACATGAAGATAACAATGTTGTTCTTGTACAAACTTCTATGGTGCAGAGGATTGTCAATCTTACTAAAGGTACAGGAGCCAATAAGGAGTTCCTAACTGATCCAAAGAAGATTCTAAACAAGCAGGCCGAACATCACTCGACACGAAGGAGGCCGCTGATCAAGAGGCAGAAGCGCCAACCCGTGCAACACGGAGCACCTCGTGGCGCGAAGCAGATCTGGATACGCAAGGGTGGAAAACCCACAACCCTAATAGCAGACTCTCAAGGAGACAAGAAACGAGCCTCACCATCAAGGAACAAAGTGAAGAAGCCCCCTAGGATAACCCCTAGGCATACCATTTCTATTTGGGTTCCTAAGCGGTCAATGAAGGCCATCCCTCATGCTAGACAGATATGGGTGCCCAAGGCCTGCTTACAAGCCCAAATTACTTCACCTTTAGGCACTAGGATGACGCAACTTTCACAAACACACGTGGCCAACAACTCAAAAAATGAAAAGATACCTACACCTCTCACTGTCTCCACTCCCATCAATCGTAGGAATGTCTGGAAATGGGTACCCAAAAGGTCCCAAATACATCACACTCTCATCCAGAAATCATCACTTGTCTTTAGTTCTAAGAGCTACGATTCCTCTATCAAAGTTTGGAGAATTAAACTGTGTATTAAACCCCCTGACCCAATTCTGTAAATCCGTCCACTCTAACACAAGAGCATTCTGAGCCCATTACATAACCAAAGTATGCATCTAGGATGACACTGACCTCTAATCACCACTCACGCCTATCACAAACACTTCACCTCTAACCACTAACCACTGACCTCCGGGATTGTCATGTTAGTATTGTGAAGGGAACACCATTACATCTTGTTTCCTATGCAACACTAATGTGCCTTTCTTCTTCCAGCAGATAAGCAACCTATTCTCATGGCAACAGCAGCAGGCACAAGCTCTCAGGCAGGCTCTGGTGCTCAAATCAATTGGGATGCCATGCCGGTGGAGGCCCCACCAACAGCTCGGCCTGAAGAGTTCGTGAATGTGCGGAGAATTCCTATTCTAGATCCACCAAATGGCCTAACCAAAAGAGTAAAAGGGCACTCTCACTGGTTCAATGAGATGCCAGGAGATTTGGGAGACACGGATCATATCTGGGAATCCAAGATGGAATGTGGAGGAGTGTGGTGGACCTTCCAGTTCTTCTCACGAGAATTCGAAGCATTGCAAAATGCAGCTCCACTTCAAGATATCTGGCAAAAAGCAAGATTACAAACTTATTTTAGTGCAGCTCTGCCTAAACCCCATTTCCTCAGGTGCTACTACCTAATTGCCACGCTGAAGCCGACAGGTGATAAAGATCATTCAGGCACATTCTGGGTGCCCTCCTTGTCAAATCTGGAGGAAATGAGGAAGTTCGAATTGAATGTTACTTTAATCAGGGAAGCACTTCAGATGTATGGCACACATGTACCTTCTGACCGCGACCCCTTGATACCTGAGTCGATGAAAAGCAATAGAATCAAGAAGCTAAAAGAAATGTGCGCCCTCACCCCCAACATCGCCATACCTTTGCGGATGTGCCTCCAACACTTCGCATTCCCAGCTCAGGACCGTTTCACCCAACCTCACAAGAAAATATGGTATGGGCTATATCTAGCAGAGACTGGAAGCTTGCCCACTAAGATGCCTGTATGGATCTTGGACCAAGTGTATGAGGCAGGCAAGCGGGGAGTGAGGAAGCCTACTTTACATGGCTGTTGTGCGCTTACAAGAATTATCTATAGATGTCTTGCATATGATGTGCCGGTTGCCAGAGCCCTAAAATATGCACAACTGGAGTTGTTCAAAGGGCGGAAGTCAGGGAGCCAGCCTGCAAAATGAATGCGTGGATCACTCTCCCAGGTAATGATCCCTCAAGAAGCCACGACCGAAGCTTCTCCCCAACCAGAAGCTCAGGTCGCACCTTTCACGATCCATCTTCAAGGAGCTCAAGCTGGGGATGTGGTACAACCCGCTCCATCCGCCCCTCCACTACCTACCGATGCAGAGTTTGCATCTATGGCCACCTTCACAGAGGATCCAAACTTTGATTTTGAAAGATTCCTGCAGACGGTCCCCCTATCAGACAGTGAAGATTCCCCTGACAATGACGATCCAGGAGCATCATTCCAAAGAGAACTGCCACAGGGCGAAACAAGCAGAGTACATGGAGAAGATGAGGCACAACACCCTCATCGCCCAAGCACACAAGTTCAGGAAGGAGTACAAAGAAATGAGCCAGAAGAGAGTGAAGAGGAAGCCCCTGCCTACACAGCACAACTCAAGCGGCTATACAAGACAATCAAGCAGGTACAGAGAAGACATAAGATGACAGAAGAGGCGAATCGAGCTTTAGTGAACCAAATGCTTCAAGCCGAGAATGTAGATTCCCATTTTGTTGAATCATTGAATCTATTGGCGGACACATGTGGGATTGGGGAAGCATTGAGGACTATGGTCTATCGGGAGAACCCTACCTATGATCAACGAAGGATTGATACACGGCCACGGTGGGGAAAAATGATCCAAATGGAAGCGTCTACTGCCTTGCCTACCACCATTTCAGAGGATGTTCACATGGCTAGCCCAAATCCCACTGACGAACAATATGTAAATACACAGGTACCATCTCCACCGTCACCTCCCATTCAACCCTCAAAACCCTTCTCCACTAGTCTTTCTGAACAACCGATATCCACCCAACATGAACCCATTGTACACACCTCCGTTTTTACATCCTTCCCTTTACCCACAACCATCACTCTCGCCCAAATTTTTGAACCCCACACAGGTCATCCGGCCACCGATCAAACCATAATTGGTCACCCCTCTTATCTCCCCACCCTGAGACAACCACTTGCCACTAGCCAAACCTTATCTCAACCTTTTCCATTCACCCACATAGTTTCTTCCTCCCAACCCCTACCCACTGTACCCCTGTTAACCCCCTCAGAATCAACCCAAATCACCCAACCATCATTCTGGACAAACCTTGTAAATATACTCCAACAGGTGGAGAATTATAATAAAAAGTCCCTCCCCCAACCCCACTCCCCCACCTTCACTGCCACCACTAACACACCACCTACCGTTCCCGTATTCACAATTCACACTTCACACACTATCACATCCGACCCCATGGATATTTCACCATCCACAGGAGCACCCACCGCCACGTCTGTTCCACCATCATCACATCTCACCTCACTCATAGGCACATCATCCACTTTTCCCTTCCCCATTTCCCTACCCTTTGCATGTTCCACCTCTACCAATGCATCCACATCATTTAGTAGTGCACTAGACACCATGGTTGAAGCGGCCACTCAGCTTAAGCAAGAGTATAAGCTATTAGAAGAAAATAACACAGAGCTGTGCAATCTCTCGGCCCAACTCCAGGCACGAGTCGATGCCTTGGAACTAGGTAATACAACACTACAACATCAGGTGACTGACCTCCAACAATCGAAGACAAAACTCGAAGCTAAGTATGCAGAGACAGGCAAAGCTATGGAGGAACAACTCAAAGAACAAATGGGCCGCAATGCGAGACTTCAACGCAACATGGCTCTACTACGTCGCCATCTAGCAGCGGCTCAAGAAGAGAACAAAAGGCTACAACAACAAAACCAGGAGAACCTAGAAGCGGCCATGGAAAACACCCCGGGAGCACCCATCGACCCTGCTCAATTCCAAGCCCTCCCCTCAGAAAACATACAACAAATATTGGAAACCTATGCCAATCTCTTAGAAGCACATGATCAGCTTGCTGACCAAGTCAAAGACCTACAAAAATCCCAAGTGCCAGCATCACACCAACGAGAACCTAAAGAGATGGCCAACGCTGCAACCTCACCAGAGCCGGAATTATCAGTAACCAATGAAGTACTAGAGCTACGTCAGCAGGTGGCCGAGTTAAAAATTAAATTATTACGATATGAACGACCCCCCTCCCCACCTGATCAGCCAAGTGAAGAGGAGACCATTGCCATTCCGGTGGAAGAAACATTCGAAGATAATTATGAGCCACAACCTCTTCCAGGTGGCAGGATCACTGAAGAGGGACATGATACATATGAGGAACCCCCATCAGCATGGATGAAGCAGGTAGAGGAGATGGGCCACACTCACGAAGAGCGGGTTGCAACCCAGATGCTAGCCATGAAAACCATAGAGGAGACCATACTCAAGTATGAATATTTCTCGAACTTGGCTCCTAGGCGGTTGATAACTAGCTCAGAGTTACAATATAAACCTTATTTTGTATTGTTGGCGGACTACAATGCTGAGATCAAATGCATAACCAACAAGTATCCCTCTTTCGCAACACAGTTCGAACCCGAGGACATCCCAGAGGCAGCCAAAAAAGGGGCTATATTCCAACCCATATGGAGGCAAAAGTTACTGGAGACCTATCCGGAAATGTTACGAACATGGGATCATGCTCCCATGCATCTAAAATATAACCCATGCTTTGGACCGGTACAAAGAAGACGCTCCTGGAAAGCATTCGCCATCAAGGTTCAGAACAATGTGAATTGCAAACAGTGGCTGAACTACCCCAAAATCGCACCACCGACAGGCCCACCTACAACAGCATACATGATGGCTACCATCTGATATTGGCTTCCACGCCTCCACTCCATGCCAGATGTAGTTGCACAGATGCTACTCAAGATATTTGATATGATGCAGGTTGTGCTCAAAACCTTCCGCAACGTATGTAACATTCAGCCTCCGATTCCCGGCTTCATCAATGGTAATTATGACCTCCTGTATGATATGAGCACAACCCCAAGCATACGAGTTGCTTATGCATGGCACGCACGCATTAGATATCTCCCTGCCTGCTATAAGCAAACTTTCGACGAGATGTTCACCATGGGATTTTGGGAAGCACATTCAGAGGTATTTGCACCACGACCAACCCACCTGCTGCAACTATTTGCATGCGAGCAAACAATGCATTCAGAGCTCTACACTACGCCACAACCTAACATGCCTGGAGCAGTGAATTGGGATGCCCTCCAGAGCGATTTGGTCCGGGGACTACGTATAAAAGAACAAGAATTGGCAACTGACCTCCTGCAGAAGTACATTGATCAAACAGTGGAGCAGAGGTCTGTCAGAGGCGACAGACACTAGGGGGGGAGAGTGTTGGTAGTATACGAGAAGAGGCAAGTACGAGCATACAAGCAGATCTAGCACTAAGGCAACCCTTTATTTTTTTCAAAACCCTTACACCATTTAAAAGTGATTCTCATCACTAAAAACCCCTGTAAATACCATTTTCACCTTTTTGTAGCTCCATTTTGTACAAGCCGAGGAGTCCTCGAGCTTGAGGAGCCTTAGAAGTAGTTGCCTACCAATTTTCGTATTTTTTAGACCTCGTTTGAACCCTCAAATAAGCTTTGGAACCTAATTTTTAACTAGGCCGGACACTGGGTCTGGACAGGGCCAAAGCTAGTAAAAAACTATAAATAGAGCTAGAGAGCTCATTTTTGGAGGCTTTTTTTGTAGTTTTGAGCTTGTATGAGAACTTTGTTGCAATAGAAGTGATTCCATTGTCTTACTCTCTTTGTTCTTGCCGTGTGTGCGCGTGTGTGTGTATGTGTGTGCATGTTAGTGTGCTTCTCACTCACACATTTGTGCCTTCACTCGCTCGAGGTCTTCATACCATCCTCATGACTTCCCGGATTGACATTAAAGGAGGTGCTACTCATCACTGAGCTACAGAGACCATCATGCCATCACCATATTCCAGGGTGGTACCTAGAAGAAATTAAATCTTTTGTTATGTAGAAAAACAACAAAGGGAAAGCCCCTCAAGAAGAAGCATGCAAGAGTCGAGTACAAATGAATTGAATAAGGAAAAGGAGACACTTGATGAAAAACCTACTCCAAGTGAATATACACAACCGAATGAAGAGCTTACAAGCACAAGTGAAGCCATTAGATATGCATTCAGCAAGACGTGAAAGGAGCTTGAGAATTCACACATAGCCCATGCTCCTATGGAATATAAGGCTTCAAGTCTATTTAAATCCATTAAAAAGTAGGTTGAAGAAGGGAGATCCCTAGAATCCATTTTGAAGAGGAAAAAATGAATGCTTAATCTCCCAGGGCACCTTCTACTCAAGGGGATCTCCTTAGGGAAGTGTACCCTATGCTCTCTCAGACACACATTAAAAAAAAATAGTAGTAGGTTGGTTGTGCACCTTATTGAAGATTTAGAACATCACTGATTCTAGAATTCCTTCAAAAAAATATCACATGAGATACTACTAGCTTATTTGTAGAAACCCTTCTAACAAGAACAAACAATGACTTGAAATAAAAGCACAATCACATAGACAAGAATAGGACACTTCTTCCAATACAAAATAATATGATGACTAATTACATGCACAAGACACAATAGAATAACATAAAGAGATGGGCAATTGAGGGGGAGAGTCCCAACTCACTGCTCCGCAAGAAAAGAAAGACATCTTTTGAGCCTAGGAGCTTGATAACTTATAAAGCAGGCAGTGGTAACTACCCTTGCTCAACTCCACTTGTTGTAGTCAAGTGCCCAACCCACTCCTCCTTCACATAGCTCCCAATTCAATGCTTCAATATGCTATCCACCCCTTGGAGAAGCTCGAAGGGACTCCCCCCTCTACACATTATGTAGAGGCCTTGTGTCTGTGTCCCCTCTATAGTCTATGATCTTGTCCTTTCTTTGATGGAGAGGTCTTCTTATATAGTTTTTTCTGTGGGATTGGTAGGAGTGGAGGTGTTACACTTATGTGTTCCTCAAGTAGCTTTGATGTGACCTTTTTCCCTATACATGGGCACTTTTCACTCTAGTGCTAGCTAGAGGTTTTTTCCCCATGTTACCACATACTTGATACTCTCATATGTGGTGGTACTTTGTACTTAGGGATATTATTCAGCTCTTACTTCAGTTCAGTTCATCGTCAATAGAGAGAGCTATTCCAGCCATCGTCTTCTCCGTGTGTCTTGCTGCGTTTGTGCTCCTTGTGTGTGCTTCTCATGTCTCTCTCCCTTCTACACACACCCAATAGTGGTATCAGAGCAGATTCAGCTCCTTCTCAAGTTTCGGTTTTTCGCGTCATGGTGCGCATGCACTTTTTAACAATGCAAATCGACTTTGGAGCATAGAACAGTAAATTTCAAGAGCCAAGAAATATTTCCACCAGGTGCTCTGAGGTTTTACCCCCATTTTGAAGCCATTAGTGCAATTAGAATCGCCATCAGAGTGACAGTTGTGAGCTAAAATTTTAGCATTCATTTCAGCTTTCGTCAAAGTGAAGATTTTGTCACATTCTTGTTCTTTTGTGAAATGGCGGGCAACAATGACTTGTTTGGCATGCTTCAAGCTGAAGATAAGCTTGATGGGACCAACTATCCAATGTGGTCTTACATGATGAAGCATGTTCTTGTTGCTAAACAACTTTGAAACATAGTGATAGATGTAGATCGAAGACCGGCAGGTGCTTCTACTTCACAGTCTACTGTCACAGATGGAGTTTCTTCTTCGAGTACAATGGTTTCTCCTTCTCCACCTACACAAGAGCAGCTTAGATGGGATGGAAAAGATGCTCAAGCTCATGCTTTGATTGCTCTTTTAGTGAAGCATCATATAGTTCCACACATTCGGTCATGTTCTACATCAAGACAAGCATGGGACACCCTTGCTTCTTTGTATGCCGTGCATAATGAAGCATGTGTTGCATACTTGAGGAAGCAACTTGAGAATGTATGTATGGCTGAAAATGAGTCAGTGGATGTGTATGTGACACGCATCAAGGACTTGAAAGAGCAATTGGCAAACATAGATGAGATCATTCTGGATACATCACTCATTTCTACATTGTTGAAAGGATTACCAGAATCTTTTCAAAGCTTTGCTACTACATGACTCTGTTTGGTTGCAAAATGAAATCCTAATATGTATGCATTTGATGAGGTTGTGTCTCTTCTTTTGCAAGAAGAGCAATCTAGAGTGAATAGGAGTGGTTTGATTGAGGGAAAACAAGCAGTTGCTATCTCACAAAAGAGGAAAAGCAAGTATGATTTAGCTTTGTGTTCATCAAAACCAAAGCCTCAAGCTTCCTCTTCCACTCATTCCTCTAATGATGGTGATTTGCAAAAGAAGAAGAGATGCAAATATTGTCAAAAGGCTGGTCATACTATTGATGAGTGTAGAAAGCTTGCTAAATGGAATGAAAAGAAGAAGGAATATGGCATGTCTATTGCTGAAAATTCAGTAAATGTAAAGAATGATGAAGCTAACATGGCTCAAGATTTTTGGGCATGTGTTGTTACATGTCATTATGATGCTTCTTTGCATTCTAAATGTATGGTTGTGAGTGAGGCTGATTCCGATTGGTTCTTTGATAGTGGTGCTTCAAAGCACATAACATCATGCAAAAGATTTTTTGCCTCTTTGAAAGATGCAGCCAAAGGAGGACATGTGGTGTGTGCAAACAATGCCTCTTATCCTATCATTGGAGTGGGAGAAATTGAGCTTTGGCTGCAATCGGAGGTGTGATTCTCTTGAAAAATGCATTGTATGTGCCTAGTATCAAGAAGAACCTAACTTCAGTTCCATTGATTGCCAAAGCTGGACTTCATGTACACTTTGTTGATGATAAGTGTATGGTTCATGATTTCAGCAATGGTGATGTTATGATGTCTGGTACATTATGTAATGGTTTGTATCACATGGTTACATACAAGAGGGTTGCCTCGAATGCCTTGGTTGCTCATACTTCTTCCATGGCTGAAATGGAGCTTTGGCATGCTCGTTTTGGTCACTTGAACTTCAATAGTTTGCTCTAATTGCAAAAGAAGGACATGGTTATTGGTTTGCCTACACTTGAGTCCATTGAAAAGCATGCATCTGAAGGTTGCATTCTTGGAAAAATGCATCATGCTTCTTTTCTAAAAGATAGTCATACACACACTACAAGAAAATTACAGCTTGTTCATAGTGATCTATGTGTTCCTGTCAAGACTCCATCTTTTGGGAAGCATGTATATTTTGTTACCTTCATTGATGATGTTACTCGCCATACATGGGTGTATCCTATGAAAGCAAAGAATGAGGTATTTTCTTGCTTCAAAGCATTTTTAGTTATGACTAAAAGTTTTTCTTCACAAAAGCTTTTGACTCTACGCACGGATCATGGTGATGAATACATGTCACGTAATTTTAATGCTTTCTTCTTGAAAGATGTATTTCACACCAATGTACGGTGCCATATACACCTCAACAAAATGGTGTTGCCGAGCCTAAAAATAGAACACTTCTTGAAATGGCACGATGTATGGTTAAAGGAAAGCATCTTCCTGATAAGTTTTGGATGGAAGCGATCATGTGTGCAAACTATGTGTTGAATCGCTACCCTATAAAAGCATTGAGAGTCATCACTCCTTATGAGTCTTGGAATGGTCATAAGCCTATAGTTAGTCATATGCGTGTGTTTGGTTGTTTGGCATATGCTCTTGTGCCATCACAACAACATCACAAACTTGATGACAAGGCAAAGAAATGTATATTTGTTGGTTATAGTGCTGAAAGTAAGGGATGTTGTTTGTACCATCCATTGACAAACACAATTATTGTGAGTTGAGATATGGTATTTGCTGAAAATTCAGTCTTCCCTCTACTTGAATGCAAAAAATAGCCAACAATTAGCTCAAAAGATGTGTTCGATACACTCATGCCTTTATTCCAAAATGATGTGCTTGACTATGGCCATGTAGACCAGCCAACTGAGGCTCAAAGGGCTAAAAAATTCCAACAAAATAGTGCTGAAAATGCAGAGAATTTCCAACCAAAGATGGCTGAAATTTTTCAACCAAAATTGTCGAAACTGTTGGAAATTTCCAGCCATATATGGTTGAACATTTGCATCAAAATATGGCTGAAAATGAGCATGAAATTCAGCCCATGCATGATGTATGTAAGGGATTGAACTCACAACCTCTTGGTTAGGAATGTGATGGGCTAACCACTTGCCCCAAAAGCCATGGTTGAGGATTACTTCCTAATCCTCTCTCTTAGGGTGTAGTTCAACCATCTCCTACTAGGATTATGTTACATTCTTCCCCCCTTGGTCGATCATTGTCCTCAATGATCTACTCTTGTATCCCTCTAGCCTCGGTGATCAATCCCTTGAACTCCCTAGGTGCCCTTGAATTGATGTTCCTCAACCTCGCACAGTTTCTTGAACCTTGTTCGCAACCTTGGTCTCTTGAACCCTTGCTCTCAACCTTGGTGTCTTGAACCTTCTTGTTCGCAACCTTGGTGTCTCGAGCCCTTGTTCTCAACCTCAGTCTTGAACCTTGTTCTCACCCATGCTTGGTATCTTGAACACTCAATCAAGTGCCACCCAAGGATTCTCAAGGAATTCACACTTCCAAGCTAGCTCATTGGAAAGTTCGTTCCGAGAGCTTTCCAACGGTATATCACATGCCTCAATCCGACCTACGGATTGAGAGATACACCTCAATCATTGTAAGGTCCATCCTTGAAACCGACGCGTGCACTTTCCACAATTCCTACCCTTTCACATGGTAGAGTGCCCAAGCGCCTTTTTTTTTAGAGGCCATTGGATCATTCCACCTTTCCCAAGCCTACTTCCTAGGCTCTGATACCAATGTAAGGGATTGAACTCACAACCTCTTGGTTAGGAATGTGATGGGCTAACCACTTGCCCCAAAAGCCATGGTTGAGGATTACTTCCTAATCCTCTCTCTTAGGGTGTAGTTCAACCATCTCCTACTAGGATTATGTTACAATGTACATGTTGATGATGTATTGCATAATGAACGCATGTCTATCAAGAGTGCACAAACTATGCCAAAGTGGCTAAAACAAAATTTGCAGGATAGCAAATTGAGTGCACATTTACTTGGTAGAACAAGATCAAGCTCTCACCATGCATCAGGTAATATTCTCTTATTGCTACAACATGTAATGAAGAGCCACTTTCCTTTGAAGATGCATGTGAAGATCCACAATGTATGAGTGCTATGCAATCAAAAATGGATTCCATACATAGGAATGGTACTTGGGAGTTATGTGAATTGCCAAAAGGAAAGAACGCCATTAGTACAAAGTGAGTTTATAAGATTAAGAGAAAATCTGATGGTAGCATTGATCGCTACAAAGTTAGATTGGTTGCCAAAGGATATACGCAACAATATGGCATTGATTATGAGGAAACTTTTGGGCCTACTTCACGCATGACTACCATTCGTACCGTGGTTGCATTGGCTGTCCATCGAGGTTGGAAAGTGCATCAGTTGGACATAAAAACAACCTTCTTGAATGGCGATTTGCAAGAAGAGGTCTATGTGAAGCAACCTCTTGGATTTGCTATGAAAGGGAAAGAGCATATGCTTTGTCACTTGCATAAAGCCTTGTATGGTCTCAAGCAAGCTCCACATGCATGGTATGACAAAATCCATAAGCACTTGTGTTGCAGAGAAAAAGAGGCACAAAGAGAAGCCCCAAAATTTTCAAATTAATGGACATAAATTTCTTCTTCAAAATCCTAGAAAATTCCCTCGAAGCTATGTAAATGCACTAGAGGAGTCCTCTAGATGCATAAATCCCAAATCATTGTAACATACTTCTTGTAAGATAGTAGGAAGTTAGAGATTAGTCAATAAAGTGCCGGTCTCATGTGTGGAAAGACCATTTTTAGGGCACATGTATATAAGTCACTTTGTGACTCTTTGTAAAGACTTTTTGCCATTGTGAAGGAGGAGAACTGAAATTTTGAATTTGTTTCTTCCCTATTGATTTTTATCTTCTCCATGATCTTTTGTGTGTGTGTGAAGCTTGGAATGTGTGTTAGGACTGTTTCTATCCCAGCCCATCACTTTTGAACTATTGTAGTGTGTGTGTGAGCCAATACAAGCTATGGAGTGAGTGTAGGTGTTTCTTGCCATTCATTGTTTTGGCCATAAGTTGAAGAGCATTTTTCAGATTCGAGTGATACTGCCAATAGATGCGTCTCGTCGAGAGCTTCGAAAAGAACTTGCTATTGGTCATATTCGGAGTTCAGAGCTGGGAGAAACATTCGAATTTGTGTTTACTGTTATAAGTGGTATCGCGGTAGACATTTTCAGAGATTTAGTGAGTTGGAGAGGTAGATTAGTCTTTTCACGTGTATTATAGTTGAGACACTTCACTTCCCATCATGTGTCCACATGTCCTGATACACTTGGTTCATGTGGTTCTTTGGATTGATAATTAAGCGTATGTCAATCCACCACTATATGCACTTGTGAGGCAAATGAGATTTAGTCTCTTTGACACAAGTCCCTAAGAACTCGTGACTTAGGTACACACGTTTTTGGCGTCATTGCTGGGGACCAAACTCAGCCAAGGTGCCTTCATGATGGTTATAGCTATGGAGTGAAGGAATCGTACTTGTAGAAGTGAATTCATTCAGTGGCAAGTAATCAGACACTTCAACACTTGTTACTTCACATCCCTGAGGTGTGTGTAATCAATTTTTAGGTTTAGGGTTAGGAGTGAAGGAGAGAAGGAAGAGTTAGGGTTATGTCAAGGAGAGAAGTGGAGTAGGAGTAAGTTGAAATCACCAAGAAAAAAATCCCAAAAAATTGCCAAATTAGTGTAGAATAGGCTTTAGGCATCACAAACTATAAAACCCAAAAAATTTAGTTCCTTTGACACTTGCTCTAGAACTGATATCGTGTGTAGACAGTGACTGGTATCGCCTGAGCAGTATCGCGCCCTTCAAGCCCAAAAAGCTACTGTGCGAGCTCAAACCTTAAGCTAGACATCCTTAAAGGTAAGCTACAACAAGATTTCAACATCAAAATTACTTTGAAAACACATAAGCACGTGATTAGAGAGGTTTTCGGTATCTCAGGGTGGGACAAAGAAATTTGAAAGATTCTTTGAGTGAGACAGAGGGTCAAGAGTGAAGAGGGTTGAGAATTAAACACATTGGTGCAAAAATGTTTGTGATTTGAGTGATTTTGTCTGTAGTATCACGGTCAGTCGAGTTTTGGTATCGCGATACCATAATTCCCTAGTATTGCGATACTCGCCAAGCATCATATCATCGCATACCACTTGAGGTATCACGATACCATTTTTGGTATCATATCATCAAGTTGGTATCACGATCGCAATCTGCTAGTGGTATCGTATCATGGTCCACTTGGTATCATATTGTCCCAGTCACGGTATCGTATCGTCGATCGAGCAGTATCGTATCGCACACAATACTGGTATCATATCGTGTACCTAGTATCGTATCGTTTGAACTCCATAGTATGGTATCGTGAGGAATTCTAGTATCGTACCGTACGAAAGTCCAGTATCATATCGTGCAAGGTTTTGGTATCGTATCGCCACTTGCATTGGTATCATATTGCAAGAGTTGTTGGTATCGTATCGTGCACTTAGGTGGTATCGTATCACTTGAGCCATCCAGTATCGTATCGTGGGAAAATTTTGGTATCGTATCGTGCAGAGCATCTAGTATTGTATCATGCAAAAAGTGGTATTGTATCGTGAGGAATCTGGTATCGTATTGTCGCCTATTCTAAGTATCATATCGTCACTTGCAGATGTATCGTATCGCGATAATTCTTGGTATCGTATCGTCTCAAGTTTTGGTATCATATCGTGTTAAGACCGGTGTCGCCTAGAGTGGTATCACCAAGGTGGTATCGTCTAGAACTTTTAAAGCCAATTGAGGGCATATTTAGAGGCAATTGAGGAGCCACTTGTGGACTAGTGGGGAACCAAGATAACCTGAGGGGAGTGAATGAACTTGAGATCAGGACGTGTGCTAAGTAGCCGGAGGAGTGTTATTTCATCGGTAGGAAGTGCAACTCAGGCAATTCATCACTCTATCTATTCAGACACCTCTAGTGACTCAAAAGAGGAGATACCAATGGCTTCAAAAGACCGGACCCTGAAGAGTTAGTAACTACACCCAGAGGAAAATCAGTAGTGACTCGAGTTCTATTAGAGGCCTATTTGATCCATGGATCAGACCTATTGTTACAAACTGACTCACCCACACGCGGACAAGAAGAAAGCCCAATGACTTTTTATGAGTTGAAAGATCCTGAAGAAGAGTCTAGAGTCACATACCTAGACAAGAACCAAAGGAGGTATTGGCTAGTCGATGCAATGGATAGGGCTCAATTGAAGTATATGGGGTTACTTGTATTCCCTCCTCAAGAGTAGGCAACTACCTCTCATAATCCCTTTGGGTCACAACAAGAGTCGGAACATACAATGTCGGGACAGACAAGCCATCGAAGTATTCCCAACCAAACCCATGTGCAATTCACAATGCCAGGGCTGCAATCACACAATCAAACGCACCTTGGACTACGCAACCAACATAGGCCACCAATGAGACCAAGACCACCTCTAGGAGTGCAGCCTGGAATGCCTCCAATTAGACTAGCAATTCCTGGAATGCCTAGACACCCAGAACCTATAAGAAGATTAAGACTGATTCAAGTGGCTAAGTGTATGAGAAACCATTATGACGGGATGGGAGAGCCTTACGATCACATAACTGAATTTAAAAAAGTTCTACGAGCTAAACAAGTGGATGATTTCTTTGTGCAGTATGAGTCCTTTGGACTCACTCTCACAGGAACGGCTTTGACTTGGTTCCAACCATTGGATCCCAATCAATTCAGAGATATTGAGCAATTCTTTTAGGAGTTCATTGGGGAATTCACTAAGAGAGGGATTAAACACAACTCTTCATCTTTAATTCATAGATTCAAACAACACCCAAATGAAACCGTGAAGACAGCTGCCTGAAGGTTCAATCAATATGTCGATAGATGCCCAGTAACACAAAGACCCATGCAACAAAAAATGATATCATTATTCTTAGACGGGCTGACAAATGGGACATTGAGAACTTTAGTCTATGTAAAATGGCTATAGACGTTGAGCGAATGCCTTCAACAGTGTATTGACCTAGAGGAAAACCTAGCTGATGATCTCAAAAGTTCACCAAGTCCTACAAAATCAAAAGACACTAGAAGTATAGTAACATCCAACTCTAGTAACGTCGAGGAGTTAGCGGAGCTGGTAGCAAAGAAGTTAGGAGTTCATGGATAGCGAAACTACCAACATCCACCAATGAGAATACCCATGTTACGAAGATGCAGCTTATGTGGAGGAGACCATCCTACTCACATGTGTGTAAGAGGAGGAGTTGAGTTTGAGCATACGTTAGCTATATGTCAATTTGGAAAGGAAAATAATTACGAAATCTTATTAGGACGACCTTTCATGAGACAACTTAGGGTAGTACAAGACTGCGGAAGAGACTCATTATACCTTCAACATCAAGGAAACACTATCAAGATAAATTTGCATGCCTTTGCATACAAGGATGTACCCCCATTACAATGGAATCCTGTACACAAGGAAGAAGATGATGTGTCTATCCATAGTGCCAGTTCTAGTGACCAATCATGGATGCACGAGGATGCCCAATTATGGATGTGTAAGGAAGCGAAGAGAGAAGAAAAGAAACTTCAGTTATGGCCCTTAGGACATCAAAACTAGCCATTTAGATGCCTAAGAGAGAGGAAACAGAAGGAGAAGCGTATGACAACAAAGAACAAACGAAAAAAATCATAGTGACCATAGAAAACGGAGAAGACAGATGCACCTACATAGGAAAGGATGTGTCACCTCAGGAGGAAGAAGAATTGATCAAACTAATTCGAGACTATTGAGATGTGTTTGCATGGACCTACAAGGATCTCAAAGGTGTGGAACCCTCCATTTGTTCTCATCGAATACCAATGACACCTGATGCAAAACCGTCGATGCCCTTACACGTATAATGATGTTTATGCAGCAAAAATTAAAGAAGAGATAGACAAATTATTAGCAGCCGGATTCATTTACGAGATAGAACATACTGAATGGGTGTCACCATTAGTAGTTGTGCCCAAAAAGAACGGAAAACTGAGAGTGTGCATTAATCTTAAGAAAGTCAACGCAGCCACGATCCGTGATAGTTGCCCATTACCCATCGTCGACCACCTATTGGAACGAGTTGTGGGCAAAGAAGTCTATAGCTTCTTGGACGGATTCTCTGGATACAACCAAATGGCTATTGCTACCGAGGACCAACATAAGACCGCATTCGCGATTGAATGGGGAGTCTATGCTTTTAGAGTGATGCCTTTTGGACTCACTAATGCCCCTGCTACTTTCCAAAGGTTGATGTGTCATGTTTTCAAAGAATTCCTAAGGAAGAGTATGGAAGTACACGTAGACGACCTACAAATCAGAGATAGGAACATATTCTGGAATTGCGAAGAATATTTGAAAAATGTCGACAATATAGAGTATGTCTGAATCCTGAGAAGTGTGTTTTTATGGTAAGACAAGGAAAAATCTTAGGACACACCATATCTCAGAATGGAATATCTACTGATGAAGATAAGATCAAAGTAATTCTAGAACTTCAAAGACCAAAAAATGCAAAAGAAGTGCAAGCATTTATGGGTCACTGTGGATACTATCGCCGATTTATCCACATGTATGCCATAATTGCCAAGCCATTGTATGGGTTGTTGACTCAATTCACCTGGATGAACGAATGTGAGAAAGCATTCAATGAGCTAAAAAAGCGACTTAGCACAGCTCCAATTTTGAAAACACCCAATTGGAATAAGCCTTTTCATATTCATGTAGACGCTTTCAATTATGCAATAGGATGCATTTTAGCTCAACCGACGGATGAAGGAAAATTGGACCATCCTATTGCTTATGCAAGTAGACAACTGAATCAAGACGAAAGAAACTATACAACTACGGAGCGAGAAGAATTAGGGATGGTGTACGTTGTAAAGAAATTCAGACATTACCTGTTAGCCAACATTTTCAAATTCTTCATAGATCATCAAACCTTATTGTACTTAGTCAATAAGCCTTGTAACACAAGACGACTAGTGAGATGGTTTCTGTTATTAATGGAGTTCGACTTTGAAGTAATTCTGAAAAAAGGAAATACCCACGTGAGAGCGGATCATCTCTCTAAGTTAACACATGGAGAACAACTGAGCGGAGTACCTGACGAATTGCCAGACACTTACTTGTTCAATTTGGAAGTGTGTCCTAAGTGGGCAGAAAGGCTAATTCCAATACTCACTCATGGACCACAACACTCAATTAACAAGGAGAGTAGAAAGGAAATTCTACAATCACGTAACTTACACATTGTAGCGGGAAGTGTGTATCATAAGGAATCCAATGGTGTATTGTCTAGATGTGTGGAAGAAGACGAACAAAAGAACTTGATTGAACAAGCACACATAAACAAATGGAGAATGCACAAAGGAACTCATGGAACTCTAAGAGAATTGAAGCGGTTAGGAGTCTATTGGCTTGATATGCCTAAGGATGTCCATGAATATGTCAGTAGTTGCATGGAATGTCAGGAAACCACTCCAGATGATCATACGTCTTTACCTTTCTCTACCATAGCACCCAACTAGAGTCAGACGTTAGTGAAATTCCTAAAGACACGAGAGCATGAGGACAAAATCAATTTAGCGAGGAAATGATCCCTGGAAGAAATGAGTAAGGACTTTGTCATCATGGGAAGACAATTATTCAAGAGAGGGAAGGATAACCAACTACGACTATGTGTGCATGAAGGAGAGTACCTACCCATATTAGATATGGCACATGCAGGTGCCACAGGAGGACATTTCTCAGTTGAAAGGACTGTAAAAATGATCCTCTTTGCAGGCTTGTGGTGGCCAACTCTACATATGGATGAAGACACCTATGTACGAAGTTGCGAGACATGCCAAAGAGCTAAATATCCGATTAGACGAGATGATATGCCATTAAGACCCATGGTTTGTGTGAGAGCATTTTCCAAATGGGGTATTGATTTCATAGGACCCATTAATCCACTAGCCAAGGGATCACACACTGAATACATAATAGTAGCAACAGATTACCTGACTAAATGGGTAGAGGCAAAAGCAACCAGAAAAAATGATGCTCAGACAATCGCTAAGTTTCTTTTTGAGCATATCTTCACTCGCTTTGGACTACCCATAGAGATAGTGAGTGATCGAGGAATGCATTTCATTAATGAAGTAATAGAGTCCTTAATGAATGAGTTCTTAGTGATCCATAAAAAATCAGCCCCTTATCATCCTCAAGCCAATGGTCAAGCAGAAAGCTCCAATAAGGTGTTGTGTACTGTATTGACAAAGATAGTCAATAGTGGAAGGTCAGATTGGGACAAACAATTGCATCATGCAATTTGGGCCTTCTGTGTCGCTTACAAGACTGCCATTGGAACTACACCATTTAACCTAGTGTGTGGACAAAAATGCAATCTTGCCAATCAATTTTTAGTGCCTACCTTGAGAATAGCCCAATAGCAAGAATGGACAGGGCGTGAGTTGTCCAAGCAACTAGACCAAATTGAGAAGCTACATGAGACTAGAATACAAGCTATTGTGGGAATTTATGTGGCAAAGAGAAGACAGAAAGCATATTATGATGCACACATCAAAGACAAAGGACTAAAAGAAGGAGATTTACTTCTGGTGTATACTTTGAAGCAACATTCCAAGAAGCTACAGAAATGCGGATTTGGACCTCTAATAATCAATAGGATTTCAACCAGTGGAGCAGTTAACCTAGCTACTCTGGATGGAGATGTTCTTCCTAATTACATAAGTGGTTGTCGAGTAAAACGTTACATGGAGCCATTGACCACCAAATGTTAACACGACTTGTAGGTGCACAAAATAGAAAAAAAGAGGAAGAGAGGATTAGAGAGAAGGCAAGGCAAGAAGCCCTAGAGCGTATCAAGAAATGGAAAGAATGGATAAGGCAAAGGGTTGAATGGTATTTACAAGGAGAAGAACCTATTCCCATGGCCAACTATCAAGTTCGCTAGGCCAACACGAACAATCTCAACATGTCCCAACCATACTTAAATCTAGGGATTGGAGCAACATAGTACTAGTTAATAGATGCCTTGATAGACTCGGGAGCGACACTCAGTTGCATATGAAGAACGGTCATCGCGCATCTTCAAATGACCATAACACCTACTAAAGCACATATGATAGGTGTTGGAGGCCAAGTAATAGAATGGATTGAGAAGCTACAACATCCCTCCACGTAGGAAATTCCACTATGGAGCAACGAGTTCTGGTGTGTAAAGACAAGGATTTGATAGAGAGCCTAATCCTAAGACAAGACTAGATTATTGAGAATGAAGTGAGCATTCACCTAGCTCAAGGGTACATCTCAGCCAAAATAGGACATAAGGAAATCTTTAGCCTATTAGAAGAAAGACCCTCTCTCGTACATGAAACCATCAAGTGCAAAAAAGAAACCCTAGAAGAGGAGTTAGCAAACAAATCAATCAAAAGTGTACCAAAGGAGTGTCCCAAGAAAGAAGTGACTACCAATACCAATGCACCAGTGGAAAAGGTGGATTGATCCCATAGGAATGGGGAATCCAAGAGAAACGGTGAAGACAACTCTCCTAAAGTAATCTACTACAAGGGAAGATCATCCACATGGCAGTCCACTATCCGATTATCGCAAACAGGAAGTGCCAATCTACACTGGGTTCGCAAGGATCAAATGAGGGAAATAGAGAAATCTACACCGATACAAGTCACTCATCTTATGGAGACAAGGAATAACAACGGATTCTCTTCAATACAATCAGGACCAAAAAGACTTCTGAGAGTATGGCTTCCAAAGTCATTAATAGAAGCCTAGCAAACAAGGCAACACATATGGATTCCGAAAAGGATAAGACAGATTGCAAGTCAAGAGATCGACAAGCAAGAAGACATATTACACCAACAAGGCAGGACCATAAAGCCCAACAAGACTCACCAAAGGTACCAGAGGAACAAGATATCAACTATTGAGACTGTGAAAGAGAAAGAGGAAAAACCTAGAGCACGACAAAACAAAGAGAAGATGAACCCTCATACTTCAACTACAAAATGGATATGGAGACCCAAGAGGCAACAAGGATTGGAACAACAGAACTAAAAGGATTTCAATTGCACACATGAAGAAAATGCACCTAAAGTATGCATGATAGGGCCACACTAAGAGGCCATGCATTCGGCACATGATGTGTGTGACAAAATTAGTGGTGCACATTTTCCACTTGGGAATAGATAATAGATTCTACGACAATAGGAATGGACCTACTATGTACATAAACAAATGCTTTGGCTACACTAACGCTTGTTTTCTTGCAGGAATAAAAATGAAAAGATATGTGGTGTTGAGAGCAGTATGGGCACCCAAGGACTGACTAGACAAGGAAGCCAGCGGAGAGAGTCAGAGCGAGCTGAAGGAGTAAGTAGACAAAGCAGTAGACGCAAATCTGGCAGATAGGCCCTTCAAATTTTTCCAAACCAACATCCTTATAACAGTGATTCTTATCACTAACAATCATTGTAAATACCATTTCATATTTTTGTAGCTCCATTTTGTGCAAGCCGAGGAGTCCTCGAGCTTGAGGAGCCTTAGAAGTACCTACGTATCAATTTTCGTATTTTTTAGACTCCGTTTAAGCCCTCAAATTGGCCCTGGAACCTAATTTTTAACTAGGTCGGACACTAGGTCTGGACAGGGCCAAAGCTAGTCAAAAACTATAAAAAGAGCTAGAGAGCTCATTTTTGAGGTTAGATTGTAATTGAAACAAACTTGTAAGAGCTCTTGAAAGCAATCTAACGACTCCATTGCTTATCACTCTTTGTCTGGCTGTGTGTGCGCGTGTGTGTGTATGTGTGTGCATGTTTGTGTGCTTCTCACTCACGCACTTGTGCTGCCACTTGCTCGAGGTCTTCATACCATCCTCACGTCTTCCCGGATTGACATTAAAGGAGGTGCTACTCATCACTGAGCTACACCAAATTTTGGCGCCGTTGCCGGGGACCGAGCTTTGAGGACGAGCGTGTGATGGTAAGACGTAGAGTTGACGCGTTGGAGTTGTAGGTGAATTCTTCACTTTCTTCCATTTTCTTGTTTCTTCTACACCATCTTCATCACCATCATCATCACCACCATCTCCCACCTCCATCTCCATCATCGCAAAAAATTTCAGTTTTTTACTATATCTCCTTTCCCCTTTCATTTCCCTCATTTCACTTGTGAGAGAGAGCGAGAGAGCGATATTGCTTGCTCTGTTTTTTGCATGTTTGTTGTGTCTCTTGCAGGTATCATCATCATCATCCCCGCAAGCACGCTGCGCAGGTACGAAACTCGTTGAATCTGTCTCGCAGTCGCCGACTTCTGTCCATCGCGACAGACAGAAATTTTCACCTTTTGGTAAATCTGAGTGCACCACAGTGGACTAGAGACCCTGCACACCACATTCCCACAAAAATTTTTGAAAAATTTGCAAAATTTCAGTCCATCGCGATTGACTGAACCCCTGTCCATCGCGACAGACTGACTGTCCATCGCGACAAACTGACTGTCCATCGCGATTGACTCCTGTCCATCGCGATTGACTCCTGTCCATCGCGATTGACTGACCCTCTGTCCATCGCGATTGACTCCTGTCCATCGCGATTGACTGACCCCCTGTCCATCGCGACTGACTCTTGTCCATCGCGATTGACTGACTCCTGTCCATCGCGATTGACCGACCCTCTGTCCATCGCGACAAACTGACAGTCCGTCGCGATTGACTCCTGTCCATCGCGATTGACCGACCCTCTGTCCATCGCGACAAACTGACAGTCCGTCGCGATTGACTCCTGTCCATCGCGATTGACTGACCCTCTGTCCATCGCGATTGACTCCTGTCCATCGCGATTGACTGACCCCCTGTCCATCGCGACTGACTCTTGTCCATCGCGATTGACTGACTCCTGTCCATCGCGATTGACTCCTGTCCATCGCGATTGACAGCCCTGTCCATCGCGATTGACAGCCAATTTTAGACAAATTTTTTAGGGTTTTTAAATTGAAAAGATGGACTAATTGTGGGCATAAACATCTTACTCCAGAGCACATAAGGAGGCCTTAGGAAACCAACCCGGGGAAACCTGTTGCACAGTGATCCTGTTTGAACCCCGTCTTAACCCTAGAACCCTGAACGGTCATAACTTCTCCATACGGAATCCATTTTTCGAGCTCTAGGGCTTGTTGGAAAGCTTGTGGCATATACTACACGCCCTCAACTGTTTTTTATAAAGATAATGCGTTGATTTTCAGATAGGGTATTTTGAAGTTGACCATACCCAGGGGGATCAAAGTCAGGGGTCTTTAGAATTCTTTTCTTAAAAATCTCTATGCAAATTAGTGTCTGTGCATCAGGAATGAAAATCATTGGTTCTGTCTTTGGAAATTAAATCTTAAAGCTAACTTTGAAACTCTTACAGATCCTTTGGGAACATTGCAAGGCGTTCTAAGCAAGTGTAAGTGTAAGCTTGGGAACACACTTCCTGGGCACTCAAGGGCAACCAAGCAGGAAACAAAAGGTTGGAAACTTCTAACCCCCTCTGTCAATTCACAGTTCAGGCTAAGAACGACGAGAGGTAGGAGTAAGTCAGGGAGACGATAGGCAGGTATCAAGTTGAAGATTTCCTAAAAACTCGAGTCCAAACTAAAAACCTAATCTCTGTACTGTCGCTAACATAAAGAAAAAGAACCCAACGTGGAACGATCAACCTCAAAGTACGAAAAACATTCAAGTATTCCTGACGACGTGATATCAGACAAGACTTAACCACGATAAATAACTATAAAAAATCAAGTGACTGATACCAATTGATCTGCAACGAGGCTGTACTCGGGGAAAAAGTCGGGGTACTTAGATAAGCATATGAACCTTAGATCAGGACGACATCTTGTAAGGGAGAGACAAAGCCTTAGGTCTTCAGAGGCTAGTGTTAACCACACTGCTAGGTCTTGGGCCCAGCAGTTGAGCCATCACTCGTACTACCCTAGCTCTGAGACCAGTGAGTCCGAGATGTCTCAAGGTATGGAGAGACCTACAGGCAGTTCAGGAGTGCCATACTTGCATAGGGTAGAAGGCCCTTATAAAACGCAATTGGAATACCTTAGGACCAACCGATTGGGTGCTAGCATCTATGAGGACGGCCTAGGAAGGTCCGTGGTACAGATTAAGAATCCCGATCAATCCATTGGATTAGAGCGCCCAGCTGTCAAGTTCGAAAATGGGGCATACTTAGACAAGGAAGGGACTATATATGTAGTCACCAGTCATCCCGATAGGACTGATGAATTTGGGAATGTAGTCCCAGAATCGGACTTAGGGGACCTAGAGCAAGGAAACATGGGTACAGAACCTAGAACCCCTCGAGGAAAATCTGTTCTCACTAGGATTATCACACCCGAGTGGATTCCCCAAGATAATAAGAGCATAGATCTTCTTCTGAACCGAGAAACTGAAGAAGCCTTTTGGAGATATAAATCTGATCGGCCATTTGATATAGGAACAATCATGATCTATGAGTTTAAGGATCCTGATAGCCCAGGTAGAGTGACCTACTTAGATCACGCTTCGGAGAGGATCTTTGTGGTGACAGACAATGATAGGCATGCTTACACTTGGAAGGGTGAATTCGTTTTCCCCCAACCAAGATCGAATGTATCCTATGGTCACCCTGGAGCTGGAACATCCCAAGCTCATGGAATGCAAAGAGACAAAAGTAGAGATAGACCAGAAGTAAGCTTCGCCAACCCAGCGGGCAGAGAAAGAACGAGGACGGAAACTAATAGAGTGGAACCTGAGATACTTAGAGCTCACAGGAATCAAAGAAATACGGATGAGTTCCCTCTACCACGACCTAGAGAGCACACAAGGACTTTGAGACCGACTCAACTAGTTAAGTCCATGAAGAATTACTTTGATGGCACAGGAGATCCCTATGATCACGTGGCAGAATTCAAGCAAGTCTTGAGAGCTGAACGAGTGGAGGATCTATTCACGCAGTACAATGCCTTCGGTCTAACTCTTAGGAACACAGCACTTACATGGTTTCAACCATTGGATGAGCGACAGTTCAGGAGCATAGACCAACTCCTAGAGGCTTTCATCGTAGAGTTCTCTAAGAGTGGCATAAGACACAATACCTCCTCACTAATTCACAGCTTCAAGCAAACCCCTCAAGAGACCGTAAGACTTGCAGGAAGAAGATTTAGGCAATATCTTGAAAGATGCCCTGTTTCGGAGCTACCTACACCAGCTAAACAAGTAGCCTTATTCTTGGATGGATTGTTGAGTACGAAATTGAGATCCTATGTGTATCTGAAGGACCCTAGGACTATAGAAGAGTGTGTACGCATGTGCATTGACATTGAAGATAACCTAGGGGAAGAACTAGAGCTTTCCAAAATCTACAAAGATTCAGATAGTGCATCTAGCCACTCTTCCACGCAATCCACATCAATCGAAGAACTTGCAGAAAAAGTAGCTCAAAAATTAGGTGTCTCTAGTAAACAAATTCCTAGATTTGCCCCAGTAAAAAGATGTTATACTTGTGGTGGCGACCACATGGCTAATGTATGTCCCATTATGGCTCAATCCCAAGTGAATCCTGGTAGCCAGTATTGCACGATAGAACGAAGGTACACCAATCACACTGCGCAAGATTGCCCCTACAATAAGCAAACCGTTAGGCAGACGTATCCACAGCCATATCCTCAACAAGGAAGATACCAGAACCAGTATCCACCTCAGCAGTATGCTAGGCCTCAACAAACCTACCAACCCTACCAAAACCAACAAAGGCCTCAGCCTGTGCTAGCACAGCAAACCCCAGCTCCAGCTAATGTGATTCCGGTAAAGTATGCTGCCACTGAAGAAAACCTGAATAGAGCCATAGTCCCTGTAACACCGTTGCTTTCAGAAAGTGATCCCAGTGACCATAGCTTCGACTCCACACATGTCGATAGCCCCCAGGCTTACTACATGCAGTCTCCTGAACATGGTGAGTCCTACTATAGTGAAGAGCCAAATGAACCTATTTGGGAATCGGATTACGCAAATGTCATGTACGCAAACCCCAACCCTAGGCCTCAACCTAGGCAGGTAAGACCTCCGTTCCCAAGGGGACCGTGCTACAGATGCCAAGGAGATCATCTCATTCGTGATTGTCCCCTACCTCCACCTACACAACCCCAGTCAGTAACGATCCAAGGCTATTGCCAAGAGTGTGGAAAGGAGCATCTCTTACGAGACTGCCCTAAGAACCCCAATAATATGCCAAAAATCACTCCTATTAATGTTATCGGGTTAGTAGTAGACTCCTCAGGGAGTGTGACCTCCACTGCTCCAGTACAGGTAGTCACTAGAGCTCAGGCATTGCAGCAAACCCAAGGGGTAGGTCAGGAAAAGAGCCCAGAGGCAAGTGAAACTGAGAGCATAACCAAGAAAAGGACTAGAGCTTGGCGAGATAGTCGCGAAAGAATGAAAAGGCAATGGGCAAAAAAGATGAGTGAACTTGAGGAAAGCCTCAAAGAAACAAAGGCCAGGATAACTGAACTCACATCTCAAACTCCCTCTCACACTACCCCACCTCCACCAGTCCCAACTCCATCCGACCCGCCACCTTCCAACCCGCCTCAACTGATACCACCACCCCCTAGAGTAGGATCAGTCCTAGCAGATCCCACTCCCGAAGACCTTAATATGTTGCTTAAAGCATATCAGGCCAGAATCCAAGAAGGGCCAAACGTAACTGATCATGAAAAATGCTACCCTAGAGCAGAATTAGAGCTAGAACGAACTAAAATTTGTGCCAAAATGGTGGAATTGGCTCAGACCATGTTTGAAGCTAGTCGCCTCTTTAACATCTCTAGCTCAGCTAAGACGCAGTTACATTTTGATGGACTGCTAGAAAGAATAGAGAAGCTAATTGCACAATCAGAAAAGGAACCTGCCCCTCAAAGAAAGGGAAGGGGACGAGACCGGATAAGCCAGCCTCTTCAGGAAGCTCAGGTGCCTCCTCAAGAAGCTTATCTTTCCCCCCAAAAGGCAGATGAGCCTCCCTCAGAAGCTCACGTACCTCCGCAGGTTGCCTACATTCCCCCTCAGGGAGCATATCAGCCTGTTCGGAAAAGTAATAGAATAAGTAATCCTCCCCAGGAAGCTCGTGCTCCAAACATCTATGAGAGCGAGGAAAGAGCCAACGATAGAATAAGCCCTCCTTCCCAGGGTGCTTATGTGCCTAATTCTACGGAGCCAGACACTTCTTCTATGAATCGGTTTGCACCAGACTTCCTACGAGAAATTCAAGAAGATAAATGGGATAACGAAATTGAGGTCGCCCCTCCCTTTGAAATTGTGGATGATGCACACGACCAATTCCCACAAGACATCCCATCTATTTACGGGGAACATGAGAGTACTCAGTCTCACGAAAGACTGGACTTTGAGTCTAATTCCATACAAGAGCTACCCCACTTCACAGGCCCCTGGGAAGCCAAGTCTACTTGTATGAGAACCCCCACGGTCATGGTAAGAAACGAAGACTCGATCATACCTAGGAACACAGAGGTAGTGAAAAACACCAAAGTGCAGTGCAATCTCAAGTTAGAAGAGCTACTCAAGGTTAAACCTGAATTATGGAAACATGTAGCCAAACAAGTACCAGAGTTAGCAAAACCTCGTTCCCAGGTAGGATCACATAGGACAGTGCCGGAAATACCTTTGGATAAGATAGGAGATATTTGTGAAGGTGAAGAAGGGAACACCTATCTTCCCATTACCTACCAGGAGTACACCACCAAGGCAATTTTGGACTCAGGTGCAGGAGTTGCAATTGCCACCACTTCCCTATGGAAGCGTTGGGGCAAGCCAACACTCAGGCCAACGAGAATGAAACTGCAGATGGCCGATGGTCACATAGAAAGACCCCTAGGATTGCTAGAAGGAATAACTCTCACCACTTGTGGTGTCGAGTTTGAGCATACATTTGCCATATGTGACTTCAGCAAAAATCATGCCTATGAGATGATTTTGGGAAGACCATTTATGCGACAGTTGCAAGTGGTACAGGATTGGGGAACCAACTCCTTGTATTTGCAACACTTGGGCATTACGACCAAAGTCAATCTCAAGGATTATTCTCATAGAGATGTCCCCCCTATCCAATGGAATCCCATTCATAGAGCCAAAGATGACACGGAATCTGTGCATTCCATAGGATCAGGATCCTCATGGATGCATGAAGACACCCACTTATGGATGTGTAAAGTAGCAGTAGAAGAAGAAAAGAGAGAGAAGGCCAGAGATATAGGTGCAAACGAAACACATAGACCCATTCAAGACCCAGCCTATGCACCTGTAGTCTTTCCTGACGAAGAATTTGAACCCCACGGCTGGGCAGAAATTTTAGCAACCATGGATGTAGCCATCAATGAGGAACAATGGACACCTCACTGTGATGAGGATGGCTATGACATTTCAGTCTTCTCCATAGAGCCAATCATGGGAGAGGCAGTTCTAGAAGAATGCGAACCTATCCCTGATACATTTGAGGATGCAAGTGACTCCGAGCTAGAGTCAATAATTATGGACCCACCATTTGCGTCAGATGAAGAATACTTCCATGAAGTAGAATTCCAACCCCAGAGGCATGGAGAGCTTACAAATGATGTAAGACTAGCAACACATGTAACCCCTAAGGAAGAAGGAAAGAAACGAAAGAAGAGAGAAGTCTCACCAGAAGAGGAAGAATCTTTGTTTGAGGTCCCAGAAAATTTTAAGAAGTATGAGATAGATGACAGGAGAGTCATGGTCAGAATGCCGAAACGAGAAGCACAATCAGGAGAGGCCTATGATAACAAAGAAACCACCAAGAAAATAGTAGTGGCCCTAGAAGAAGGAGAGGAGAGATGCACGTACATAGGCCATGACCTAACAGAGGAAGAAGAGCATGCGTTAATAACCTTGCTAAGAGAATACAGAGATGTATTCGCTTGGAGTTACAAGGATTTGAAGGGTGTTGACCCAGACATATGCTCACACACCATTCCCATGACTTCAGATGCCAAACCCTCTAAGCAAAAGCCCTATACCTATAACGATAATTACGCTGCTAAGATCAAGGAGGAGATCGATAGACTGGTTGAAGCTGGATTTATCTACGAAATTGAGCACACTGAGTGGGTATCCCCCATTGTAGTGGTGCCCAAGAAGAATGGCAAGCTGCGTGTGTGCATTAACTTGAAGAAGGTTAATGCAGCCACAATTCGAGATAACTATCCGCTTCCTATCACAGAGCATCTCTTAGAAAGAGTAGCAGGCAAGGAAGTGTACAGCTTCCTTGATGGATTTTCGGGCTACAATCAAGTCGCCATTGCTCCAGAAGATCAGCATAAGACAGCATTTGCCACAGAGTGGGGGATATTTGCCTTTCGCGTAATGCCATTTGGGCTTACCAATGCTCCAGCTACCTTCCAGCGACTAATGTGCCATGTATTTAAGGAGTTCTTGAGGAAGAATTTAGAAGTCTATGTTGATGATCTCTGTGCTCATTCCACCATTAGACAAACCCATATTCCTGAACTCAGGCAAATCTTTGACAAATGTAGAGAATATCAAGTCTGTCTGAACCCAGAAAAGTGCGTTTTTATGGTCAGGCAAGGCAAGATTCTAGGACACATAGTGTCAAAGAATGGCATATCCACGGATGAAGAGAAAGTGAGAGCCATAGCCGAGCTTCCAAGGCCAAGGAATGTCAAGGAAGTACAAGCTTTCATGGGGCATTGTGGTTACTACCGCCGGTTCATTCACATGTATGCTGTCATTGCAAAGCCCATGTACGGACTTCTGACTAACTTTGAGTGGACGGATGAATGTGAGAATTCCTTCCAGGAGCTTAAACGAAGATTATGTTCAGCACCAATCTTGACCACACCAGATTGGAACAAGCCATTCCATGTTCACGTGGATGCATCCAATTACGCTATTGGATGTGTACTTGCACAACCTACGGGTGAAGGTAATATGGATCTTCCAATTGCCTATGCTAGTAGACAATTGAATGCAGCTGAACGAAATTACACCACCACTGAGAGAGAAGGCTTAGGAATGGTATATGCAGTTAAGAAATTTAGACACTATTTGCTTGCAAACAAGTTTAAATTTTTTACTGACCACCAAGCATTACTATATCTCGTAAACAAGCCATGCAATACAGGAAGATTAGTAAGATGGTTTCTCTTACTAATGGAATACGATTTCGAGGTTGTGGTAAGAAAAGGGAAGACTCATTTGAGAGCTGATCATCTTTCCAGGCTCACATCTGGAGAAGCCCCACAAGGAGTATCAGATGACCTTCCTGATGCTTACTTGTTTAACTTGGAAGTGGTACCGCAGTGGGCTAAGCCACTAGTGCCAGTATTGACATACGGGCCTAATCACCCAATTATAAACACACAAGATAAAGAGGTAGTAAAAGCCCAAAAGTATCACATCATGGCAGGAAGTATGTACAAGCACACAGATCAAGGGATCTTGGCCTGTTGTGTGGAAGAGGATGAGTACGCAAAATGGTTGCAATTAGCACACATAGGTGCATTAGAGCAACACTATTCAAAGCCACGAACCCTACAAACACTAAGGAGACTAGGAGTACATTGGCCAACTATGGAAGCTGATGTCCAAAAGTTGTGCAAGGAATGCCCAATCTGCTGCACTAAACCACCTGTGGAACATGCCACTCTTTATCAAGTGTCCATTGTGCCAGATTGGAGTGAACCACTAGTATCCTTCCTGAGGACGAAAACATTCCCTCCAGACATGACTCTGGCTAGGAAAAGGAGTTTAGAACAAGAAGCCCAGGATTACTCACTCATTGGTGATAATCTATACAAACGTGGTAAAGACGGTTACCTGAGACTATGTGTCCACGAGAGTGAGTATCTCAAGATCTTAGACACTGCTCACCAAGGTGTAGCAGGAGGACACTTTGGACCAGATCGGGTAATCAAGGCAATACTATTTGCGGGCTTTTGGTGGCCGACCCTTCACATGGATGCACATACCTATGTGAAACGGTGCGATGTCTGTCAGCGAACTCAGTATCCTATACGCAAAGATGAGATGCCACTGAAACCTATGATGGGTGGACGTGCATTCTCTAAGTGGGGAATAGACTTTGTAGGCCCTATTAATCCCCCAGCTAAGGGTTCACATGCTGAATACATCATTGTGGCCACGGATTATCTCACCAAGTGGGTGGAGGTAAAAGCTACGACAAAGAACGACGCTCAGACAACTGCTAAATTCTTGTTTGAAAATGTATTCACAAGATATGGGCTACCTATAGAGCTAGTAAGTGATAGAGGCACTCACTTCTTGAACGAAGTGATTGAAAATCTACTCCAAGAATTCTTGGTAGTTCATAAGAAGTCTGCCCCTTATCACCCTCAAGCTAATGGACAAGCCGAAAGCACCAACAAGATCTTATGCAATGTACTGACAAAATTAGTGAACACTAAACGTTCTGATTGGGACAAACAGCTACACCATGCTGTTTGGGCATACCGAGTCGCCTATAAAACGGTACTCCAAGCCACCCCCTTTCAGATGGTATTTGGCCAAAACGCGGTGCTACCCTTGGACTTCTTGATACCTACCTTAAAAGTAGCACAAGAGCACGAATGGACGGGTCATGAACTCTCCTCTAGACTCTTTGACCTTGAACGATTAGGAGAAACGAGACTGAGAGCAGCTGCAGGGATATATGCAGCTAAGAAGAGACAGAAGGCATACTTTGATGCCCATGTGAAGGATAAGGGCTTGAAAGTAGGAGATCTAGTTTTAGTCTACACATTGAAACAACATGCAAGGAAGCTGGAAAAGAGAGGCTACGGACCTATGATCATCAATAGGATCTCCACGAGTGGAGCAGTACAACTAGCCACTTTAGAGGGTAATGTTCTCCCAAACTATATTAGCGGATGCAGAGTCAAGTTGTATCAGGAACCCCTCACGGAGGAAATGCTAAGTCGACTCAATACTGCTAAGCAACGTAAAGAGGAGGAAAAACGAATTCGAGAAGAAGCTCAAGCAGAAGCCCTAGAGCGCATACGGAAAATGAAATTAAGAAGACAAGGTAGAGAGCAACCTGTGACAGATGCTTATGCAGATCCAAGATACCCTGTGGCTATGTGTGAAGTTTCAGGTGATAGCTCACATAGGATCACTGATCGACGTCCTTTCATAACCATAGATATAGGGCAAGGAAAGAGTGCAAGGACTGTAAGAGCCTTGATTGACTCAGGTGCTGCCACTAGTGCTGTTCAATTGTCTTACTGTCAAGAGTTGCACTTAACTGTCAATCCTGTGGAAGCATATCTCATAGGATTGGGAGGTGTGGAGACCCCTTGCATGGGCGAGGTGGAACTTCCCCTCCATATTCATGATGAGGCAATGACAGTTAAAGTGCTAGTGTGTCAAGACGAGGATCTCACTGAACCCCTTGTCTTGGGTCAAGACTGGATCTATGACCACGCAGTCAACTTAAACCTAAGAAGTGGACTTCTTCAGGCTTGGGTCAATCATAGTCGAATTACGGTAGAGTTAGATAACGGAGCACTCAAGAAACTAGGAAAGGCACAAACTCCTGGTCCTTCCAGGAGTACACATGAAGAGGATCATGCTGTTCTTGTCCAAAACTATGTGTTGCAGAGGAATGATGTTCGCACAAAAGAAGTCAGGAGAGCAACAGAACCCCCTTCTTTTCCAAAGGCCAGAGGGAGGCAGCAACCAAAAGTGGATCAAAGACAGATAAAGCAGAATACTACCTCTCTCGGAGATCAAAGGTACCCGCGCAGCAAAATGTCTCAGCTAGTGAAACAAGTGTGGGTACGGAAAGGCGAATACCCGGTTGCACTCAAGCCAACCACACGGGCAAAGCCTCTTATTAGTAACCAACAACGCGACTCTAATAAGAAGTCTTTCAGAAGTTCTTCTGTTAACGTGAAGACTATTTGGGTGCCCAAGAAGTCGATGAAGGCTAGCCCACAATCAAGACATATTTGGGTGCCTAAGGCTTGTCCACGGGCTCAAATAGCTACACCAAGAACACATCCTATACAGCATGATCCATTCACTCGCACAGCCGGTCTTCACTCGTTTTTAACACTCAGGAACGCACCAAGGCCAATGAGCACAAACAGAATCACTTGTAAATGGGTCCCTAAAAGGCCTCACTTTCAAGCTAACACACCTATAAAGCCCTCAAGAGTCTCTACGAAACCAAGAGCAAAACCCATCCACGGCATTTGGCAGCCTAAGAATTGTAACAAACCCCTGGACCCCAATTGTAAATCCATGACCACCTACTAACTAATTCACTCTCACATCACATCATTCCGCTTAGCTTGTAGGTCTATCCAATTCCTAACCACACTCACCAGCACCGAGCACTTATTAACCTACTAACCTCTTCCGGACCTCATGTTAATGTTGTAACGGGGACACGGTGTCATTTTTGTGTCCATTGCAATGTTAACATCTATTCATGTATTCTCACAGAACCAGCTGCGAAGTTCTCAACATGGCCGAGGCAGCAGGAACTAGCTCTCACACAGAAACGAACCCGCAAGTGGTGGATTTAGACAGTTTACCCGTTTTGCCTGAGACAAATGAAAGACCAGAAGAATTGCAGGCCGTCAAAATCATTCCTATTGCGGACCCTCCGCGTGGCCACACCATGCCCGTAGGAAAGACTTCCCACTGGTTTACCGAGGTGGCAGGACCCTTGGGTGAAGGAACGTACCTATGGGAATCAGAGCTGGACTTCAATGGGAAGCAAGGTAGATACCATTTCTTTACAAGAGAATTTGAGAAATTACAAAATGCAGAAGGTCTACGACCGATATGGGAAAAGGCAGGATTGAGTGCCTATTTCAGTGCACGACTCCCAAAACCTGACTTCATGCGATGCTACTATCTTATCAACACCTTGACTCCAAACCAGAACCCAAAAGGTGCAAGCTCATTTGTGATTCCATCTCTGACAAAGGGGAATGAGTTCAAGAGGTTCAGGCTATCAAACAACTTGGTGAGAGAGGCTCTAGATATGCGCGGAATGCATATTCCAACAGAGAAGGAAACCCTAGTACCGGATTACATGAAGAATCGAAGTCTCACCAAACTCAAGGACATGGTGTCCATGACACCTAACATTGCAATACACCTTCGCATGTGCATGCAACACTTTGCTTTTCCTGCACAAGATAGATTCACTATGCCGCACAAAAAGATTTGGTTCAGTTTATATCTGGCAGAGACACAGAGCCTCACCATCAACTTACCCCATTGGATAATTGATCAGATACACCTGGCTCACAAACGATGGCCGAGGAAACAGGTTTTATATGGTTGCTGTGCTCTGACGAGAATAATCTATAGATGTTTGGCTTATGACATCCCTATTCAACGGGCCCTAATGTGGAATCGTGTAGAGCAGTTTAGAGGTAGGACATCCACTGGACCCCCTTCGAAGAAGATGAGAGGCACTGTCCAAGTTCCGTGTGCTCAACCACGTGGAGCCACCCTAACACCAGATGTCACCCCTCCACCTCGAAGAGTCCGACCATTCACACTCCGACTTCCAAGACGCAGCACCGATGGTTCTACCCTGATCTTCCCTCCCATCCCAACCGATCTTGAATTTCCTAGTGGTGCACCTTTGGAAGAACTCACTAATGAAGATTTCGAACAATTATTACAAGATGTAGAGCTGGAGGCAGAAGAAGCACAACAAGCGGAAACAGTGCAAACGCAGACCACAACCTCCCAAAGACCAGTCACACCAGTTGAAGTGGATGAAGAGGATGATGGAGATGAAGAACAGGAGGAAGATGAGGAGGATTACGATCAAGAGCATCAAGATGAACAACAAGAAGTGCCAGAACTTGTAGGTGCACCAGCATATACAGCTCAACTACAAAGGTTATATGACACAATCAAAGCAGTACAAGAAAGGCATAAACTCTCTCTTATATCAGGTCAAGCTTTGATGCAAGAAATGCTATCAGATGAAGGGGTGGACCAACAATTCATTGACACTCTCAAATTAGTGTCAGAATCTTTAGGAGTTCCGGAGGCTGTCCACACTGCCGTCCGCCAGTCTGTAAGGTATGACCAACGCAGAGTTGACACGTTACCACGAGCAGGTAAGACTATAAGGATACCCGTCACAGAACAAGAAGTACCCATTGAAACAACAGCTACCCCTACAACCACCATTGAACTCTCTGCCGAAACCTTTGTTCAGACATCACCCATCTCACCCCAGCATCCACCATCACCACCTTCTCCAACCCCACCACAACCTTCCACCATGGCAGAAACGACAGCCATCACCTCTACCTCCACTTATAACCCATCCTCATTCACATCATTCTCATTTCGAGAACCCACCTCACAAGAAAACCTCTTCTCATTCGTCACCAATCCCTTGTACACTTCAGCCCTTCCATCCTCCGAACCCATAACTGGCCATCCCATCATCCCGACGGTGGTTGGAAACCCAGCACCCACTGAAGGCATCCTGTGTTTTCCAGCCTATCCCCCAATACGGGTAGCTCCATTCCATGACCCTCATTTCCCATCGGGCCCCTACACCTCTTTCAACCAGACTTCACCACTCCAATACCCATCCTTTGGGGAGCAGTTTATCCGCTCTCCAATGTTTCAGCGGCACATTGCCCCGACGTTCACAACAACATCAATCTACACGAACACCACACTCACTTCACCTACCATACCCACCTACATGGTAGCCCCATCACACACCACTTTGTCTGACCCAATGGACATTTCACCCTCCACAGCACCTCTCCCCACGATTCCACCATCTCCCCCTCCACTACCCCCCACCTCACCCCTCACATCATTGGCACACACAGCATTAACTACCCCCCTCCCCAATCCCACCTCCCCTGCATTTCAAACTTTTCCCCTTGCATCTCATAATGTAAATAGCACGTTCAACACATTACTTCAGTGTGCACATCAACTACAACAAGAGTATCATCAATTGGAAGAACGCACTACGGCCCTCCAGGCAGAATCTCAACGTCTGCAAGCTAGGGTCACCACTCTGGAAGCTGACTACCAAACGCTCCTAACCGAGCATACCACCTTACAGCAGGCTCACTCAGAATTGGAATCAAAGACATCAACAGTAGATGACCAAGCAGTCAAGGAACTAGAAACAGTGCTTCAAGCGCAGATGATATCTAATGCTACACTCAGACGCAACATTGGGCTATTAAGGAAGCATATGGCAGCAGCACTAGAAGAGAACAAAAGACTTCAACAACAAAACCAAGACAATTTCGAAGCGGCCATGGAAGGAACTGTAGGAGCCACCATTAGCCCTACCAGATATAGAGCAGTCCCATCAGAAGACATTCGCATCTTACTTGAGGAGCATGCAAATTTCTTGGAGTCATATGAAAAGTTAGAGACTGAATGTGCAGACTTAAAGAAACAGATAGCCAGAACCCCCACAGCTCAACAGGAGCCGGTAATCTTGCAACACTCTACAGAAGAAATAGAGACCCTCCGGAAACAGGTGGCAGAACTCCAAGCACGCCTCTTACCATATGAAAGGCCACCCTCGCCCATTGAAGAACCAGAACCTGAAACAGTAGTGGAAATCCCCGTCGAGGACAGCTATGAAGAGCCATATGAGCCGATGCCGACACCCGGTGGTCGAACTACAGAGGAAGGACAAGACACATTAGAAATTCAAGTTCCAGATTGGGTCAAGAGGGTCGAGAAAGTGGGTAAGACACATGATGATCGTGTGGCGGTGCAAGTGCAATCTCTCACAAATCTGGAAGAAACTGTCCTTCGGTCCTCCTACTTTCAACACTTATCCCATCAACGGTTAATCACAACATCAGAGTCGCAATACATGCCTTATTTTGTCTTGCTACATGACTATAATGCAGAAGTCAAAAGACATACAGGGAAGGAGCCCACATTTGCCACTCAATTTGAGATAGGGGATTTACCGACAGATGCACGCGCTGGCTCGATCTTCCAACCTAATTGGCGTGCACGTCTACTAACCGATTACCCAGAGATGATGAGCACCTGGGCAACCATGCCACTATATATCAAGTATAATCCTTGCTATTGCCCAGTGGTACGCCGCAGATCCTGGCAAGCATTTGCAATCAAGGTACGCAACAATAAAGAATGCTCGGCTTGGGTTAACTATCCATATTTTGCCCCACCTCGCGGGACCCCAACCGTAGCCTACATGATATCAACAATTCGGCACTGGTCTACACGCCTAAATAATGTACCTGACATAGCAGCAAAAATGTGTATGAAAATATTTGAGCTCATGACCATTGTTTTCAAAACCTTTCGAAATGTACAAGCTCCATACATCTCTGCTCCTGGATTCTCTCAAGGTAACAAGGATTTAGTCTACGACATGAGCCAGACCCCCTCGGTTACTATAATCTTTGCTTGGCATGCACGAATAAAGTACTTACCCGCATGCTTCAAGCAAACATTTGAGGAGATGTTCTCTACGGGATTCTGGGAATATCATTCGGAAATTTTCATTCCCAGACCCACACATTTGCTACACCTATTCGCCGTAGAACAAGCGATCCATGCAGATCAGTTACGTCTGCCACACCCGGACATTCCAGGACCAATTGATTGGGATCGTTTGATGACAGATTTGGCCAGAGGACTACGCCTACAAGAACAACAGCTTGCCACTCAGGTCGTGGAATATTACATCCAGCACTCCCAGCAACAAGGGTCTGTCAGGGACGACAGACACGAGAGAGGGGGGGGTGTTGAGAGCAGTATGGGCACCCAAGGACTGACTAGACAAGGAAGCCAGCGGAGAGAGTCAGAGCGAGCTGAAGGAGTAAGTAGACAAAGCAGTAGACGCAAATCTGGCAGATAGGCCCTTCAAATTTTTCCAAACCAACATCCTTATAACAGTGATTCTTATCACTAACAATCATTGTAAATACCATTTCATATTTTTGTAGCTCCATTTTGTGCAAGCCGAGGAGTCCTCGAGCTTGAGGAGCCTTAGAAGTACCTACGTATCAATTTTCGTATTTTTTAGACTCCGTTTAAGCCCTCAAATTGGCCCTGGAACCTAATTTTTAACTAGGTCGGACACTAGGTCTGGACAGGGCCAAAGCTAGTCAAAAACTATAAAAAGAGCTAGAGAGCTCATTTTTGAGGTTAGATTGTAATTGAAACAAACTTGTAAGAGCTCTTGAAAGCAATCTAACGACTCCATTGCTTATCACTCTTTGTCTGGCTGTGTGTGCGCGTGTGTGTGTATGTGTGTGCATGTTTGTGTGCTTCTCACTCACGCACTTGTGCTGCCACTTGCTCGAGGTCTTCATACCATCCTCACGTCTTCCCGGATTGACATTAAAGGAGGTGCTACTCATCACTGAGCTACACCAATGTGGTAAGAGATCTTACTTCCGCAAGCAAGGGGAAACGGAGTGATGAAATGAACCACATGTCACTACGACACACATCATTAACGACATGTCTTCTATAAAAAGCTGATGCTCTCCTTATTACAAGTGTAGATGGCTTATGAGGACTCGGAAGCAACCATTCAAGAGGAAATGTTGGAATTCCTTGTACAGAGCGTGACTAAGGCAAAAGGTCATTGGCTTTGAGAAGATCAACCTGTCGCGGATTACTTGTTCTTGGTGACAATTAAAATTATGGACACTGACCATCAGTTCGCAATAATGTCCCAGGACTTCAAAGTAGTGCATGAACTTCCATCGATGGTGGACATTATGAAGAAAGTGAGAATCCAAAAGTACTTTGAGCTTCCAATCTACAAACCTGATTTCCAGCATTGCACTCAAGTCATGAACACCTTACAACCTACTCTGCATGATCCATTAGTACCTGAAGCTAGAGTCTTAGATGCAACAGGCGAGAGGGTCATCATACAATTCACCCACGATATAATTAAGGAAGCTTTCGGATGGAAAAAGGACGGGAATATGATTTTCAAAGAGGAAAGCCGGGGAGCAAAGACCAGAACATTAACAAATATAAATCGCATTGACATAGAAGAGGAAGTAAGACTCATTCATCAGCATTTTTGCTTTCCCAACATGCACAGATATACTGCTCCACAGAAGATCATTGTGCAAATGTTTTCCCATGCCATCAAACAAATAGGAAATCAATTTAACATGACTCTGTACATTCAAGAGCGGCTCTTCGAGGCCAAGAAATAGAATCATAAGAAGTTCCGTACATTCAAGAGCGGCTCTTCGAGGCCAAGAAACAAAATTTCTTTTAAGTGTTCTATCATGTTGTGGGCATTAGAGAACACTTAAAAGAAATGCCATCATCAGAAGCGATGACTAAATATGCAAAGATTGCCATGGTTCCAAGGAAGAAGAAAGGAGTCAAGATCTTAGAGGAAGCTAAAACGAGCTCCAAACCAAGAATGAGAGGTACTAAACGATTGCGAGAAATGATGCAGGCAGAAGCCAAAGCTACAGCTACAAAGAAGGCACATGTACTTCCAAGGACCAGGCTTGAAGAAAATCCACCTATTACGGAGGAAGAATTAACAAAAGCAATGGAAGCTACTCACCAGTATATGGAAGGACAGGTAAACCTATCGATGCAAGGGCATCACTACCAACAAACCCATCAAGACAATGAACAAAGAAAAAGGTTGACCAAGGTTCATAGATATAGAGAATTGGGACTAGTAAATTCTAGCTCATCATCCGACACAATCGAAGAACAAGAAACATCGGTACTAAATGTGGATATTAGAAGTGATTCAAAGGATGATGGTCAATGGGAAGAATTAAATCAAGTGAACGATGACTCTAGAATGGAAGGCCCAAAAATTGATCAGAGGCCTGATAACAATATTAAGGACACAACAAGGTAGGAGGCATCTCAAGAAGGAGTCCATATAATCAAATTGAATGAAGCATCTAACATCCAAATCAAAGAGACTATTCTAGTGGGTGACGTCCGAATGAAGACACCTAAGGAAGAAAAGGTAGAAAACATAGTCAAAGAATCAGAACCCTTCACACCGATAAGGGTGTTAGCAGAACCATCTCCGATGGATGTCATGTTTCAAGGGAGTGCTACCAAATCGACCCAAAATGAAGAGGAAAGAAGAGACCAAGAAATACAGCTACAAATCAGGCAATCACACAACTAGACAATACATGTAGAGCAAGGAAAAGACGTACGAACTGGGGAAGTTCCAAGCTTTCCCAAAACTTGGTTGAAAATGGATGTTGCTCAGCTCAAGCTAGTAGTACAACAAATGATACAAACTTCCATGGATATTCAACAACTAATACTTGAGGCTGATGCTGACTACGACAAGGCAATGCGGGAAAAGAATCAATTCCAAGAAATAGGTGAGAATTTATCTGCCAAATTAATTCAATTACAAATGATAATATGAGAAAAAGAGGCAGAAACCAACAAGGCCAAGAATCAATGTGCCACACTAGAAACAGAAAACAAGAAGCTGCAATAACAACTAAAAACACTACAAGGCAAATATGAGGCTAGCAAAGTAGAGAAAGCGTGAATGATTACTAGAAGTAAAATCCTTGAATCTCAAATCAAGGTATACATGGATGAAGCTGACAATCTCAGGAACAGGAACAAAGAACTAATGACAGCCCTATTATGCAACCAACCAATAGAAGCTCCTGAAGTGACAAAGAATGACACAAAAGCATTGGAGGAACGGAAAGCACAATATGAAGATCAACTGAAAAAAGAGCAAGCTATCATAGCAAATTGGGAGACAAGATAAATGAATGACACCGTGGAGCTTAGAAAGAAATGGAAGATGGCAAAAAATCAATACTTTGAACAATGCAATGAAGATGTGAATCAACTCGCTGCCATAGGAGAGGAGCTCCTCAAGAACAAGGAAACGATTATGAGAGCTACTGAAGAAATAAAAAAAAGGGATGAATTAACAACAACATTGAAATCTCAATTATCACAACAAGTACATGAGGGGACACCAGTAGTTCCACACTCCCTAGTGGCTGCTGAGGAGACTGAGGTACGTCCTCTTTCTCCCCCCCTACATCATTCACCGATAAGGAAGGACATGGAGACCAACACTGAGAGACATACTCGGGCTATTGCAGAACTAGGCCGACGTGAGAGGGCACTACTGGTGTCCCAACTTACTGAAGATTTTGAAGAACAAGTAATCAAAGTCATGAAAGAAGCAAAAATTGAAAGTAGAAATCTGGAACAAGTGATGAAACCTTTCAATGTACCATATGGATTACTCAAAGAACAAACACGCCAGTACATAAAGACCACAACAAATAAAGAACCAGATAGCAACCTACATTTCAACATGCAAACATTTACCTATACACAAGCGGAATTTGACAAAGCAAACCCTATCTGGAAGCGGAAATTTTTGGAGAAGAATCCTACACTACGTGTACACTGGGAATCAGCACCATATATACTTCAAGTCAATCCATCTTTTTGCCCAGTACCTAGAAGACGCTCCTAGATGCAATTTTGGGAAGGACAATGTCAGGGAAGCATAAATAGTCAATGGATAAATTATCCATTACTACCAAGTCCACCTCGTAATTACTTACCAACCGAAGAATACATGGTAAAAACAATAGAATTTTGGATTGCCAGATATGCCATTGTACCAGATTTAGCAATCAAAATGACTAACAAAATTCTGAGTATGTTACTTACTGTCATAAAGGTCTTTCAACATGCGCAGTATACCTTTTTGAACTTCATTGGCATTAACCAAGGATCAGATGCCCTCGTTTTCGATTTATCAACTATACCTAGTCGATTAACACTCATGGCTATCTACTCAAGACTTATGTTTTTGCCAAGTCCGTATATGCAGACATTTGAAGAGGTATTTTTTATAGGGTTTCTTGAAATGGATTCAGAGATTTTTGCAAAAATATCTTCGAACCTTAATGCAAGACTAGTGGCCTACAAATTAAGTTTCTTTGCAGATCATAGATAGGCACCAGATGACGGGGTGAAGTCAACCCAATGGAAGGAATTGTTGTTAGGTCAAGCCAATTTGCTTAATCAGAGAGAGCAAAAAGTCATACAAACATACTCATGTTGCCACAAAAAGCCTGTCGGGCACGACATAGTTCAAGAGGAGGGATGTGTGGAAGGGGAATCGAGCAAAAAGAGAAGAAGAAGAAGAAGATCAAAGAATAAAACAGCTCAGTGAAGACAAAAGCTCACAAAGAAAAGAACAACCCTCTGCCAAAAGCCCCGGGGGGCACGCATCAGGTGACAACACCAAAGAACTAGGTCTTGAGGATTGGAAATAAAGAAAGATAACAATCAGGACATTTCATGGGAGGTTGGACACATCTTCCTCATCCACCAAGTGCAGGCGGTGAAGCGAAACAAGCAGGGAAGGGGGACAATACACAAAGGATCCTTCATCAGATAAGATAACTAATTGTCTGAAGGTCTTAATCATCTCCTCGTCCACTAGATGCGTGCAATGGAAAGAAAGGAATCAGGTCCCAAAGGATGACAAAGAAGATTTAAGAATAGGGCCTTTGAAACGTAATGCTGACATAGAAGAGAACAAAGGTCAGTAGAGTAAGGTGTGCAACAAGAAAGTACTAAATAGGCTCTCAGCAATACAACAGGGTCAGATGTGGGAAGACAAAGACATATCAGAAGACCAAAAGTTAGAAAGAGGCAGAGGCTGAGAAGTTGAAGAGAGTGACTAAGAATACCACATTCTTAGCCACTAATGGCGTGCGTGGCAGCCTGACTTAATACAACAACCCAGATTTGTGATATCAGGAATACCAAGGGGCTTAAAAAAGCAAAGGACTAATCTTGGATAAAGTAACAAATTGCCTGAGGATCTGTAAATACTCTTAGTCCAAGGGAAAGTGCACACACACAATGGTATTTGGCTAAACTTTCTGATGCTAGGTTAGTTTTGATCGCCCTAAATCCTCAATTACACTCTGATGTACCGCGGGAAGATACGGGCAAATACATGCACCAAGGGGCCTTCAACTCTAGTGGTTACCTCTCGGGACCTCCCTCTTTCCTTGCTCCCACCTTCACACACTTCCCGACTTCCTTTTGCTCTTATTTCTTTTTGGACTTCCCCTCTCTCGCATGCGCTCTTCTATTCCTCAACGGGCTCTCTTCTACCCATGCACTCCTAGCACACTTGCACAACACGCATACATCCACTCACTCACTCACCTTCTCATGTACACTCACACACACACACACTCCTGCATCCATGTGCTCACTCTTACTTCTTCACATGCTATCCCACACACATTCATACCCACGCTCACTTCCTCTCTTTCACTTTATTTATCTCCCTCTCGGCCTTTTCTTTAATCACCCCTTATCCTTTCTCCCTTAACCTAGCGTTATCCTTTTTTCTTCACTTTCCCTATTTCTTCTCCCCTTTGTAGCACAGAAAGCAGTTCTTTGGCATACGACCATATCAGCATGCATTAACTCTTTCATGTATCCAATCATTCTCATAACACCCTCATATCCACAATACACACCCTGGAGTGTTGAAGCTAATAATATACTATATGCTTGACAATTAGCATCTACATAGTGTTTGATAATCAAAGTATTATGAAAACAACACTTTGAAACAAAAACTCTACGCCTATGCAAAGGAAAATGAGGGTAATGCTTAAACTGCGTACAATATTCTCTCTTTCTAGTACATTAATGAGGATGTGAAACATCAAAATCCTTCATTCAATTCTGAAATGTGTCACAAAACCCATCCGAATCAAAAGTTTTATGTCATTAAATCTTTGCAACTCCTCCCCATCACATGCACATCACTTCAGAATCTACAAACACTTGATTCTTGCTAGACGGACAATTTTGAACATGCAAGAGAAATGTGAATCTATTCTTTTCCTATCCAATCACAAACCGTTAATAGCCTAAGTGTCTTGTTAACCATGTTAATAAGTGGATTGGGTAAAACATAACAGAACATCCAACAAAGAAATCAAATAGACACAGACCTTATGTTTAGATCCACTGTTTGTGCAGAGAGTTAGCTGTAATTATACAAAACCATTTCTTCTCGACGTTCGGTGACAATTCCTATGAGTGAACTTGAAGCATCACTTCTTATGACAAAGTTGCTGAAGAGTCCTCCTAAGCTTCTTGTACATCAACTGTTGTAGGACCGTGCTCATCTTTTGTGCTCGTAACTGAATTAGATGTCTACTGGGATGAATAGACTATTGAAGACTCATGGACAACCCTAGCAAACAAAGATGAAGTGGCCATTGCGCCCACAAAGGTGATCATATAGCTCTATTACACCTCTCTCCATTCTCTACCAATTTCATTCCCCGTTATATGTAATAGCTCCTTTACCTCCTAACCCAAAGTTGTCAGCCCCTTTGTATCTCAAGATTGTAGGATTCCAACAACGTGTACTTGCTTCTTTTGTTCCATCGGAGTTCACTGAGAAAAAAATCATGCCCAGCCTTCGACAAATCTGCAGTGATGCTACACACGCTACATACAAATCTTATCTTTCCACATCCTCCATTCTCACTTCCCGTAGTAGCTACATATGAACCAAAGATGCTTCCTCAGATACATTGTCGGAGCTCTGCAATTATCCATGCAAGCTAAATCCACTCCATGCCTTAACCATCCCCAAGAAAATCCCTGGCTAAACCTCCTCTCCCCCACTCCGTTGCCTCATGTGTTAATCCTCCATACCGGCCATCCCTCCCGCTGTTCTGATGGTTTCAGCATTGCCTTCTGCTCCTTGTACTCTTCACGATGTGCCTCAAAAACTGGAACTCTCCCCAAGATAGAGTCTCCCCGTCGACTACTCTCTACAGAGCTCTGCAGCCACCTTCTCCTCCTCGTACTCTGACCCACCAGCCACCAAGAGCACCCGCAACCTCTGCTAAAGCTTGAAGACATGGAAAATGATTCCCCCCGCTCTCTGTTCGCCTCCCACTGAGGATGCCAACCCCCAAAAACACACCGCCACTGAATAATGAAGCCGAAGGAAAAAAAAGGAACGAAGCGCTCCCCCCCTTCTTCGTCATTTTTCCCAGCTCTCCAAGAGTGTCTGCCACATTAGACAAAAACAAAAAGGACAAAAGAAAAATACCTGCTAGCGCATGGCTGAGGCCGTCCTCTCTTTCCCTTCTTTGTACACAAAATAGAAGCGGCCAATTTTGTCGTCCCCTTTTCTCTGACAATTAGAACGGTCCCTTGTCGGATACTCAATCACACTTGTGAACGAGAGGTGTTTAAGCTTTGGTACAAAACTTTGCCATGTTTTTTTTTTGGTAACATACATCTTGTCAGACAAGGACCAACCCTTCCACCACATATAACAATAGCCAGCTGCTCCTACAACTGCCATAGGAACAATATATGATGATAGACCATTGCTTTGATTAGACTCATTCACTACAGTGATTTGTCTTCCCCCATAAAGTTGTCACAGTTCTTGAGCTATGCGCATGATCTGAGCTTGTATTTCTTCGTTGCCAGAATTTTGACTTGCATCATTCTTTTCAGACTTTAACAGCATTCCCTGTAAACTTGAAATTACATCTGAGAGGTTTGCCTTCCCCAAGATCATAGGCCCAGCCATACCAGCTCCCAAGACCAAAATAATAACCTTAGAAGTTGCCATCCCAGCTTGTGCTGTCATTGCCATGGTTAAAAGCCTCATGAATCGGCACCGTTACACTTCTCCTTAGTTCCCAACGGCACCTCTTCTGTTTTGTCAATCCACGAGGGTGAGTGATGCACACAAACCCACCAAGTTGCTCCTATGATGCCATAGGCTGACTTGCTCCCTATAGAGCACCACACTTTGCGTACATATAATTGAGGGCATCGGAGCACTTTTCAACTAAACCTTGTCGTTGAAGACGCTCACGTATTCTAATGCCTTTGCTCAAGTCTTTGTTCCTGGCACAACTTCTCAATATACCCAAAAATGCATCTCGGTCATAGCTCCGCGAAGACAACCATCTGGTCAACTGATCGAGTACCTGAAATCAAGCGTATTTTTTTGCCAAATAGAAGCATATTAGTGCATAAAAATTAACCATTTCATGAGCTAACATACTCCCCTCTTCTTATTTGCGAAGTCATCCTCGACGAGCCACTCTCGCTGTAATATAATCAAAACAGCCATGAAAATGTCAGTGCACAACTAGTTTGCATACCTTTCCATCGAGCCAATACTCCAACTAAACCTGCACTCATTGAAGCTATTAGTGCTAAAAAAATCACTCATAAATACATACAAATCATTTACTTCAAAATGATCCAAGAACATGCACATATATGCAACTCCATTTCAACCATGCATCAATTTGCTCATGCATTCCATTATGAAAATAGTCTCAACCAAATTAACACATTCATACCTTTCCATGTCTTACACATACAACTGTCATTGCGAAAAAAAAAGAAATGGAAATACCAAAATAAACAACAACAACTGAAATGAATCCAACAGGAGATGCAACATACCCAAAATGCATACCCCATTATTGCACCTATTATTCGCTATGTACAATTATTCCATGACTAGACACTCCCTAAGAATCCCCATCGTCGTCCTACAAAAGTCATCGAGACTCGAGTACAGGTTAAGTCCTACATAAAAACCCTAGAGTGCCCCACATACTGGAAAACCCTCGGATAGAGCACACAAGCTATAAAGCAATACCATTGCATTACCTCGCCAAAGGTCTCATCTATGAGTACACGTGCAGTGTCCGTGCCTTTGAGAATGTTGATTCAATGTTGATTCAAAGTGAGCTGATCTGTCACAAGCCATCACATACCAATCACACAAGCAAATAACGTTCCTTCCCGGCGATCATCGCCCTCTCCTCTCTCTCTCTCCCCCTCAGGAGTGGGGAATAACTTCATAGGTAGATTTTATTTATATTCACACGTTGGCCTACGTTGACATTGGATGCGATTCGTGGACCTGATCACCCCGCCAAGTTGATTCCACCCATCTACCAATGCAACGTAGCGCACAACACAAAAACACATAATGATAACACATAACATATATCAGCTAGCCCATAACAAAGCTGGATACGGCTCATGGTCGTGACCGCCCGACCACAATGGCTCCACCTACCTACCAACCCGTTATGGCGCGTAGCTAAGACACAAACATGTACATCCCAAGCCTATGGCGAAACTAGCTGCGGCTCGTGGTCCTAACCACCCGGCTAGGATAAATCCACCCACCTACTAGCCCACCATAGCGCATTGGTACGATCACAGCAACACAAATTTTTTTCTTTTCCTTTCTTTCTTTTTTTTTTCATAGTTAATTAATTTACCCAAGTCCTGAGAATTAGGGAGAGGAAGAAAGGGATTTTTCCCACTTTTCCCACACATGCATGCAAACATATACACTCTAGCCTTTGACAGATCAACCACCTCTTCACTCCATTCTCTCAATTACAGACACTACATATGTATTCATCGATTTGACTTTTCACTAGGTAACTACAACCGGCTATGCCTTGGTTCCTCGTATACCTATCCTTAGATGCTCTAGAATGTGAGTCTCTGGGATGTCTCATATCACCTCAACTCGTACTCGCATCCCGACGACTTCCCTAGGGCAAGTCAGGCTCAACTTCAGGAGCTCCGTCATCACTTCCTATCGTTAACACATCTGCCCAAGCCCACGTGATATCGTTTTCTTTGTTGGGCATTTCCCTCGAATCATCGAAATAGTAATATCGATCCCCCGCCCATCCTACATGATGCGTCAGGTATCTCTCAAGACACTCAATATAAAATATAATACCCAAACCCTGGTTTATAAAGCATACCAGCCAGTGCGCTTCCTCCACATCATATTCCGTCTCAAAGTCGTCGACCTCTATGTCCATGCGGGCGAATGTTTGGTCCGAGAAATATATCCTTAGCTCGTACAAATAGAGTTGAGTTATTTGATCTGCCATTTTGTTACTTAGCTCCTAACAGTCTCTGCACAATTAAAAAAAAATGATTAGAAGTCCAAATTCGTGATCTAGCAAGGGATAATATTTATGACAACGAAAATCATAGCTAACATATGTGCATATATATATATATATATATATATATATATATATATATATATATATATATATATATATATAACTATACATCTATGTACAAGGAGTCTACTACGTCCTTCTGCTTGGATTTCGTCTGGTTTCTCCCGTCCTAATGTTACTTGAAATAGGGTTTAACTCAAAGCGCATTAACCTTCACGGGAGCACATTATTCTCCTAAATCTTGAATTTGCATGGAACCATTGGAGTTGAGTTCCACCACCTTAAACGGTCCTGCCCATCTTGTCTGTAACTTCCCCGGGAATTTATAATATTTACTATCATAAACTAGCACCAAATCCCCTTCTTGAATCGCATAGGTCTTGAGATTCTTATCATGCCTCTCCTTACGTCTTCTCTGAATAGCTTCCAAACTTTGCTGTGCAATGAGTCTCTTTTCTTCTAGCTTGGCCAATTGTATGTACCTTTCCTTCAATGACTCTTCCTCTCCCATCCTGGCCTCAATGGCCACTCTTAATGTCGGAACTTCTTTTTCGATGGGAAAGATGGCTTCCTCGCCATATACTAGGGAGAACGGAGTGCTCTTTGTCGTCACTCGGTAGGATGTTCTATACGCCCACAAAGCTTCCAAAAGTCTCTCATCCTAGTCTTGCCTATGCACAGCTACTGTCTTTGTCAGAATCTGTTCAAGAACCTTGTTGGTGACCTCCACTTGTCCATTTGCCCTCGGGTAATATGGAGTGCTTTTTCTATGTTTGATCTTATATAATTCCATTAATTCTTCAATCAGTTCATTGACAAAGTGCGTTCCTCTATCACTCACTATCTCCAACGGGCATCCGAATCGGGTGATAATTTGTTCATACAAAAATTTAGCTACATCAACAGCTCGGTCAGTCTTCAGAGCTTTAGCCTCTACCCACTTGGTAACATGGTCAGTGCAGACCAAGATATACCTATTGGATCTACGTCTTGAGGGAGGATCAATGGGCCCCACAAAATCAATTCCCCATTTTTCAAAAGGCTTAAGAGCCAGCACTAGCGTAAGAGGAGCAGCATGTGCTAATGTTGGTTTTCCCATTCTTTGGCATCTGTCGCATTTCTTGCAGTATGTGTGAGAGTCTTTGAACAACGTTGGCCACCAATACCTAGCCAATAAGATCTTTCTTGCCGTCAGCTCATCAGCAAAATGCCCACCGCAGGGTTCATCATGTAATGCTCTCAACACTAGGGTTGCTTCTTCTTCCTCGAGACACCTCCGATAAACGCTCTCATGGACAAAATATCGATAGATCTTCCCCCCAATGATGCTATGGTGCTTCGCCAACGCCAACAGTTTTTGCTTCTCTCTCTTGCTTGCTCCTGGCAGATATTTAGTGGTGCACAAGAAATTCACCAAGTCGGCATACCAAGGTACTTTAGCATCAACCTGGAATAGATGCCCATCAGGAGCCTCATCAGGCACACCAGAGATTGGCTCATTAATAATTCGAGATAAATGGTCAGCCAATATATGCGCTTTGTCTGGTTTGGTTACCACTGTGAATTGAAATTCTTGGAGGAGTAGCATCCACCTCATCAATCGCCCTGATAGATCGGGTTTATTGATGATATACTTTAGGGCTTCATGATCCACATAAAACGTGAAATGTTTTCCCATCAAGTAATGCCGATACTTGTTCACCGCAAAGATCATCGAGAGGCATTCCTTCTCTGTAGTCGTGTAGTTCCTCTCAATGCTATTCAAGTTTCGACTTGCGTAATAAATAGGGTGGTCCAATTTCCTTTCATCGGCTTGACATAGCACTACTCCAACCGCAGTATGAGAAGCATCTGTGTGCACATGAAATTCTTTCGTCCAGTTGGGTGCTACTAAAATGGGTGCATTTATCAATCTCTCTTTGATCAAGTCGAATGCAACTTGACACTCTCTAGTCCATTGATATTGTTGGTCTTTCCTCAAAAGATTCGTCAGTGGTGATGCTATTGATGCAAAATTTAATATAAATCGTCGATAATAATTAGCATGCCCCAAGAATCCTCTGAGTTGCCACAAGTTTTGAGGAGGTGGAAGTTGTCCTATTTTTTGTACTTTGTCCTCGTCAACCGTGATCCCTTTTTCGGAAATAACATGTCCCAAATGCAATCATCTTCGTACTCCAAATGTACACTTTTCAGGATTTAATGTGATGCCTTTTTCAATGCTTCTTCTTAAAATAGCATCGCTCCTCTCCATCATGTTTTCATCATTGCCCCTGATTGCAAAATCATCGAGGAATATCTCCATCCAATCCTGCAAATAGTCTTGATATGCAGCTATCATTGCCCTCTGGAATGTGGCCGGTGCATTGCATAATCCAAATGGCATCACACGATATGCGTATGTGCCCCATTCTGTGGTGAAAGTAGTTTTTGATTGGTCCTCTTCATGGATTTGGATCTGGTTGTACCCACTGAAACCATCCAAAAATGAGTACAATTTATGGCCAGCCACTCTGTCCAAGATTTGATCAGTAAACGGCAAAGGGAAGTGATCCTTTTTTGTGTGCTCGTTCAACTTTCGATAATCTATGCAAATACGGATTTTCTTATTTTTTTTCGGAACCACTACAATTGGTGATACCCACTCGCTGGATGCGATGGGATATATGAATCCTGCTTCCAATAACTTAGTCAATTCCAGTTTGATCAATTCCGAGTAGACTGGATTTGTCCGCCTAAGTCGTTGACATATTGGTCGGGTGCCTTCTTCCAAATCTATATAATGTTGGCAGATTCGGGGATCAATTCCTCTCAGATCACTGTATGACCATGCAAAGGCCTTGCTGAAATTTTTGAGTGCCAATTTAATGCAATCTCGTACTCCATCTGGTAGCTCTGACCCCATGCTCAAGAACTTTTCTGGAAAAACTTCCCATTTTTCCACCTGAGCTTCTCGCGAATATTCCTTATTCCTTGATGACGTTGTAATTGGAAAGTGTTCCCCGATCACGCGTGCATGGTTGGCGAGTAAATCATTGTTTTTTTCTTTTTCAACCGCCCTCAATTTCTTTAGTTCAGCTTTTGCAGTGGCTTCCTGCACTTTATTCTTACTCTTCGCTTCTTTTTCCGATTCTCGACTCCTCCTTAGAAGCTCTTCTTCTAACATTCTGACCCTTTCTCTCAACTGTTGTACTTCCATTGTCGGAGCTAACTCTAGTTTCAACTCTTCTTTTGAAGTCCCCTTCTCCAGGGATTGAGTAGCTTTATTTTCCTTTGCGTCTATGCTCAACATGTAGCACTCAAATTCACTTGTATGTGTCAACCATCCCAGCAACTCCTGGTCTGAGTCATCCTTGTAACATAGTGGATCTTTGTACTCGCCCACTTTCGCATGTTGGAGGTTGGCCAATTGCAAATTAAATCCATCGTGTGAAAGGTCCTTATAAGTCTCCGTGCGCAGGGCAAATCTTACGCGCGCCATTTCTTGTCTAACCTTTTCCTTTGCTTTTTGCTCCCTTTCCTCAGCTGTTGTCGATCTCTTGCTGGTCAAGTTTGGAGACACTTGAAGTTGTATTCGATCCGCCTTTGGTCCAATTGTGATAAATCCTGTGCGCCAATCGTGCACACATTTGGCTTGCACCAGCCATGGCCGTCCAAGTAAGATCGAGAAGGTAGCCTCTGAGGTCCTTGGTCTTACTATCAGATATTCAACTTTAAATTCTAGACTGCCCACAACGGTGCTTACATTCTTCAAAAGACCTGAAGGCTTTACTTGCGTTTGATCTGCCATCCTCAAGGACATCAGAGTTTCTTCCATGTGGTTGAGGCCCAAAGCTTTCATCATGTACTCAGTCATAAGGTTGACTGCGGCTCCACTATCTAACTGAGCATCGGGGACTACATACCCTTTAATCTCGACTGTCACAGCTGGAGCATTCGAATAAATTTGTGTCGTAATACTTTGAATCATACCTTGGACCTCTTTATCTTGTCTCTTTTTATCTTGAGCTTTCCTCGGCTTCTTAATATATTCATTGTAGAATTGTTTCCTATAAGCAGGTGAACATTTCAGCAATGTGCCAATGTTCAACGTGAATTCCGTGTCAGCCAACAGTTTTACGATGTCAACTTCTTTCGAACTTTGTCTTTCCTTCTTACACTTTGGAACCCTTAATCTTTCAGGGAATGGTGCTATGCCTGGCACAAACTCCTTGGTCACTGGTGGAAGAACCTCAATTTCTTCCCCATCCTCAAACTCTTACTGTTCAGCAAATCCTCCAACTTGGTTTTCTACCTCTCCATGTTCGGGTGTCTTCTCTTGGCTAGCTTTTTCGCTTTCGCCTTCTAGATGTTTCTTCAAATACTCTTGAGTCCTTGTGACTACCGCCACAGTTGGCTCTTTATGTGGTGTCTTGGCCTGGTAAGCATCCACAAAGTGCATTGACGAGCTAGAGCCTTCTTGAGGGTCCTAAACACCACTCCGATCGTAGGAACGTGCTCTTAAGCTCTCGTTGTGGAATGCATCTGAGTATCAACATAATTCGAGTATCCTACTGGTCCTTTTTCCTTGCCGGAGGAAGCTCTTGGTTTTGGACAATCTTCATCAAAGTGGCCCTCTCCACTACAGTACCTACATAGTGGGGTATAATCAACTGGTTTCTTTTCGTTTGGACATCTAGATTGAGTATGGCCAAAGCCATGGCATCTCCAGCACTAGATTGGACCATCTCTTCTTTGATCCCATGCGACTCCTCTCGGATAGTCTCCTCCTTGACCCTGAGCACCATATCCATAAGGTTGTCTATTTTCCCAACGAGATGTAGGTGGGACACTTTGAGCGGGCAATCCCGTGTAGGATCTTTCTCTTGTATCTCCCGATTTCATGGTCCTCTCTTCATAGGCTCTCTTGTTGTAACATCGGTCTTCTGTGTGATTGGTCCTTCCGCAAAAAGTGCAACGCATTCTAGGTGGCGATCTATCTGTGAATACTCTCGAGACTGTAGGGCATTCTGAAGCCAGATGGCCGTAACCATGGCACTTTCCACACCATGTATTTGATCGAAACACTTGATTGGGGTTTGTAGTTACCTCTTGTTTCACTGTGTATGCTTCCTGGGTCATTGTGACAGCTTTTATAGCTTGTGTGACCAACTCCAATATTCGTTCTTCAGTCAGCGCAGGCTTCACCTTGCCTGGCGTGCTAGTGGTAGCTACAAAAGCTGGGGTCATCAATGTGGGACTTCCTTGGCCAGGATCTTTCATCGGTATGTTTCCTGGGCCTCCCATTGGCTCGTATAAGAGCTCCATCTTCCTTTGTTGGCATAAATGTACTTCCTCCCAAAGCCTTGCTTGTTCCTTAGCATCTATTAAAGTTACAGGTCTTGTCAAGCTGATATGCTGCTGCGCCGTAGGATCTCTCAATCCCGCAATGAATCTTTTCTTCAATGTCTCATTGTTCGGGGCATTTGCGCCCATCTTTCTTACCAAGGTTTCCATTCTCTGAATGTAGTTATCGATGCTCTCATTGACTCCTTGTCCCAGATAATCCATCTGTTGGGCCAATCTATCTTGGAAGCCTTGTCATCAAAACTTTGCCAAGAAGGCGTCCTTGAGCATCTGGTAAGTTCCACGCTCTTGTGGTGTCAAATTCCCATACCAGTTGGCTGCCTCATCTCGGAGAATAGCCGGAAAAATTCTTAATCTTTGACCTTGGTCAACTACCTCATTGGCCTCACAAGTAACCTCAAACAGCTGGATAAAACTATCCGGATCCTCGTCCCAAGCACCTGAGGACTTGGTGAAGTCCCCCAAATGAACCGAAATCCGCTGAGCCATTTCAAACAGAGGTGTGATATCAATATCACTTTGATCCCAAAAATTTAGTGCACGTGGCCTCAGGATCCCTCCTTCAAACTTTCGCACTTGATTCGCGACTCTCCTACGGGAGTACACGTGTTTGGCAGATTTCTTCGAGCTAGTCGAGGTAGACTCACCTTGCGATTCGCACCTCTTCCTTTCTCTTTCAAGGGCTCTTCTCTGAGCGCGTTCCTCTCTTTGCGTTTGTGTTGCTCCTCAGGATGAGCTCCCCTCGCTCATGTACTAGATCTTGGGTCCGCAAGCTCGGCCAACATGTGGCGCTAGGCGAACCTATGGCACTCTCTTATAGAGACGTGCCAAGCTATTCCCGACAAACGCACCAAAATGTAAATACCCTTAGTCCAAGGGAAAGTGCACACACACAGTGGTATTTGGCTAAACTTTCTGATGCTAGGTTAGTTTTGATCGCCCTAAATCCTCAATTACACTCTGATGTACTGCGGGAAGATACGGGCAAATACATGCACCAAGGGGCCTTCAACTCTAGTGGTTACCTCTCGGGACCTCCCTCTTTCCTTGCTCCCACCTTCACACACTTCCCGACTTCCTTTTGCTCTTATTTCTTTTTGGCCTTCCCCTCTCTCGCACGCGCTCTTCTATTCCTCAACGGGCTCTCTTCTACCCATGCACTCCTAGCACACTTGCACAACACGCATACATCCACTCACTCACTCACCTTCTCATGTACACTCACACACACACACACACACCCCTGCATCCATGTGCTCACTCTTACTTCTTCACATGCTATCCCACACACATTCATACCCACGCTCACTTCCTCTCTTTCACTTTATTTATCTCCCTCTCGACCGTTTCTTTAATCACCCCTTATCCTTTCTCCCTTAACCTAGCTTTATCCTTTTTTCTTCACTTTCCCTATTTATTCTCCCCTTTGTAGCACAAAAAGCAATTCTTTGGCATACGACCATATCAGCATGCATTAACTCTTTCATGTATCCAATCGTTCTCATAACACCCTCATATCCACAATACACACCCTGGAGTGTTGAAGCTAATAATATACTATATGCTTGACGATCAGCATCTACATAGTGTTTGATAATCAAAGTATTATGAAAACAACACTTTGAAACAAAAACTCTACGCCTATGCAAAGGAAAATGAGGGTAATGCTTAAACTGCGTACAATATTCTCTCTTTCCAGTACATTAATGAGGATGTGAAACATAAAAAATCCTTCATTCAATTCTGAAATGTGTCACAAAACCCATCCGAATCAAAAGTTTTATGTCATTAAATCTTTGCAACTCCTCCCCATCACATGCACATCACTTCAAAATCTACAAACACTTGATTCTTGCTTGACGGACAATTTTGAACATGCAAGAGAAATGTGAATCTATTCTTTTCCTATCCAATCACAAACCGTTAATAGCCTAAGTGTCCTGTTAACCATGTTAATAAGTGGATTGGGTAAAACATAACAGAACATCCAACAAAGAAATCAAACAGACACAGACCTTATGTTCAGATCCACTGTTTGTGCAGAGAGTTAGCTGTAATTATACAAAACCATTTCTTCTCGACGTTCGGTGACAATTCCTATGAGTGAACTTGAAGCATCACTTCTTATGACAAAGTTGCTGAAGAGTCCTCCTAAGCTCCTTGTACATCAACTGTTGTAGGACCGTGCTCATCTTTTGTGCTCGTAACTGAATTAGATGTCTACTGGGATGAATAGACTATTGAAGACTCATGGAAAACCCTAGCAAACGAAGATGAAGTGGCCATTGCGCCCACAAAGGTGATCATATAGCTCTATTACACCTCTCTCCATTCTCTACCAATTTCATTCCCCGTTATATGTAATAGCTCCTTTACCTCCTAACCCAAAGTTGTCAGCCCCTTTGTATCTCAAGATTGCAGGATTCCAACAACGTGTACTTGCTTCTTTTGTTCCATCGGAGTTCACTGAGAAAAAAATCATGCACAACCTTCGACAAATCTGCAGTGATGCTACACACGCTACATACAAATCTTATCTTTGCACATCCTCCATTCTCGCTTCCCGTAGTAGCTACATATGAACCAAAGATGCTTCCTCAGATACATTGTCGGAACTCTGCAATTATCCATGCAAGCTAAATCCACTCCATGCCTTAACCATCCCCAAGAAAATCCCTGGCTAAACCTCCTCTCCCCCACTCCGTTGCCTCATGTGTTAATCCTCCATACCGGCCATCCCTCCCGCTGTTATGATGGTTTCAGCGTTGCCTTCTGCTCCTTGTACTCTTCACGATGTGCCTCGAAAACTGGAACTCTCCCCAAGATAGAGTCTCCCCGTCGACTACTCTCTACAGAGCTTTGTAGCCACCTTCTCCTCCTCGTACTCTGACCCACCAGCCACCAAGAGCACCCGCAACCTCTGCTAAAGCTTGAAGACGTGGAAAATGATTCCCCCCGCTCTCTGTTCGCCTCCCACTGAGGATGCCAACCCCCAAAAACACACCGCCATTGAATAATGAAGCCGAAGGAAAAAAAAGGAACGAAGCCCTCCCCCCCTTCTTCGTCGTTTTTCCCAGCTCTCCAGGAGTGTCTGCCACATTAGACAAAAACAAAAAGGACAAAACAAAACTACGTGCTAGCGCATGGCCGAGGCCGTCCTCTCTTTCCCTTCTTTGTACACAAAATAGAAGCGGCCAATTTTGTCGTCCCCTTTTTTCTGACAATTAGAACGATCCCTTGTCGGATACTCAATCACACTTGTGAACGAGAGGTGTTTAAGCTTTGATACAACACTTTCCCATGTTTTTTTTTTGGTAACATACATCTTGTCAGACAAGGTCCAACCCTTCCACCACATATAACAATAGCCAGCTGCTCCTACAACTGCCATAGGAACAATATATGATGACATGCCATTGCTTTGATTAGACTCATTCACTACAGTGATTTGTCTTCCCCCATAAAGTTGTCACAGTTCTTGAGCTATGCGCATGATCTAAGCTTGTATTTCTTCGTTGCCAGAATTTTGACTTGCATCATTCTTTTCAGACTTTAACAACATTCCCTGTAAACTTGAAATTACATCTGAGAGGTTTGCCTTCCCCAAGATCATAGGCCCAGCCATACCAGCTCCCAAGACCAAAATAATAACCTTAGAAGTTGTCATCCTAGCTTGTGCTGTCATTGCCATGGTTAAAAGCCTGATGAATCGGCACCGTTACACTTCTCCTCAGTTCCCAACGGCAGCTCTTCTGTTTTGTCAATCCACGAGGGTGAGTGATGCACACAAACCCACCAAGCTGCTCCTATGATGCCATAGGCTGACTTGCTGCCTATAGAGCACCACACTTTGCGTACATATAATTGAGGGCATCAGAGCACTTTTCAACTAAACCTTGTCGTTGAAGACCCTCACGTATTCTAATGCCTTTGCTCAAGTTTGTTCCTGGCACAACTTCTCAATATACCCAAAAATGCATCTCGGTCATAGCTCCGTGAAGACAACCATCTGGTCAACTGATCAAGTACCTGAAATCAAGCGTATTTTTCTGCCAAATAAGAGCATATTAGTGCATAAAAGTTAACCATTTCATGAGCTAACAGTCTCTTCTTCATCCTCCTCTACTTCTACTACGGAAGTGTGTAGTGAACCCTTGTATGTCCAGCACTTGGACAAACATCTGCACCTTAGATAGCTTGCTGCTCTCAACACAAAACTCAACTGGACTTGATACTTTATTCAATCAAAGTAGACAAACCGAGCTTTCTAAAAATCTATAAATGACTTAATTTGGACAAGTTTTGATTAGGAAACACAACTATCAAAGATGAACTACCTGTCCACACAGGTATGCTGAAGAACTAAGCTTCACTCTCAGACTGATAGCTCTCTGAATATATATCCTTTGAGATATTTGGTATAGAGAAAGTAGACACAAATAGCTTTCCAACAAGCTAAAAATCAAGTAATTTGGATGAGTTTTGATCAGGAAACTCAACTCATCAAGATAGACCACCTGCACACATAAGTACACTATAAAAATAGACTTTACTCTCTGAAAGATATCTCACAAAATATGAATGATATGAGTGAGATATTTGAGATAGTGAAAGTAGATGCCACGCTCTTTCCAACAAGACAACAATCACGCAATTTGGATATGTTTTGGTTAGGAAACGGAACCGACCAGAATAGACTACCTATCTACATAGGTATACTGAAAAACTGGACTTCACTCTTTCACTAGTATCTCGCAAACTACATAAGCTTTCAAAGAGGTATTTGATATCCATAAAGTATACAAGATAAGCTTTCCAATGAATGTTTAAATGCACAAAATTGTTACATATGCACTGAGATATGAGCTCTGCAACAGAGCTATGTACAAACTGACGTGCGGTTGAAAGGAATCTAAGGGAAAACCAAAATGACAAAATGGCTAGATCCGACTACTGGGAGCTCTTGCCTCTTTCTCTCCTTGTTTTGAATGTGCTCCCACTTCACTTTTATAACCAATGAGCATGTGAAGAAGTTTGTGCCTCCTTCTTAACTCACCACTTTCTCCACTACATGCTACTAACTTCAAGGCAAGATATTGTATCTCTTACTCATCATGAATTTTGACTAGACTTTTTCTTTTATTATTTTTTCCTTTTTTCCTCTACTTTTCCTTTATCTTTATATTTGCTAAATTTATCCAAGCATGGCTCATATGAAAATGAGCTTGTACATTTATCTTCAACAGTGATTTGTGTGTAACTAGTTGAGCCCGCAAGCAAGCCTTAGGCACCCAAATTTGTCTTGATTGTGGGCCAGCCTTCATCGACTTCTTGGGTACCCAGATAGATTTCACTTTCACAAAAGAATTTTTGGGAGTCTTCTTATTAGTATCATGTCGTTGATTACTAATAGGAAGTTGAGATAGTTGTTGTGGCTTGACCACAATAGGCCGCTCGCCTTTCCGCACCCACAATTGTTTCAATGGCTGAGTCATTCTGCTTCGCACGTTCTTTTGGCCTCCAGCATAGGTAGTCTTCAGTAATTGATCGGCCTTTGGTTGGTGCCTCCCTCTGGCCTTTGGAAAAGAAGGGAGTTCCGTTGAGTCCTTGACTTCTTTATTGAGATCATCATTCCTCTGCATCACATAGCTTTGGACAAGAACAACATGGTCAACTTCATGTGTACCCCTGGAAGGACCAGGAGTCTGTGCCTTTCCTAGTTCCTTGAGTGTTCCATTATCTAACTCAATCGTAATTCGACTTTGATTTACCCATACCTGAAGAAGTCCACTTCTTAGTTTAAGTTGATTGCATGGTCATAGATCCAGTCTTGACCCAAGACCAGAGGCTCAGTGAGATCGTCATCTTGACACACTAGTGTTGGAAGTGAGGCTCATGTGTCACAGGTCCATGGTTCCATAGTTCCATTCATGTACAACATTAATTCCAGCAATCTTCCATATTGACAAAACATGAACATACCACAACTTAATCATACAGATGATGAGACAAAGATAGAGAAAGAATAGACGTCATGTGTAAGGTGTTACGTAAGCCATCGCTTACTCATAGTATCATATATACCAATGTTCAATGTACAATGTGGGAGCAAAATTCTCAACCACTCTATGTGATGAGAAATAGATGAATGAGTGAATGTACAATGTAACAAACATATTCAAATGTGTGGGCAGTAATCTGAATATACATGAGATGTGTGACCTTATAGGTTATAGAAGAGTGAATGTGAGTGACTGAATGAGGAAGGATCAGTGTGAAACTGATGGTCAACAAACCTACATCTAAACTTAGGCTATGGAAGACCCTAAGTCAGATACGTGTGTGAAAAGATCACATACTTATAAAGTAGCATAGAATGCTAACAAGATTGTTGCCTGAAATCCTCAAACTCATGTGAACACATCTTCTCAAACACCTCATAAAAATATGCATAAAGCATATAAGTACTGATTCTCTTGTACCTATGCCGAATAGGAATCCTCCTGATATGAACACCACAGCCTCCATAAACTTCAAGTAGTACCTGTGTGCATAAAGAGAATATGTACCTGAATACTTAACATAAGATGCGAATCTTATGTTAATCACCATCTAATGTCTTTGAAGTAGCCAGACATCTTCTTGTAGAAGATAATCTTCAACCTAACATCTTCTTGTAGAAGATGATCTTCAAATACATCATGTAGATGGTCGATCCTCACCTTCAAGCTGCTAATGACCAAGTCTTCTTGCCATGAACAAGAGATAACCTCCTCTCCATGAGGTAGAGTGTGAGCACACCCTTCATCTTCATTAAGAAGAATCATTAAGAAGAACTCCATAGCTGCTCCTCAACATGCTTCAAGTTAGCACCATGGCTGCCCCATGTGCTAGAAGAAACACCACCTCTACTGAGGTCCAAGCTCTAGAAAGCTTGTGTTGATCATAGGTGAAGGATGAATACAAGTGAGCCCAACTTGTTCTTATATAGTATATTGTTGAGCCTTGAAAAGCTGATAATAAAGCAAAATAAAGCACACGATCTCCACGATCGCTATGCGATGTCCAATAAATCAGAAACGCTGTCCGTTCGTCTTTTTATTCGCGTTCGCTGTCCTCTAATTAAAGCAAAAGCAATGTCCAAAATAATAAATCGCAAATAGTGCTGCTGGAGTCGGGACTTGAACCTACGTGGGCAGGTAGAAAGGATTTTCGCCTAGCCAAGAGCGCTCGCCGCTTTTCTTGTAGAAAGTCCTATAAAAATTACATGCTATGCTTGAGTTCTGTACACTTTTGAATCGGATCATTGTTTCCCAACAACTAGTACTTTAACTGTCATTAGAACATCTTGAATGGAGAGGGGAAGTTCCACCTCGCCCATGCAAGGGGTTTCCACACCTCCCAATCCTATGAGATATGCTTCTATAGGATTGACATTTAATTTCAATTCTTGATAGTAAGAAAGTTTAACGGCACTAGTGGCTGCACCCGAGTCAATCAAGGCCCGTGCAGTCCTTGCACTCTTCCCTTGTCCTATCTCCAAGGTTACAAAAGGACGTCGGTCAACTATTCTATGGGGGCTTACACTTGAGACTTCACACATAGCCATATGATATCCTGGGTTTGCATAGTCATCTATCCTTGGCTGATCTCGTCCTTGTCTTCTCATCTTCATTTTTCAGATGCGTTCCAAGGCTTCTGCCTGTGCTTCTTCTCGAACTCGTTTTTCCTCTTCTTTACATTTCTTGGCATTGTTGAGTCGATTGAGCATTTCCTCAGTGAGAGGTTCTTGATATAACTTGACTCTGCATCCGCTTATGTAGCTAGGGAGAATATCGCCTTCGAGTGTGGCTAATTGGACTGCTCCACTAGTCGAGATCCTATTTATGATCATAGGTCCATAGCCTCTCTTCTCTAGTTTTCTCGCATGTTGCTTCAAAGTGTAGACTAACACTAGGTCCCCTGCTTTCAATCCTTTATCCTTCACATGGGCATCAAAGTACGCCTTCTGCCTTTTCTTAGCTGTATATATTCCTGTTGCAGCTCTTAGTCTAGTTTCACCTAATCGTTCGAGGTCCAAAATTCGCGAAGAGAGTTCATGACCCGTCCACTCATGCTCCTGTGCTACTCTCAATGTGGGAATCAAGAAGTCCAGAGGTAACACCGCATTTTGGCCAAACACCATCTAAAAGGGTGTGGCTTGGAGTACCGTTTTATAGGCCACTCGGTATGCCCAAACAGCGTGGTGTAGCTATTTGTCCCAATCAGAGCGTTTATTATTGACCAATTTAGTCAGCACATTGCATAGGATCTTATTTGTGCTCTCAGCCTAGCCATTAGCTTGTGGGTGATAGGGGGCAAACTACTTATGTACTACCAAGACTTCTTGGAGAAGATTTTCAATGACCTCATTCAAGTAGTGAGTTCCTCTATCACTAACTAGCTCTATAGGTAGCCCATATCTCGTGAATACATTCTCGAATAAGAACTTAGCTGTCATTTGAGCATCGTTCTTTGTGGTAGCTTTCACTTCTACCCACTTGGTTAAATAGTCTGTGGCCACAATGATATATTCAGCATGTGAACCCTTGGCTGGGGGATTAATAGGACCTACAAAGTCTACTCCCCACTTAGAGAATGCACGTCCACCCATCATAGGTTTTAGTGGCATCTCATCTTTGCGTATAGGATACTGAGTTCGCTGACAGACATCACACCGTTTCACATAGGTATGTGCATCCATGTGAAGGGCCGGCCACCAAAGTCCTGCAAATAGGATTGCCTTGATCACCCGATCTGGTCCAAAGTGTCCTCCTGCTACACCTTGGTGAGCAGTTTCCAAGATCTTGAGATATTCACTCTCATGGACACATAATCTAAGGTAACCATCTTTACCACGCTTGTATAGATTATCACCAATGAGTGAGTAATCTAGGGCTTCTTGTTCTAGACTTCTTGTCTAGCCATGTCGTATCTTGAGGGAATGTTCTCGTCCTAAGGAAGGTTACTAACGGTTCACTCCAATCTGGCACTATGGAAACTTGATAAAGAGTGGCATGTTCCACAGGTGGTTTAGTGCAACAGATTGGGCATTCCTTGCACAACTTATGGACATCAGCCTCCATAGTCGACCAATGCACACCGAATCTCCTAAGTGTCTGTAAAGTTCTTTGCTTTGAGTAGTGTTGCTCTAATGCACCTACATGTGCTGATTACAACCATTTTGCGTATTCGTCCTCTTCCACACAACAATCCAATATCCCGTGATCAATCTGTTTGTACATACTTCCTGCCATGATATGGTACTTCTGTGCTTTTACTACCTCTCTATCTTGAGTGTTTATGACTGGGTGATTAGGTCCATATGTCAGTACTGGCACTAATGGCTTAGCCCACTGAGGTACAACTTCCAAATTAAACAAGTAAGCATCAGGAAGGTCATCTTATACTCCTTGTGGGGCCTCTCCAGATGTGAGCCTAGAGAGATGGTCTGCTCTCAAGTGAGTCTTCCCTTTCCTCACCACAACTTCAAAGTCGTATTCCATTAGTAAGAGAAACCATCTTACTAATCTACCTGTATTGCATGGCTTGTTTACCAAGTACAACAGTGCTTGATGATCAGTAAAAAATTTAAACTTATTTGCAAGAAAATAATTTCTAAACTTTTTAATTGCATATACCATGCCTAATCCTTCTCGCTCAGTGGTCGTATAGTTTCGTTCAGCTGCATTCAGCTGTCTACTAGCATAGGCAATTGGGAGATCCATATTACCTTCTCCCGTAGGTTGTGCGAGTACACACCTAATAGCATAATTGGATGCATCTACATGAACATGAAAAGGCTTATTCCAATCTGGCGTGGTCAAGATTGGTGCTGAACATAATCGCCGTATAAGCTCATTGAAGGAATTCTCACATTCATCGGTCCACTCAAAGTTAGTCAAAAGTCCATACAGAGGCTTGGCAATGATGGCGTACATGTGTATAAAGCGTCGGTAATAGCCACAATGCCCCATGAAAGCTTGTACTTCCTTGACATTCTTTGGCCTAGGTAACTCGGCTATGGCTCTTACTTTCTCTTCATCGGTGGATATGCCATTCTTTGACACTATGTGTCCTAGAATCTTGCCTTGCCTGACCATGAAAACACACTTTTCTGGGTTCAAGCAGACTTGATACTCTCTACATTTGTCAAAGATTTGCCTGAGTTCTGGTATATGTGTCTGTCTAATGTTGGAATGAGCACAAAGATCATCAACATAGACCTCTAAATTCTTCCTCAGGAACTCTTTAAACACATGACATATCAATCTTTGGAAAGTTGCAGGAGCATTGGTAAGCCCAAATGGCATTACTCTAAAGGCAAATATGCCCCACTCTGTGGCAAAAGCAGTCTTGTGCTGATCTTCTGGAGCTATGGCTACTTGATTGTAGCCGAAAAATCCATCAAGGAAGCTGTACACTTCCTTGCATGCTACTCTTTCTAAGAGATGCTCAGTGATAGGAAGCGGATAATTGTCTCAAATAGTGGCTGCATTAACCTTCTTCAAGTTAATGCACACACATAGCTTTCCATTCTTCTTGTGCACCACTACAATGGGGGACACCCATTCAGTATGCTCAATTTCGTAAATGAATCCAGCTTCTACCAGTCTATCTATCTCCTCTTTGATCTTAGCAGCATAATTATCGTTATATGTATATGGTTTCTGTTTAGAGGGTTTCGCGTCTGAGGTCATGGGAATTGTGTGTGAGCATATGTCTGGGTCAACACCTTTCAGGTCCGTAACTCCAAGCGAATACATCTCTGTATTCTCTCAGCAAGGCTATTAACGCATGCTCTTCTTCCTCGATTAGGTCATGGCCTATGTACGTGCATCTCTCTTCTCCTTCTTCTAGGGCTACCACTATTTTCTTGGTGGTTTCTTTGTTATCATAGGCCTCTCCTGCTTGTGCCTCGCGTTTAGGCATTCTTATCATGACTCTCTCGTCGTCTATCTCATACTTTTTAAACTTTTTAGGGACGTCAAACAAAGATTCTTCCTCTTCTGGTGTGACTTCTCTCTTCTTTCTTCTCTTTCCTTCATCCTTAGGGGTCACTTGTGTGGCTAACCTTACATCATTTGCATGCTCTCCATGTCTCTGGGGTTGAAATTCTACTTCATGGAAGTATTCTTCATCTGATGCAAAAGGTGGGTCCATAATGATTGACTCTAGATCGGAGTCACTTGCATCCTCAAATGCATCAGGGCTAGGTTGTTGTCGTGGGTTGTTGTCCTTGGGTCTGCTCTGCTTCTGTCTCTAGGTTAGGCTCATTGATCAAACGAGCAATTTCTTCATCTGTTAGATCAACAAGGGTGTAACCTTGTGGGAGTTCCAAATCCGATGGAATCCGAGGGAACACCAGATTGGGTCCTTCGGCGCTTGGTCTGGGCAAGCGAATGGTAGATGGTCGGACACGTCGTGTTTGTTGAGGGGTCACCTCTGGTGTGGTCGTGGCTCCCCTCGCTTGGGCACATGGTAATTGAATTCCCCCTCTCATCTTCTTCGATGGAGGACCCGCCGTTGACAGCTGTCTTTGGAATTCTTGGGCCCTAGACCATACTAGTGCTCTTTGAATGGGCACGTCGTATGCTAAGCACTTGTAAGTTATTCTCGTCAAAGCACAACACCCATGAAGCACATTCTTTTGTTTGTTATTGCATCGTTGATGGGCTAGATGGATTTGATCGATGATCCAGTGTGGCAGATTGATGGTGAGATTCTCTATCTCTGCCAAGTACAAGCTGAACCATATCTTTTTAGGTGGCATTGTGAAGCGTTCTTGGGCGGGGAAAGCAAAGTGCTGCATGATTGTTCGTAGGTGGAGAGCGATGGTTGGTGTCATTGCTACCATGTCCTTCAATTTGTTGAGATCCTTGTGCTTCATCCTTCCTAGAATCATTATTTCCTTCTCAGTGGGAATATGCATACCTTGCATCTTCAATGCTTCTCGTACTAGGTTGAGGGTCAATTTGAATCTCTTGAGTTTGTGGCCTGGCATCAGTGAAGGTAGCACAAAAGTACTATCGCCTCCCTTGGCCCTGCTAGGGGTGATGGTACTGATAAAATAGGAACAATGCAAGAAATCTGGCTTAGGTAAATGTCCCCGAAAATAGTCATCCAAGCCCGCTTTGGTCCATACAGATCGCATCACTTCTGCATTCTGATATTGCTCAAATTCGCGGGTGAAGAAATGATATCGTCCCCATTTGCCATTGAACTCAAGTTCTGCCTCCCAAAAGTAGGTGCCGTCTCCCAATGGCCCTGCGACATCACTGAACTAATGTGCATGCTTCCCCACTTGAGAAGTGTGTCCCTGAGGAGGGTCTTGAATAGGGAGCACATGCACCGCTTGAAGTTCTTGAGGCCTCTTAGTGAGTTGGGGTTCAAGGAGGAGGGTTTCTATGTCCACAATCTGTGCGCTAGACCCTGCCTGGGAACTGGTGCCTCCTGCTTCTGCCATGTTATTGCTTGCTTGCTGGTTCCGTGAGAATATAGAATCATGCGTTAACATTGTAATGGACAAGATAGAACAATTTTTGTCCCCGTTACAACAATACCATGAGGTGAGTAATGGGTTAGTGGGCCAGTGAGTGCTCGATGATTGTGTGTGTAGTTAATGAATGGATAGTCCTAAGAGCTAGATGGAAAGATGCATTGTATGAGTGATATAGTTAGCAAGTAGAGATGAATTTACAAATGGGGGTCGTGGGGTTTGTTACAAGTTTTAGGTGGCCAAACGCAATGGATGGCTTTCGGTTTTGGTTTTGTGGAGACTCTGGAGGGCTTTATGAGTATGTCCGCTTGGAAATGAGGCTTTTTAGGGACCCATTTGCAAGTGATTCCGCTCGTGCTCATGTGTAAATGTGCATTCGTGTGTGTTGAATGAGAGTGGGCATCGGCTTTTTGAGTGAGTGAACTCTATCGTGTGTGGTGTGATTGTGGAGAATGAGTTCTCCTATGCGCAACGGAAGTGTGTAGTGAACCCTTGTATGTCCAGCACTTGGACAAACATCTGCACCTTAGATAGCTTGCTACTCTCAAGACAAAACTCAAATGGACTTGATACTTTATTCAATCAAAGTAGACAAACCGAGCTTTCTAACAAGCTATAAATGACTTAGTTTGGACAAGTTTTGATTAGGAAACACAACTATCAAAGATGAACTACCTGTCCACACAGGTATGCTGAAGAACTGAGCTTCACTCTCAGACTGATAGCTCTCTGAATATATATCCTTTGAGAAAGATATTTGGTACAGAGAAAGTAGACACAAATAGCTTTCTAGAAAGCTAAAAATCAAGTAATTTGGATGCGTTTTGATTAGGAAGCTCAACACATCAAGATAGACCACCTGCACACATAACTTCACTATAAAAATAGACTTTACTCTCTGAAAGATATCTCACAAAATATGAATGATACGAGTGAGATATTTGAGACAGTGAAAGTAGATGCCAAGATCTTTCCAACAAGACACCAATCATGCAATTTGGATATGTTTTGGTTGGGAAACGGAACCGACCAAAATAGACTACCTATCTACACAGGTATACTGAACAATTGGACTTCACTCTTTCACTTGTATCTCACAAACTACATAAGCTTTCAAAGAGATATTTGATATCCATAAATTACACAAGATAATCTTTCCAATGAATGTTTAAATGCACAAAATGGTTACATATGCACTGAGATATGAGCTCTGCAACAGAGCTATGTACAAACTGACGTGCGGTTGAAAGGAATCTAAGGGAAAACCAAAATGACAAAATGGCTAGATCCGACTACTGGGAGCTCTTGCCTCTTTCTCTCCTTGTTTTGAATGTGCTCCCACTTCACTTTTATAACCAATGAGAATGTGAAGAAGTTTGTGCCTCCTTCTTAACTCACCACTTTCTCCACTACATGCTACTAACTTCAAGGCAAGATATTGTATCTCTTACTCATCATGAATTTTGACTAGACTTTTTCTTTTATTATTTTTTCCTTTTTTCCTCTACTTTTGCTTTATCTTTATATTTTCTAAATTTATCCAAGCATGGCTCATATGAAAATGAGCTTGTACATTTATCTTCAACAGTGATTTGTGTGTAACTAGTTGAGCCCGCAAGCAAGCCTTAGGCACCCAAATTTGTCTTGATTGTGGGCCAGCCTTCATCGACTTCTTGGGTACCCAGATAGATTTCACTTTCACAAAAGAATTTTTGGGAGTCTTCTTATTAGTATCATGTCGTTGATTACTAATAGGAAGTTGAGATAGTTGTTGTGGCTTGACCACAATAGGCCGCTCGCCTTTCCGCACCCACAATTGTTTCAATGGCTGAGTCATTCTGCTTCGCACGTTCTTTTGGCCTCCAGCATAGGTAGTCTTCAGTAATTGATCGGCCTTTGGTTGGTGCCTCCCTCTGGCCTTTGGAAAAGAAGGGAGTTCCGTTGAGTCCTTGACTTCTTTATTGAGATCATCATTCCTCTGCATCACATAGCTTTGGACAAGAACAGCATGGTCAACTTCATGTGTACCCCTGGAAGGACCAGGAGTCTGTGCCTTTCCTAGTTCCTTGAGTGTTCCATTATCTAACTCAATCGTAATTCGACTCTGATTTACCCATACCTGAAGAAGTCCACTTCTTAGTTTAAGTTGATTGCATGGTCATAGATCCCGTCTTGACCCAAGACCAGAGGCTCAGTGAGATCGTCATCTTGACACACTAGTGTTGGAAGTGAGGCTCATGTGTCATAGGTCCATGGTTCCATAGTTCCATTCATGTACAACATTAATTCCAGCAATCTTCCATATTGACAAAACATGAACATACCACAACTTAATCATACAGATGATGAGACAAAGATAGAGAAAGAATAGACGTCATGTGTAAGGTGTTACGTAAGCCATCACTTACTCATAGTATCATATATACCAATGTTCAATGTACAATGTGGGAGCAAAATTCTCAACCACTCTATGTGATGAGAAATAGATGAATGAGTGAATGTACAATGTAACAAACATATTCAAATGTGTGGGCAGTAATCTGAATATACATGAGATGTGTGACCTTATAGGTTATAGAAGAGTGAATGTGAGTGACTGAATGAGGAAGGATCAGTGTGAAACTGATGGTCAACAAACCTACATCTAAACTTAGGCTATGGAAGACCCTAAGTCAGATACGTGTGTGAAAAGATCACATACTTATAAAGTAGCATAGAATGCTAACAAGATTGTTGCCTGAAATCCTCAAACTCATGTGAACACATCTTCTCAAACACCTCATAAAAATATGCATAAAGCATATAAGTACTGATTCTCTTGTACCTATGTCGAATAGGACTCCTCCTGATATGAACACCACAGCCTCCATAAACTTCAAGTAGTACCTGTGTGCATAAAGAGAATATGTACCTGAATACTTAACATAAGATGTGAATCTTATGTTAATCACCATCTAATGTCTTTGAAGTAGCCAGACATCTTCCTGTAGAAGATAATCTTCAACCTAACATCTTCTTGTAGAAGATGATCTTCAAATACATCATGTAGATGGTCGATCCTCACCTTCAAGCTGCTAATGACCAAGTCTTCTTGCCATGAACAAGAGATAACCTCCTCTCCATGAGGTAGAGTGTGAGCACACCCTTCATCTTCATCAAGAAGAATCATTAAGAAGAACTCCATAGCTGCTCCTCAACATGCTTCAAGTTAGCACCATGGCTGCCCCATGTGCTAGAAGAAACACCACCTCTACTGAGGTCCAAGCTCTAGAAAGCTTGTGTTGATCCTAGGTGAAGGATGAATACAAGTGAGCCCAACTTGTTCTTATATAGTATATTGTTGAGCCTTGAAAAGCTGATAATAAAGCAAAATAAAGCACACGATCTCCACGATCGCTATGCGATGTCCAATAAATCAGAAACGCTGTCCATTCGTCTTTTTATTCACGTTCGCTGTCCTCTAATTAAAGCAAAAGCAATGTCCAAAATAATAAATCGCAAATAGTGCTGCTGGAGTCGGGACTTGAACCTACGTGGGCAGGTAGAAAGGCTTTTCGCCTAGCCAAGAGCGCTCGCCGCTTTTCTTGTAGAAAGTCCTATAAAAATTACATGCTATGCTTGAGTTCTAGACACTTTTGACCAATAGGATCATTGTTTCCCAACAACTAGTACTTTAACTGTCATTAGAACATCTTGAATGGAGAGGGGAAGTTCCACCTCGCCCATGCAAGGGGTTTCCACACCTCCCAATCCTATGAGATATGCTTCTATAGGATTGACATTTAATTTCAATTCTTGATAGTAAGAAAATTTAACGGCACTAGTGGCTGCACCCGAGTCAATCAAGGCCCGTGCAGTCCTTGCACTCTTCCCTTGTCCTATCTCCAAGGTTACAAAAGGACGTCGGTCAACTATTCTATGGGGGCTTACACTTGAGACTTCACACATAGCCATATGATATCCTGGGTTCGCATAGTCATCTATCCTTGGCTGATCTCGTCCTTGCCTTCTCATCTTCATTTTTCGGATGCGTTCCAAGGCTTCTGCCTGTGCCTCTTCTCGAACTCGTTTTTCCTCTTCTTTACGTTTCTTGGCATTGTTGAGTCGATTGAGCATTTCCTCAGTGAGAGGTTCTTGATATAACTTGACTCTGCATCCGCTTATGTAGCTAGGGAGAATATCGCCTTCGAGTGTGGCTAATTGGACTGCTCCATTAGTCGAGATCCTATTTATGATCATAGGTCCATAGCCTCTCTTCTCTAGTTTTCTCGCATGTTGCTTCAAAGTGTAGACTAACACTAGGTCCCCTGCTTTCAATCCTTTATCCTTCACATGGGCATCAAAGTACGCCTTCTGCCTTTTCTTAGCTGTATATATTCCTGTTGCAGCTCTTAGTCTAGTTTCACCTAATCGTTCGAGGTCCAAAATTCACGAAGAGAGTTCATGACCCGTCCACTCATGCTCCTGTGCTACTCTCAATGTGGGAATCAAGAAGTCCAGAGGTAACACCGCATTTTGGCCAAACACCATTTAAAAGAGTGTGCCTTGGAGTACCGTTTTATAGGCCACTCGGTATGCCCAAACAGCGTGGTGTAGCTATTTGTCCCAATCAGAGCGTTTATTATTGACCAATTTAGTCAGCACATTGCATAGGATCTTATTTGTGCTCTCAGCCTGGCCATTAGCTTGTGGGTGATAGGGGGCAAACTTCTTATGTACTACCAAGAGTTCTTGGAGAAGATTTTCAATGACCTCATTCAAGAAGTGAGTTCCTCTATCACTAACTAGCTCTATAGGTAGCCCGTATCTTGTGAATACATTCTCGAATAAGAACTTAGCTGTCATTTGAGCATCGTTCTTTGTGGTAGCTTTCACTTCTACCCACTTGGTTAAATAGTCTCTGGCCACAATGATATATTCAGCATGTGAACCCTTGGCTGGGGGATTAATAGGACCTACAAAGTCTATTCCCCACTTAGAGAATGCACGTCCACCCATCATAGGTTTTAGTGGCATCTCATCTTTGGGTATAGGATACTGAGTTCGCTGACAAACATCACACCGTTTCACATAGGTATGTGCATCCATGTGAAGGGTCGGCCACCAAAGTCCTGCAAATAGGATTGCCTTGATCACCCGATCTGGTCCAAAGTGTCCTCCTGCTACACCTTGGTGAGCAGTTTCCAAGATCTTGAGATATTCACTCTCATGGATACATAATCTAAGGTAACCATCTTTACCACGCCTGTATAGATTATCACCAATGAGTGAGTAATCTAGGGCTTCTTGTTCTAGACTTCTTGTCTAGCCATGTCGTATCTTGAGGGAATGTTCTCGTCCTAAGGAAGGTTACTAATGGTTCACTCCAATCTGGCACTATGGAAACTTGATAAAGAGTGGCATGTTCCACAGGTGGTTTAGTGCAACAGATTGGGCATTCCTTGCACAACTTATGGACATCATCCTCCATAGTCGACCAATGCACATCGAATCTCCTAAGTGTCTGTAAAGTTCTTTGCTTTGAGTAGTGTTGCTCTAATGCACCTACATGTGCTAATTGCAACCATTTTGCATATTCGTCCTCTTCCACACAACAAGCCAATATCCCGTGATCAGTCTGTTTGTACATACTTCCTGCCATGATATGGTACTTCTGTGCTTTTACTACCTCTCTATCTTGAGTGTTTATGACTAGGTGATTAGGTCCATATGTCAGTACTGGCACTAATGGCTTAGCCCACTGGGGTACAACTTCCAAATTAAACAAGTAAGCATCAGGAAGGTCATCTGATACTCCTTGTGGGGCCTCTCCAGATGTGAGCCTAGAGAGATGGTCTGCTCTCAAGTGAGTCTTCCCTTTCCTCACCACAACTTCAAAGTCGTATTCCATTAGTAAGAGAAACCATCTTACTAATCTACCTGTATTGCATGGCTTGTTTACCAAGTACAACAATGCTTGATGATCAGTAAAAAATTTAAACTTATTTGCAAGCAAATAATTTCTAAACTTTTTAATTGCATATACCATGCCTAATCCTTCTCGCTCAGTGGTCGTATAGTTTCGTTCAGCTGCATTCAACTGTCTACTAGCATAGGCAATTGGGAGATCCATATTACCTTCGCCCGTAGGTTGTGCGAGTACACACCCAATAGCATAATTGGATGCATCTACATGAACATGAAAAGGCTTATTCCAATCTGGCGTGGTCAAGATTGGTGCTGAACATAATCGCCGTATAAGCTCATTGAAGGAATTCTCACATTCATCGGTCCACTCAAAGTTAGTCAAAAGTCCATACAGAGGCTTGGCAATGATGGCGTACATGTGTATAAAGCGTCGGTAATAGCCACAATGCCCCATGAAAGCTTGTACTTCCTTGACATTCTTTGGCCTAGGTAACTCGGCTATGGCTCTTACTTTCTCTTCATCGGTGGATATGCCATTCTTTGACACTATGTGTCCTAGAATCTTGCCTTGCCTGACCATGAAAACACACTTTTCTGGGTTCAAGCAGACTTGATACTCTCTACATTTGTCAAAGATTTGCCTGAGTTCTGGTATATGTGTCTGTCTAATGTTGGAATGAGCACAAAGATCATCAACATAGACCTCTAAATTCTTCCTCAGGAACTCTTTAAACACATGACATATCAATCTTTGGAAAGTTGCAGGAGCATTGGTAAGCCCAAATGGCATTACTCTAAAGGCAAATATGCCCCACTCTGTGGCAAAAGCAGTCTTGTGCTGATCTTCTGGAGCTATGGCTACTTGATTGTAGCCGGAAAATCCATCAAGGAAGCTGTACACTTCCTTGCCTGCTACTCTTTCTAAGAGATGCTCAGTGATAGGAAGCGGATAATTGTCTCAAATAGTGGCTGCATTAACCTTCTTCAAGTTAATGCACACACATAGCTTTCCATTCTTCTTGGGCACCACTACAATGGGGGACACCCATTCAGTATGCTCAATTTCATAAATGAATCCAGCTTCTACCAGTCTATCTATCTCCTCTTTGATCTTAGCAGCATAATTATCGTTATATGTATATGGTTTCTGTTTAGAGGGTTTCGCGTCTGAGGTCATGGGAATTGTGTGTGAGCTAATGTCTGGGTCAACACCTTTCAAGTCCTTGTAACTCCAAGCGAATACATCTCTGTATTCTCTTAGCAAGGCTATTAACGCATGCTCTTCTTCCTCGGTTAGGTCATGGCCTATGTACGTGCATCTCTCTTCTCCTTCTTCTAGGGCTACCACTATTTTCTTGGTGGTTTCTTTGTTATCATAGGCCTCTCCTGCTTGTGCCTCGCGTTTAGGCATTCTTATCATGACTCTCCCGTCGTCTATCTCATACTTTTTAAACTTTTTAGGGACGTCAAACAAAGATTCTTCCTCTTCTGGTGTGACTTCTCTCTTCTTTCTTTTCTTTCCTTCATCCTTAGGGGTCACTTGTGTGGCTAACCTTACATCATTTGCATGCTCTCCATGTCTCTGGGGTTGAAATTCTACTTCATGGAAGTATTCTTCATCTGATGCAAAAGGTGGGTCCATAATGATTGACTCTAGATCGGAGTCACTTGCATCCTCAAATGCATCATGGCTAGGTTGTTGTCGTGGGTTGTTGTCCTTGGGTCTGCTCTGCTTCTGTCTCTAGGTTAGACTCATTGATCAAACGAGCAATTTCTTCATCTGTCAGATCAGCAAGGGTGTAACCTTGTGGAAGTTCCAAATCCGATGGAATCCGAGGGAACACTAGATTGGGTCCTTCGGCGCTTGGTCTGGGCAAGCGAATGGTAGATGGTCGGACATGTCGTGTTTGTGGAGGGGTCACCTCTGGTGTGGTCGTGGCTCCCCTCGCTTGGGCACATGGTAATTGAATTCCCCCTCTCATCTTCTTCGATGGAGGACCCGCCGTTGACAGCCGTCTTTGGAATTCTTGGGCCCTAGACCATACTAGTGCTCTTTGAATGGGCACGTCGTATGCTAAGCACTTGTAAATTATTCTCGTCAAAGCACAGCACCCATGAAGCACATTCTTTTGTTTGTTATTCCATCGTTGATGGGCTAGATGGATTTGATCGATGATCCAGTGTGGCAGATTGATGGTGAGATTCTCTATCTCTGCCAAGTACAAGCTGAACCATATCTTTTTAGGTGGCATTGTGAAGCGTTCTTGGGCAGGGAAAGCAAAGTGCTGCATGATTGTTCGTAGGTGGAGAGCGATGGTTGGTGTCATTGCTACCATGTCCTTCAATTTGTTGAGATCCTTGTGCTTCATCCTTCCTAGAATCATTATTTCCTTCTCAGTGGGAATATGCATACCTTGCATCTTCAATGCTTCTCGTACTAGGTTGAGGGTCAATTTGAATCTCTTGAGTTTGTGGCCTGGCATCAGTGAAGGTAGCACAAAAGTACTATCGCCTCCCTTGGCCCTGCTAGGGGTGATGGTACTGATAAAATAGGAACAACGCAAGAAATCTGGCTTAGGTAAATGTCCCCGAAAATAGTCATCCAAGCCCGCTTTGGTCAATACAGATCGCATCACTTCTGCATTCTGATATTGCTCAAATTCGCAGGTGAAGAAATGATATCGTCCCCATTTGCCATTGAACTCAAGTTCTGCCTCCCAAAAGTAGGTGCCGTCTCCCAATGGCCCTGTGACATCACTGAACTAATGTGCATGCTTCCCCACTTGAGAAGTGTGTCCCTGAGGAGGGTCTTGAATAGGGAGCACATGCACCGCTTGAAGTTCTTGAGGCCTCTTAGTGAGTTGGGGTTCAAGGAGGAGGGGTTTCTATGTCCACAATCTGTGCGCTAGACCCTGCCTGGGAACTGGTGCCTCCTGCTTCTGCCATGTTATTGCTTGCTTGCTGGTTCCATGAGAATATAGAATCATGCATTAACATTGTAATGGACAAGATAGAACAATTTTCATCCCCGTCACAACATTACCATGAGGTGAGTAATGGGTTAGTGGGCCAGTGAGTGCTCGATGATTGTGTGTGTAGTTAATGAATGGATAGTCCTAAGAGCTAGATGGAAAGATGCATTGTATGAGTGATATAGTTAGCAAGTAGAGATGAATTTACAAATGGGGGTCGTGGGGTTTGTTACAAGTTTTAGGTGGCCAAACGCAATGGATGGCTTTCGGTTTTGGTTTTGTGGAGACTCTGGAGGGCTTTATGAGTATGTCCGCTTGGAAATGAGGCTTTTTAGGGACCCATTTGCAAGTGATTCCGCCCGTGCTCATGTGTAATTGTGCATTGGTGTGTGTTGAATGAGAGTGGGCATCGGATTTTTGAGTGAGTGAACTCTATCGTGTGTGGTGTGATTGAGGAGAATGAGTTCTCCTATGCGCAACGGAAGTGTGTAGTGAACCCTTGTATGTCCAGCACTTGGACAAACATCTGCACCTTAGATAGCTTGCTGCTCTCAACACAAAACTCAAATCGACTTGATACTTTATTCAATCAAAGTAGACAAACCGAGCTTTCTAACAAGCTATAAATGACTTAATTTGGACAAGTTTTGATTAGGAAACACAACTATCAAAGATGAACTACCTGTCCACATAGGTATGCTGAAGAACTGAGCTTCACTCTCAGATTGATAGCTCTTTGAATATATATCCTTTGAGAAAGATATTTGGTACAGAGAAAGTAGACACAAATAGCTTTCCAACAAGCTAAAATCAAGTAATTTGGATGCGTTTTGATCAGGAAGCTCAACACATCAAGATAGACCACCTGCACACATAAGTACACTATAAAAATAGACTTTACTCTCTGAAAGATATCTCACAAAATATGACCGATATGAGTAAGATATTTGAGGCAGTGAAAGTAGATGCCACGATCTTTCCAACAAGACAACAATCATGCAATTTGGATATGTTTTGGTTGGGAAACGGAACTGACCAAAATAGACTACCTATCTACACAGGTATACTGAAAAATTGGACTTCACTCTTTCACTGGTATCTCACAAACTACATAAGCTTTCAAAGAGATATTTGATATCCATAAAGTACACAAGATAATCTTTCCAATGAATGTTTAAATGCACAAAATGGTTACATATGCACTGAGATATGAGCTCTGCAACAGAGCTATGTACAAACTGACGTGCGGTTGAAAGGAATCTAAGGGAAAACCAAAATGACAAAATGGCTAGATCCGACTACTGGGAGCTCTTGCCTCTTTCTCTCCTTGTTTTGAATGTGATCCCACTTCACTTTTATAACCAATGAGAATGTGAAGAAGTTTGTGCCTCCTTCTTAACTCACCACTTTCTCCACTACATGCTACTAACTTCAAGGCAAGATATTGTATCTCTTACTCATCATGAATTTTGACTAGACTTTTTCTTTTATTATTTTTTCCTTTTTTCCTCTACTTTTCCTTTATCTTTATATTTGGTAAATTTATCCAAGCATGGCTCATATGAAAATGAGCTTGTACATTTATCTTCAACAGTGATTTGTGTGTAACTAGTTGAGCCCGCAAGCAAGCCTTAGGCACCCAAATTTGTCTTGATTGTGGGCCAGCCTTCATCGACTTCTTGGGTACCCAGATAGATTTCACTTTCACAAAAGAATTTTTGGGAGTCTTCTTATTAGTATCATGTCGTTGATTACTAATAGGAAGTTGAGATAGTTGTTGTGGCTTGACCACAATAGGCCGCTCGCCTTTCCGCACCCACAATTGTTTCAATGGCTGAGTCATTCTGCTTCACACGTTCTTTTGGCCTCCAGCATAGGTAGTCTTCAGTAATTGATCGGCCTTTGGTTGCTGCCTCCCTCTGGCCTTTGGAAAAGAAGGGAGTTCCATTGAGTCCTTGACTTCTTTATTGAGATCATCATTCCTCTGCATCACATAGCTTTGGACAAGAACAGCATGGTCAACTTCATGTGTACCCCTGGAAGGACCATGAGTCTGTGCCTTTCCTAGTTCCTTGAGTGTTCCATTATCTAACTCAATCGTAATTCGACTCTGATTTACCCATACCTGAAGAAGTCCACTTCTTAGTTTAAGTTGACTGCATGGTCATAGATCCAGTCTTGACCCAAGACCAGAGGCTCAGTGAGATCGTCATCTTGACACACTAGTGTTGGAAGTGAGGCTCATGTGTCATAGGTCCATGGTTCCATAGTTCCATTCATGTACAACATTAATTCCAGCAATCTTCCATATTGACAAAACATGAACATACCACAACTTAATCATACAGATGATGAGACAAAGATAGAGAAAGAATAGACGTCATGTGTAAGGTGTTACGTAAGCCATCACTTACTCATAGTATCATATATACCAATGTTCAATGTACAATGTGGGAGCAAAATTCTCAACCACTCTATGTGATGAGAAATAGATGAATGAGTGAATGTACAATGTAACAAACATATTCAAATGTGTGGGCAGTAGTCTGAATATACATGAGATGTGTGACCTTATAGGTTATAGAAGAGTGAATGTGAGTGACTGAATGAGGAAGGATCAGTGTGAAACTGATGGTCAACAAACCTACATCTAAACTTAGGCTATGGAAGACCCTAAGTCAGATACGTGTGTGAAAAGATCACATACTTATAAAGTAGCATAGAATGCTAACAAGATTGTTGCCTGAAATCCTCAAACTCATGTGAACACATCTTCTCAAACACCTCATAAAAATATGCATAAAGCATATAAGTACTGATTCTCTTGTACCTATGCCGAATAGGACTCCTCCTGATATGAACACCACAGCGTCCATAAACTTCAAGTAGTACCTGTGTGCATAAAGAGAATATGTACCTGAATACTTAACATAAGATGTGAATCTTATGTTAATCACCATCTAATGTCTTTGAAGTAGCCAGACATCTTCTTGTAGAAGATAATCTTCAACCTAACATCTTCTTGTAGAAGATGATCTTCAAATACATCATGTAGATGGTCGATCCTCACCTTCAAGCTGCTAATGACCAAGTCTTCTTGCCATGAACAAGAGATAACCTCCTCTCCATGAGGTAGAGTGTGAGCACACCCTTCATCTTCATCAAGAAGAATCATTAAGAAGAACTCCATAGCTGCTCCTCAACATGCTTCAAGTTAGCACCATGGCTGCCCCATGTGCTAGAAGAAACACCACCTCTACTGAGGTCCAAGCTCTAGAAAGCTTGTGTTGATCCTAGGTGAAGGATGAATACAAGTGAGCCCAACTTGTTCTTATATAGTATATTGTTGAGCCTTGAAAAGCTGATAATAAAGAAAAATAAAGCACACGATCTCCACGATCGCTATGCGATGTCCAATAAATCAGAAACGCTGTCCGTTCGTCTTTTTATTCGCGTTCGCTGTCCTCTAATTAAAGCAAAAGCAATGTCCAAAATAATAAATCGTGAATAGTGCTGCTGGAGTCGGGACTTGAACCTACGTGGGCAGGTAGAAAGGCTTTTCGCCTAGCCAAGAGCGCTCGCCGCTTTTCTTGTAGAAAGTCCTATAAAAATTACATGCTATGCTTGAGTTCTGGACACTTTTGACCAATAGGATCATTGTTTCCCAACAACTAGTACTTTAACTGTCATTAGAACATCTTGAATGGAGAGGGGAAGTTCCACCTCGCCCATGCAAGGGGTTTCCACACCTCCCAATCCTATGAGATATGCTTCTATAGGATTGACATTTAATTTCAATTCTTGATAGTAAGAAAGTTTAACGGCACTAGTGGCTGCACCCGAGTCAATCAAGGCCCGTGCAGTCCTTGCACTCTTCCGTTGTCCTATCTCCAAGGTTACAAAAGGACATCGGTCAACTATTCTATGGGGGCTTACACTTGGGACTTCACACATAGCCATATGATATCCTAGGTTCGCATAGTCATCTATCCTTGGCTGATCTCGTCCTTGTCTTCTCATCTTCATTTTTCGGATGCGTTCCAAGGCTTCTGCCTGTGCTTCTTCTCGAACTCGTTTTTCCTCTTCTTTACGTTTCTTGGCATTGTTGACTCAAGTGAGCATTTCCTCAGTGAGAGGTTCTTGATATAACTTTACTCTGCATCCGCTTATGTAGCTAGGGAGAATATCGCCTTCGAGTGTGGCTAATTGGACTGCTCCACTAGTCGAGATCCTATTTATGATCATAGGTCCATAGCCTCTCTTCTCTAGTTTTCTCGCATGTTGCTTCAAAGTGTAGACTAACACTAGGTCCCCTGCTTTCAATCCTTTATCCTTCACATGGGCATCAAAGTACGCCTTCTGCCTTTTCTTAGCTGTATATATTCCTGTTGCAGCTCTTAGTCTAGTTTCACCTAATCGTTCGAGGTCCAAAATTCGCGAAGAGAGTTCATGACCCGTCCACTCATGCTCCTGTGCTACTCTCAATGTGGGAATCAAGAAGTCCAGAGGTAACACCGCATTTTGGCCAAACACCATCTAAAACGGTGTGGCTTGGAGTACCGTTTTATAGGCCACTCGGTATGCCCAAACAGCGTGGTGTAGCTATTTGTCCCAATCAGAGCGTTTATTATTGACCAATTTAGTCAGCACATTGCATAGGATCTTATTTGTGCTCTCAGCCTGGCCATTAGCTTGTGGGTGATAGGGGGCAAACTTCTTATGTACTACCAAGAATTTTTGGAGAAGATTTTCAATGACCTCATTCAAGAAGTGAGTTCCTCTATCACTAACTAGCTCTATAGGTAGCCCGTATCTCGTGAATACATTCTCGAATAAGAACTTAGCTGTCATTTGAGCATCGTTCTTTGTGGTAGCTTTCACTTCTACCCACTTGGTTAAATAGTCTGTGGCCACAATGATATATTCAGCATGTGAACCCTTGGCTGGGGGATTAATAGGACCTACAAAGTCTACTCCCCACTTAGAGAATGCACGTCCACCCATCATAGGTTTTAGTGGCATCTCATCTTTGCGTATAGGATACTGAGTTCGCTGACAGACATCACATCGTTTCACATAGGTATGTGCATCCATGTGAAGGGTCGGCCACCAAAGTCCTGCAAATAGGATTGCCTTGATCACCCGATCTGGTCCAAAGTGTCCTCCTGCTACACCTTGGTGAGCAGTTTCCAAGATCTTGAGATATTCACTCTCATGGACACATAATCTAAGGTAACCATCTTTACCACACTTGTATAGATTAACACCAATGAGTGAGTAATCTAGGGCTTCTTGTTCTAGACTTCTTGTCTAGCCATGTCGTATCTTGAGGGAATGTTCTTGTCCTAAGGAAGGTTACTAATGGTTCACTCCAATCCGGCACTATGGAAACTTGATAAAGAGTGGCATGTTCCATAGGTGGTTTAGTGCAACAGATTGGGCATTCCTTGCACAACTTATGGACATCAGCCTCCATAGTCGACCAATGCACACCGAATCTCCTAAGTGTCTGTAAAGTTCTTTGCTTTGAGTAGTGTTGCTCTAATGCACCTACATGTGCTAATTGCAACCATTTTGCGTATTCGTCCTCTTCCACACAACAAGCCAATATCCCGTGATTAGTCTGTTTGTACATACTTCCTGCCATGATATGGTACTTCTGTGCTTTTACTACCTCTCTATCTTGAGTGTTTATGACTGGGTGATTAGGTCCATATGTCAGTACTGGCACTAATGGCTTAGCCCACTGAGGTACAACTTCCAAATTAAACAAGTAAGCATCAGGAAGGTCATCTGATACTCCTTGTGGGGCCTCTCCAGATGTGAGCCTAGAGAGATGGTCTGCTCTCAAGTGAGTCTTCCCTTTCCTCACCACAACTTCAAAGTCGTATTCCATTAGTAAGAGAAACCATCTTACTAATCTACCTGTATTGCATGGCTTGTTTACCAAGTACAACAGTGCTTGATGATCAGTAAAAAATTTAAACTTATTTGCAAGCAAATAATTTGTAAGCTTTTTAATTGCATATACCATGCCTAATCCTTCTCGCTCAGTGGTCGTATAGTTTCGTTCAGCTGCATTCAACAGTCTACTAGCATAGGCAATTGGGAGATCCATATTACCTTCGCCCGTAGGTTGTGCGAGTACACACCCAATAGCATAATTGGATGCATCTACATGAACATGAAAAGGCTTATTCCAATCTGGCGTGGTCAAGAATGGTGCTGAACATAATCGCCGTATAAGCTCATTGAAGGAATTCTCACATTCATCGGTCCACTCAAAGTTAGTCAAAAGTCCATACAGAGGCTTGGCAATGATGGCGTACATGTGTATAAAGCGTCGGTAATAGCCACAATGCCCCATGAAAGCTTGTACTTCCTTGACATTCTTTGGCCTAGGTAACTCGGCTATGGCTCTTACTTTCTCTTCATCGGTGGATATGCCATTCTTTGACACTATGTGTCCTAGAATCTTGCCTTGCCTGACCATGAAAACACACTTTTCTGGGTTCAAGCAGACTTGATACTCTCTACATTTGTCAAAGATTTGCCTGAGTTCTGGTATATGTGTCTGTCTAATGTTGGAATGAGCACAAAGATCATCAACATAGACCTCTAAATTCTTCCTCAGGAACTCTTTAAACACATGACATATCAATCTTTGGAAAGTTGCAGGAGCATTGGTAAGCCCAAATGGCATTACTCTAAAGGCAAATATGCCCCACTCTGTGGCAAAAGCAGTCTTGTGCTGATCTTCTGGAGCTATGGCTACTTGATTGTAGCCGGAAAATCCATCAAGGAAGCTGTACACTTCCTTGCCTGCTACTCTTTCTAAGAGATGCTCAGTGATAGGAAGCGGATAATTGTCTCAAATAGTGGCTGCATTAACCTTCTTCAAGTTAATGCACACACATAGCTTTCCATTCTTCTTGGGCACCACTACAATGGGGGACACCCATTCAGTATGCTCAATTTCATAAATGAATCCAGCTTCTACCAGTCTATCTATCTCCTCTTTGATCTTAGCAGCATAATTATCGTTATATGTATATGGTTTCTGTTTAGAGGGTTTCGCGTCTGAGGTCATGGGAATTGTGTGTGAGCATATGTCTGGGTCAACACCTTTCAAGTCCTTGTAACTCCAAGCGAATACATCTCTGTATTCTCTTAGCAAGGCTATTAACGCATGCTCTTCTTCCTCGGTTAGGTCATGGCCTATGTACATGCATCTCTCTTCTCCTTCTTCTAGGGCTACCACTATTTTCTTGGTGGTTTCTTTGTTATCATAGGCCTCTCCTGCTTGTGCCTCACGTTTAGGCATTCTTATCATGACTCTCCCGTCGCCTATCTCATACTTTTTAAACTTTTTAGGGACGTCAAACAAAGATTCTTCCTCTTCTGGTGTGACTTCTCTCTTCTTTCTTTTCTTTCCTTCATCCTTAGGGGTCACTTGTGTGGCTAACCTTACATCATTTGCATGCTCTCCATGTCTCTGGGGTTGAAATTCTACTTCATGGAAGTATTCTTCATCTGATGCAAAAGGTGGGTCCATAATGATTGACTCTAGATCGGAGTCACTTGCATCCTCAAATGCATTAGGGGTAGGTTGTTGTCGTGGGTTGTTGTCCTTGGGTCTGCTCTGCTTCTGTCTCTAGGTTAGGCTCATTGATCAAACGAACAATTTCTTCATCTGTCAGATCAGCAAGGGTGTAACCTTGTGGGAGTTCCAAATCCGATGGAATCCGAGGGAACACCAGATTGGGTCCTTCGGCGCTTGGTCTGGGCAAGCGAATGGTAGATGGTCGGACACGTCGTGTTTGTGGAGGGTTCACCTCTGGTGTGGTCGTGGCTCCCCTCGCTTGGGCACATGGTAATTGAATTCCCCCTCTCATCTTCTTCGATGGAGGACCCGCCGTTGACAGCCGTCTTTGGAATTCTTGGGCCCTAGACCATACTAGTGCTCTTTGAATGGGCACGTCGTATGCTAAGCACTTGTAAATTATTCTCGTCAAAGCACAGCACCCATGAAGCACATTCTTTTGTTTGTTATTCCATCGTTGATGGGCTAGATGGATTTGATCGATGATCCAGTGTGGCAGATTGATGGTGAGATTCTCTATCTCTGCCAAGTACAAGCTGAACCATATCTTTTTAGGTGGCATTGTGAAGCGTTCTTGGGCGGGGAAAGCAAAGTGCTGCATGATTGTTCGTAGGTGGAGAGCGATGGTTGGTGTCATTGCTACCATGTCCTTCAATTTGTTGAGATCCTTGTGCTTCATCCTTCCTAGAATCATTATTTCCTTCTCAGTGGGAATATGCATACCTTGCATCTTCAATGCTTCTCGTACTAGGTTGAGGGTCAATTTGAATCTCTTGAGTTTGTGGCCTGGCATCAGTGAAGGTAGCACAAAAGTACTATCGCCTCCCTTGGCCCTGCTAGGGGTGATGGTACTGATAAAATAGGAACAACGCAAGAAATCTGGCTTAGGTAAATGTCCCCGAAAATAGTCATCCAAGCCCGCTTTGGTCAATACAGATCGCATCACTTCTGCATTCTGATATTGCTCAAATTCGCGGGTGAAGAAATGATATCGTCCCCATTTGCCATTGAACTCAAGTTCTGCCTCCCAAAAGTAGGTGCCGTCTCCCAATGGCCCTGCGACATCACTGAACTAATGTGCATGCTTCCCCACTTGAGAAGTGTGTCCCTGAGGAGGGTCCTGAATAGGGAGCACATGCACCGCTTGAAGTTCTTGAGGCCTCTTAGTGAGTTGGGGTTCAAGGAGGAGGGTTTCTATGTCCACAATCTGTGCGCTAGACCCTGCCTAGGAACTGGTGCCTCCTGCTTCTGCCATGTTATTGCTTGCTTGCTGGTTCCGTGAGAATATAGAATCATGCGTTAACATTGTAATGGACAAGATAGAACAATTTTCGTCCCCGTTACAACATTACCATGAGGTGAGTAATGGGTTAGTGGGCCAGTGAGTGCTCGATGATTGTGTGTGTAGTTAATGAATGGATAGTCCTAAGAGCTAGATGGAAAGATGCATTGTATGAGTGATATAGTTAGCAAGTAGAGATGAATTTACAAATGGGGGTCATGGGGTTTGTTACAAGTTTTAGGTGGCCAAACGCAATGGATGGCTTTCGGTTTTGGTTTTGTGGAGACTCTGGAGGGCTTTATGAGTATGTCCGCTTGGAAATGAGGCTTTTTAGGGACCCATTTGCAAGTGATTCCGCCCGTGCTCATGTGTAAATGTGCATTCGTGTGTGTTGAATGAGAGTGGGCATCGGCTTTTTGAGTGAGTGAACTCTATCGTGTGTGGTGTAATTGTGGAGAATGAGTTCTCCTATGCGCAATGGAAGTGTGTAGTGAACCCTTGTATGTCCAGCACTTGGACAAACATCTGCACCTTAGATAGCTTGCTGCTCTCAACACAAAACTCAAATGGACTTGATACTTTATTCAATCAAAGTAGACAAACCGAGCATTCTAACAAGCCATAAATTACTTAATTTGGACACGTTTTGATTAGGAAACACAACTATCAAAGATGAACTACCTGTCCACACAGGTATGCTGAAGAACTGAGCTTCACTCTCAGACTGATAGCTCTCTCAATATATATCCTTTGAGAAAGATATTTGGTACAGAGAAAGTAGACGCAAATAGCTTTCCAACAAGCTAAAAATCAAGTAATTTGGATGCGTTTTGATCAGGAAGCTCAACACATCAAGATAGACCACCTGCACACATAAGTACACTATAAAAATAGACTTTACTCTCTGAAAGATATCTCACACCATATGAATGATATGAGTGAGATATTTGAGACAGTGAAAGTAGATGCCAAGATCTTTCCAACAAGACAACAATCATGCAATTTGGATATGTTTTGCTTGGGAAACGGAACTGACCAAAATAGACTACCTATCTACACAAGTATACTAAAAAACTGGACTTCACTCTTTCACTGGTATCTCACAAACTACATAAGCTTTCAAAGAGATATTTGATATCCATAAAGTACACAAGATAATCTTTCCAATGAATGTTTAAATGCACAAAAGGGTTACATATGCACTGAGATATGAGCTCTGCAACAGAGCTATGTACAAACTGACGTGCGGTTGAAAGGAATCTAAGGGAAAACCAAAATGACAAAATGGCTAGATCCGACTACTGGGAGCTCTTGCCTCTTTCTCTCCTTGTTTTGAATGTGCTCCCACTTCACTTTTATAACCAATGAGAATGTGAAGAAGTTTGTGCCTCCTTCTTAACTCACCACTTTCTCCACTACATGCTACTAACTTCAAGGCAAGATATTGTATCTCTTACTCATCATGAATTTTGACTAGACTTTTTCTTTTATTATTTTTTCCTTTTTTCCTCTACTTTTCCTTTATCTTTATATTTGGTAAATTTATCCAAGCATGGCTCATATGAAAATGAGCTTGTACATTTATCTTCAACAGTGATTTGTGTGTAACTAGTTGAGCCCGCAAGCAAGCCTTAGGCACCCAAATTTGTCTTGATTGTGGGCCAGCCTTCATCGACTTCTTGGGTACCCAGATAGATTTCACTTTCACAAAAGAATTTTTGGGAGTCTTCTTATTAGTATCATGTCGTTGATTACTAATAGGAAGTTGAGATAGTTGTTGTGGATTGACCACAATAGGCCGCTCGCCTTTCCGCACCCACAATTGTTTCAATGGCTGAGTCATTCTGCTTTGCACGTTCTTTTGGCCTCCAGCATAGGTAGTCTTCAGTAATTGATCGGCCTTTGGTTGCTGCCTCCCTCTGGCCTTTGGAAAAGAAGGGAGTTCCGTTGAGTCCTTGACTTCTTTATTGAGATCATCATTCCTCTGCATCACATAGCTTTGGACAAGAACAACATGGTCAACTTCATGTGTACCCCTGGAAGGACCAGGAGTCTGTGCCTTTCCTAGTTCCTTGAGTGTTCCATTATCTAACTCAATCGTAATTCGACTCTGATTTACCCATACCTGAAGAAGTCCACTTCTTAGTTTAAGTTGACTGCATGGTCATAGATCCAGTCTTGACCCAAGACCAGAGGTTCAGTGAGATCGTCATCTTGACACACTAGTGTTGGAAGTGAGGCTCATGTGTCATAGGTCCATGGTTCCATAGTTCCATTCATGTACAACATTAATTCCAGCAATCTTCCATATTGACAAAACATGAACATACCACAACTTAATCATATAGATGATGAGACAAAGATAGAGAAAGAATAGACGTCATGTGTAAGGTGTTACGTAAGCCATCGCTTACTCATAGTATCATATATACCAATGTTCAATGTACAATGTGGGAGCAAAATTCTCAACCACTCTATGTGATGAGAAATAGATGAATGAGTGAATGTACAATGTAACAAACATATTCAAATGTGTGGGCAATAATCTGAATATACATGAGATGTGTGACCTTATAGGTTATAGAAGAGTGAATGTGAGTGACTGAATGAGGAAGGATCAGTGTGAAACTGATGGTCAACAAACCTACATCTAAACTTAGGCTATGGAAGACCCTAAGTCAGATACGTGTGTGAAAAGATCACATACTTATAAAGTAGCATAGAATGCTAACAAGATTGTTGCCTGAAATCCTCAAACTCATGTGAACACATCTTCTCAAACACCTCATAAAAATATGCATAAAGCATATAAGTACTGATTCTCTTGTACCTATGCCGAATAGGACTCCTCCTGATATGAACACCACAGCCTCCATAAACTTCAAGTAGTACCTGTGTGCATAAAGAGAATATGTACCTGAATACTTAACATAAGATGTGAATCTTATGTTAATCACCATCTAATGTCTTTGAAGTAGCCAGACATCTTCTTGTAGAAGATAATCTTCAACCTAACATCTTCTTGTAGAAGATGATCTTCAAATACATCATGTAGATGGTCGATCCTCACCTTCAAGCTGCTAATGACCAAGTCTTCTTGCCATGAACAAGAGATAACCTCCTCTCCATGAGGTAGAGTGTGAGCACACCCTTCATCTTCATCAAGAAGTATCATTAAGAAGAACTCCATAGCTGCTCCTCAACATGCTTCAAGTTAGCACCATGGCTGCCCCATGTGCTAGAAGAAACACCACCTCTACTGAGGTCCAAGCTCTAGAAAGCTTGTGTTGATCCTAGGTGAAGGATGAATACAAGTGAGCCCAACTTGTTCTTATATAGTATATTGTTGAGCCTTGAAAAGCTGATAATAAAGCAAAATAAAGCACACGATCTCCACGATCGCTATGCGATGTCCAATAAATCAGAAACGCTGTCCGTTCGTCTTTTTATTCACGTTCGCTATCCTCTAATTAAAGCAAAAGCAATGTCCAAAATAATAAATCACGAATAGTGCTGCTGGAGTCAGAACTTGAACCTACGTGGGCAGGTAGAAAGGCTTTTTGCCTAGCCAAGAGCGCTCGCCGCTTTTCTTGTAGAAAGTCCTATAAAAATTACATGCTATGCTTGAGTTCTGGACACTTTTGACCAATAGGATCATTGTTTCCCAACAACTAGTACTTTAACTGTCATTAGAACATCTTGAATGGAGAGGGGAAGTTCTACCTCGCCCATGCAAGGGGTTTCCACACCTCCCAATCCTATGAGATATGCTTCTATAGGATTGACATTTAATTTCAATTCTTGATAGTAAGAAAGTTTAACGGCACTAGTGGCTGCACCCGAGTCAATCAAGGCCCGTGCAGTCCTTGCACTCTTCCCTTGTCCTATCTCCAAGGTTACAAAAGGACGTCGGTCAACTATTCTATGGGGGCTTACACTTGAGACTTCACACATAGCCATATGATATCCTGGGTTCGCATAGTCATCTATCCTTGGCTGATCTCATCCTTGTCTTCTCATCTTCATTTTTCGGATGCGTTCCAAGGCTTCTGCCTGTGCTTCTTCTCGAACTCGTTTTTCCTCTTCTTTACGTTTCTTGGCATTGTTGAGTCGATTGAGCATTTCCTCAGTGAGAGGTTCTTGATATAACTTGACTCTGCATCCGCTTATGTAGCTAGGGAGAATATCACCTTCGAGTGTGGCTAATTGGACTGCTCCATTAGTCAAGATCCTATTTATGATCATAGGTCCATAGCCTCTCTTCTCTAGTTTTCTCGCATGTTGCTTCAAAGTGTAGACTAACAATAGGTCCCCTGCTTTCAATCCTTTATCCTTCACATGGGCATCAAAGTACGCCTTCTGCCTTTTCTTAGCTGTATATATTCCTGTTGCAGCTCTTAGTCTAGTTTCACCTAATCGTTCGAGGTCCAAAATTCGCGAAGACAGTTCATGACCCGTCCACTCATGCTCCTGTGCTACTCTCAATGTGGGAATCAAGAAGTCCAGAGGTAACACCGCATTTTGGCCAAACACCATCTTAAAGGGTGTGGCTTGGAGTACCATTTTATAGGCCACTCGGTATGCCCAAACAGCGTGGTGTAGCTATTTGTCCCAATCAGAGCGTTTATTATTGACCAATTTAGTCAGCACATTGCATAGGATCTTATTTGTGCTCTCAGCCTGGCCATTAGCTTGTGGGTGATAGGGGGCAAACTTCTTATGTACTACCAAGAATTCTTGGAGAAGATTTTCAATGAACTCATTCAAGAAGTGAGTTCCTCTATCACTAACTAGCTCTATAGGTAGCTCGTATCTTGTGAATACATTCTCGAATAAGAACTTAGCTGTCATTTGAGCATCGTTCTTTGTGGTAGCTTTCACTTCTACCCACTTGGTTAAATAGTCTGTGGCCACAATGATATATTCAGCATGTGAACCCTTGGCTGGGGGATTAATAGGACCTACAAAGTCTATTCCCCACTTAGAGAATGCACGTCCACCCATCATAGGTTTTAGTGGCATCTCATCTTTGCGTATAGGATACTGAGTTCGCTGACAGACATCACACCGTTTCACATAGGTATGTGCATCCATGTGAAGGGTCGGCCACCAAAGTCCTGCAAATAGGATTGCCTTGATCACCCGATCTGGTCCAAAGTGTCCTCCTGCTACACCTTGGTGAGCAGTTTCCAAGATCTTGAGATATTCACTCTCATGGACACATAATCTAAGGTAACCATCTTTACCACGCTTGTATAGATTATCACTAATGAGTGAGTAATCTAGGGCTTCTTGTTCTAGACTTCTTGTCTAGCCAATGTCGTATCTTGAGGGAATGTTCTCGTCCTAAGGAAGGTTACTAATGGTTCACTCTAATCTGGCACTATGGAAACTTGATAAAGAGTGGCATGTTCCACAGGTGGTTTAGTGCAACAGATTGGGCATTCCTTGCACAACTTATGGACATCAGCCTCCATAATCGGCCAATGCACACCAAATCTCCTAAGTTTCTGTAAAGTTCTTTGCTTTGAGTAGTGTTGCTCTAATGCACCTACATGTGCTAATTGCAACTATTTTGCGTATTCGTCCTCTTCCACACAACAAGCCAATATCCCGTGATCAGTCTGTTTGTACATACTTCCTGCCATGATATGGTACTTCTGTGCTTTTACTACCTCTCTATCTTGAGTGTTTATGACTGGGTGATTAGGTCCATATGTCAGTACTGGCACTAATGGCTTAGCCCACTGAGGTACAACTTCCAAATTAAACAAGTAAGCATCAGGAAGGTCATCTGATACTCCTTGTGGGGCCTCTCTAGATGTGAGCCTAGAGAGATGGTCTGCTCTCAAGTGAGTCTTCCCTTTCCTCACCACAACTTCAAAGTCGTATTCCATTAGTAAGAGAAACCATCTTACTAATCTACCTGTATTGCATGGCTTGTTTACCAAGTACAACAATGCTTGATGATCAGTAAAAAATTTAAACTTATTTGCAAGCAAATAGTTTCTAAACTTTTTAACTGCATAAACCATGCCTAATCCTTCTCGCTCAGTGGTCGTATAGTTTCGTTCAGCTGCATTCAACTGTCTACTAGCATAGGCAATTGGGAGATCCATATTACCTTCACCCGTAGGTTGTGCGAGTACACACCCAATAGCATAATTGGATGAATCTACATGAACATGCACAGAGATCATCAACATAGACCTCTAAATTCTTCCTCATGAACATACTCTTCTTCCTCGGTTAGGTCATGGCCTATGTATGTGCATCTCTCTTCTCCTTCTTCTAGGGCTACCACTATTTTCTTGGTGGTTTCTTTGTTATCATAGGCCTCTCCTGCTTGTGCCTCGCGTTTAGGCATTCTTATCATGACTCTCCCGTCGTCTATCTCATACTTTTTAAACTTTTTAGGGACGTCAAACAAAGATTCTTCCTCTTCTGGTGTGACTTCTCTCTTCTTTCTTTTCTTTCCTTCATCCTTAGGGGTCACTTGTGTGGATAACCTTACATCATTTGCATGCTCTCCATGTCTCTGGGGTTGAAATTTTACTTCATGGAAGTATTCTTCATCTAATGCAAAAGGTGGGTCCATAATGATTGACTCTAGATCGGAGTCACTTGCATCCTCAAATGCATCAGGGGTAGGTTTGCACTCTTCTAAAACCGAATCTCCCATGATTGGCTCTATGGAGAAGAGTGAAATGTCATAGCCATCCTCATCACAGTGGGGTGTCCATTGTTCTTCGTTGATGGCTACATCCATTGTTGCTAAAATTTCTGCCCAACCATGAGGCTCAAATTCTTCATCAGGAAATACTACAGGTGCATAGGCTGGGTCTTGAATGGATCTATGGGTTTCTTTTGCACCTATCTCTTTGGCCTTTTCTCTCTTCTCTTCTTCCACTGCCACTTTACACATCCATAAGTGAGTGTCTTCATGCATCCATGAGGATCCTGATCCTATGGAGTGCACAGACTCCGTGTCATCCTTGGCTCTATGGATGGGATTCCATTGAATAGGCGGTACATCTCTATGAGAGTAATCTTTGAGATTCACTTTGGTGGTGACACCTACATGTTGCAAATACAAGGAATTGGTTCCCCAATCCTGGACCACTTGCAACTGTCGCATAAATGGTCTTCCCAAAATCATCTCATAGGCATGATTTTTGCTAAAATCACATATGGCGAAAGTATGCTCAAACTCAACACCGCATGTAGTGAGAGTTATTCCTTCCAGCAAGCCTAAGGGTCTTTCTATGTGGCCATCAGCCATCTGCAATTTCATTCGCATGGGCCTGAGTGCTGGCTTGCCCCAGTGCTTCCATAGGGAAGTGGTGGCAATAGAAACTCGTGCTCCTGAGTCTAGAATTGCCTTGGTTGTGTACCCCTGATGGGTCATGGGAAGATAGGTGTTTCCTTCTTCACCTTCACTCATATCTCCTATCTTGTCTAGAGGAATTTCTGGCACCGTTCTATGAGAACCGACTTGGGAACGGGGTTTCACTACTTCTGGCACTTGGTTAGCTACATGTTTCCATAATTCTGGCCTAACTTTGAGTAGCTCTTCTAAAGTGAGGTTGCACTGCACTTTAGTGTTTTTCACTACCTCCGTATTCCTAGGTATGACTGAGTCTTCGTTCCTTACCATGACCGTGGGTGCTCTCATACAAGTAGACTTGGCGTCCGAAGGGCCTGTGAAATGGGGTAATTCCTGTAGGGAGTTAGACTCGAAGTCTAACCTCTTGACTTTGCGCACTCTCCTGCTCTCCATAAATGGAAGGAATATCTTGTGGGAATTGATCATGTGTGTCATCCACAAGTTCAATGGGAGGAGGGACTTCACTTTCATTAGCCCATTTGTCTTCTTGAATCTCTCGTAGGAATTCTGGTGTGTACCTATTCATATAAGAGGAGGTGTCTGGTTCAGTGGAATTGGGCACAAAAGCTTCCTGTGGGGGAAGGCTTATTCCTTTACCTGCCTCATCTCTTCCTTGATTTTTTTCTTCCTTGGTAGATCTTGAAATTATGCTCTCTAACTTCTCTAGGAGTCCATTCAAGTGCAATTGTGTCTTAGCCGAGCCAGAGTAGTTGAAGAGGTGACTGGCTTCAAACATGGTCTGAGCCAATGCGACCATTTTAGCGCAAAGCTTGGTTCTTTCTATCTCTAGGTCAGCTCTAGGGTAGCACTTGTCGTGATCCGTCACATTTGGCCCTTCTTGGATTCTGGCCTGATATGCCTTAAGCATCATGTCTATGTCTTCAGGAGTGGGGTCAGCTAATACTGATCCTACTCTAGGGGGTGGTGGGATGGTCTGAGGTAGGTGGACAGATGGTGGGTTAGATGGTGATGGAAATGCGGGTGGTGGTGGTATGTGAGAGTTTGTTTGAGAGGTGAGTTCAACAATTTTGGCTTTTGTTTCTCTTATGCTTTCTTCTAAGTCGCTCATCTTTTTAGACCATTGTCTTTTCATTCTCTCTCGGCTATCCCTCCAGGCTCTCGATCGTTTCTTGGTTATGCTCTCGGTTTCACTAACCTCTGCACTCTTCTCTTGACCTATTCCTGGGTTTCGTTGCAAAGCCTGGGCTCTAGTGACCACTTGCACTGGTGCAGTGGAAGTGACACTTCCTGTTGAGTCTACAACTAAGCCAATAATGTTAATTGGATTTATTTTTGGCATATTATTGGGATTCTTTGGGCAATCTTGTAAGAGATGCTCCTTCCCGCAATCTTGACAAAAGCCCTGTATTGTTACTGACTGTGGTTGTGTAGATGCAGGCATTGGGCAATCACGGATGAGGTGATCTCCTTGACATCTATAGCATGGTCCTCTAGGGAATGGGGGTCTTACTTGTCTAGGTTGAGGTCTAGTGTTGGGATTTGCGTACATGACATTTGTGTAATCAGGCTCCCAAATAGGTTCATTCGGTTCTTCACTATAGTAAGACTCACCATGTTCAGGCGACAGCATGTAGTATGCCTGTGGACTATTTGTGTGAGTGGAATCAAAACTATGATCACTCGGGTCACTTTCTGAGAGCAATGGAGTCACTGGGACTATGGCTCTATTCAAATTTTCCTTAGTAGCTGCATACTTTACAGGAATCACATTAGCTGGGGTTGGAGGTTGTTGAGCTAACACAGGTTGAGGCCTTTGTTGGTTTTGGTAGGGTTGTTGATAGGATTGCTGCGGTCTACCATATTGTTGTGGAGGGTACTGAATCTGGTATCTTCCCTGTTGTGGATAGGGCTGAGGGTAGGTTTGCCTCACTGCTTGCTTATTGTATGGGGAATCTTGTGCTGTGTGATTTGTGTATCTCCATTCTATGGTGCAATATTGGCTGCTAGGGTTCACTTGGGGTTGAGCCATGATGGGACATACGTTCGCCATATGGTCACCACCGCAACTATAGCACCTCTTTACTGGGGCGAATCTAGGGATTTGTTTACTAGAGACACCTAGTTTTTGAGCTACTTTCTCAGCGAGTTCCTCAACTGATGTAGATTGCAAGGAAGAGAGACTAGAAGCGCTATCAAAATCTTTGTAGATTTTTGAAAGCTCTAGTTCCTCCCCTAGGTTATCCTCAATGTCAATGCACATGCGTACACACTCTCCTATGGTCCTAGGGTCCTTCAAGTACACATAGGATCGCAACTTTGTACTTAGCAATCCATCCAAGAATAAGGCCACTTGTTTGGCTGGTGTGGGTAACTCAGGAACAGGGCATCTCTCAAGATATTGCCTAAATCTTCTTCCTGCAAGTCTCACTGTCTCTTGAGGGGTCTGCTTGAAGTTGCGTATCAATGAGGAAGTATTATGCCTTATCCCACTCTTAGAGAATTCAGTGATAAAAGCCTCTAAGAGTTGGTCTATGTTCCTGAACTGTCTCTCATTCAATGGTTGAAACCACGTAAGGGCTGTGTTCCTAAGGGTTAGACCAAAGGCATTATACTGCGTGAATAGGTCCTCAACTTGTTCAGCTCTCAAGACTTGCCTAAACTCAGCCACATGATCATATGGGTCTCCTGTGCCATCGAAGTAGTTCTTCATGGACTTAACTATCTGAGTCGGTCTCAAAGTTCTCGTGTGCTCTCTAGGTCTTGGTAGAGGGAATTCATCCGCATTCCTTTGGTTCCTTGGGGCTCTAAGTCCCTCAGGTTCCACTCTATTTGTTTCCGTTCTCGTTCTTTCTCTTCCCACTGGGTTGGCAAAGCTTACCTCCGGTCTATCTCTATGTCTGTCTCTTTGAGCTCCGTGAGCTTGGGATGTTCCAGCTCCTGGGTGACCAAAGGACACATTTGATCTTGGTTGGGGGAAAATAAATTCACCTATCCAAGTGTAAGCATGCCTATTATTTTCTGTAACCACAAAGACCCTCTGTGAAGCGTGATCTAAGTAGGTCACTCTGCCTGGGCTATCAGGATCTTTGAACTCATATATCATGATTGTTCCTACCTCATTCGGCTGATCAGATCTATACCTCCAAAAGGCTTCATCAGTCTCTCGGTTCAGGAGTAGATCTATGCTCTTATTGTCTTGGGGAATCCACTCTGGTGTGATAATCCTAGTGAGAACAAATTTGCCTCGGGGGGTTCTAGGTTCTACACCCATGTTTCCTTGCTCCAGGTCACCTAAGTCCGCTTCTGAGATCGCATTCCCAAATTCATCTGTCCTATCTGGATGACTGGTGACTACATATATTGTCCCTTCTTTGTCCAAGTATGCTCCATTTTCAAACTTGACCGCTGGATGTTCTAGTCCAATGGATTGGTCAGGGTTTTTAATCTGGACTACATATCTTCCTAGGCCGTCCTCATAGATGCTAGCACCTAATCGGTTGGTCCTAAGGTATTCGAGTTGCGTTTTGTAAGGGCCTTCTACCCTATGTAAATATGGCACTCCGGAGCTTCCTGTAGGTCTCTCCATACCGTGCATCTCAGACTCACTCGTCTCAGAGCTAGGGTAGTACGAATGATGGCTCAACTACTGGGCCCAGGACCTAGCAGTATGATTGACACTAGCCCCTAAAGATCTAAGACTTTGTCTATCTCTCCCTAGGTGTCGTCGTGATCTAAGGTTCATAAGCCCAATTGACTAATCCCCAGTTTTCCCAAGTATACTTTGCGTTGCTGAGTTCTTTTGTATTAGTCACTTGTTCTTTTTTGATTGCCCTTAGGGTGTCACTTCTTGTCCAATTAATCTTCGTTGCAAGGAACACTTAATTTTTATCGTACTTTGAGTGTGGTCGCTCGATTTAAATTCTTTTCCCTTAGGTTGTTTCACAATTGTAATCTCCTAACACTTGCACTTGAGTGATTAGAGTTCTTGGACTTGGTCGTTCTTAACGTATCCCTAATTAATCAAAACCTCTATCCGTACTTAGCCTATGCTAGGGATTGACAGAGGGTGTTGAGAATTTCCAACCTTGAGTTTCTTCCCTTGATTGCCCTTGTGTGCCCAGGAAGCGTGTTCCCAAGCTTGCACTTACTCTTACTTCGAGTAAACTTTGATGCTCTCAAAGAACCTGAAAAAGTCCCAAAGTTAGCTCAAGACTTAAATTTGATTGACAAACAGATCACTTTCATGCATGTAATTCACTAGCCAAATTGCCTTTTGCCTTTGTGAAAAACAATCCCAAGGGACCCTCAGTTTTTCCTACCCCAGGATATGATCAACTTCAAATTACCCTAGATATTAATTTCACCATAACCAGTGGAAGTTTTGGTTGTACTCCCCACGAGCTTTCCAACAAAACAAAAATCACAGCAAACGGATGTCGTATGAGGAAGTTATGTCAATTCAGGGTTTTGGGGCTAAAACAGGATTTTAAACAGGTTAACAGGCAGACAGGACTTCTCGAAATGCTTTGGGGTACCAGCCTTGCAAAGCAATGATGAACCCTAGTATTTGTCCCACAATTTGTCAAAAGTAGACCACTATTTTTTGCCCTAAAAAATTAGCCGAATTTGCCCGTCAATCGCGTTCGCAAGCTCTGTCAATCACGATTGATAGGTCAATCGCGATCGACGTGTCGGTCGCGATTGACTGGTCTGTCATGGCTGTCAGTCACGATTGATGGGTCAATCGCGATTGACACGTTGCCCGGATTTTTAGTCGATCGTGGTGAAAGGGTCGTTGACTCTGTCGGTCGCGATTGATGGGTCGATCGCGATTGACAGGTTCGTCGCGAAGGTCTGTCGGTCGTGGTCAAGCAATCATTGACTGGGTCGATCGCGATTGACAGGTCCGTCGGGGCTGTCAGTCGCGATTGACTGGTCGATCACGATTGATGGCTCGATCGCGATTGACACGTGTCACGCGTAGGTTCTGTCAGTCGTGGTCCGTCGGTCGTTGACTCTGTCGGTCGCGATTGACGTGTCGATCACGATTGACAGGTCAGTCGGCAAGTGTCCGTCGTGGTTTGTCGATCGCGATTGATAGAAAACTGAGGAATTTTAAAATTTCAAGCACACATTTAGGATGCCCTAGGCCTACACATCATGGTTATACACTTTGTTTTGCAAAATAGTCAACTTTTCTGTCGGTCGTGATTGATAGAGGTCAACGCCTTGGGACTTGCACAGTCAAATTTTTTACCTGTTGAAGCTGGTGCAGCTACTGGGGATGCTGATTCCTACAGAAAATCTCAAAAAACATAGAAAATCACAAGCACAAAAACGCTCTCTCGCTCTCTCTCACAAGTGAAATGAGGGAAATGGTATGGGTGGGGTGATATGACCAAAAACTGAAATTTTTCGCGATGATGGAGATGGATGTGGGAGATGGTGAGGATGATGATGGTCATGAGAAAAACAAAAGAAAATAGATAAAAGTAAAGAAAATACCTATGACTCCAACGTCTCAACTCTACGTCTTACCATCACACGCTCGTCCTCAAAGCTCGATCCCCGACAACGGCACCAAAATTTGGTGTAGCTCAGTGATGAGTAGCACCTCCTTTAATGTCAATCCGGGAAGACGTGAGGATGGTATGATGACCTTGAGCAAGTGAAGGCACAAGTGCGTGAGTGAGAAGCACACAAACATGCACACACATACACACACACGCGCACACAAGGTAAGACAAAGAGAGAGAAGCAATGGAGTTCTTTTAGATTACTTCCAAAATGTTCGTACAAGTTCAATTCTATTACAAGCTAACCTCAAAAATGACCTCTCTAGCTCTATTTATAGTTTTTCACTAGCTTTTGGCCTTGTCTAGACCTAGTGTCCGGCCTAGTTAAAAATTAGGTTCTAGGGCCTATTTGGAGGTTCAAACGGAGTCTAAAAAATGTGAAAACTGATAGGGAGGTACTTCTAAAGCTCCTCAAGCTCAAGGACTCCTTGGCTTGCACAAAATGGAGCTACAAAAATATGAAATGGTATTTACAATGGTTTTTAGTGATGAAAATCACTATTTTTGTAGGGATTTCTTCTAACATTTTGACATACATATCCTGGAGCTCCCTACTTCCTCCTTCTTCTTGTGTGCCCAACTCCTTGATGCATGAAAAATTTAAATGGCCTACTTGCCAGATCTTCTTTGACTACTATGTCTGCTTGTGCTTTCTCTTCGCTCCGACTCCCTTCGTAGGCTTCCTTGTCTTGTAAGTCCTTCAGTTCCTTGACTATTGCCAACACTATGACTATATAGTTTCTCTATTTTCCATTAGTGTACCTCCACACAAAAATGTTATAGGGCATATTTCCCTAAGGAAGAACCTCCCTTGAGTAGAAGACCTACTGGAAGTGTGGGTGTGTAGCTTCGTTTACGGTTTGGCACTTTGCCAAAGTTGGATATCCCAATATGTCCTCTATAGCAGCATGGTCTCTTGACTTCACTTGAGCTTGCCCAACAAGAAATAATGTCACACATGTGCTAAAAGCTCCTCTTATCCTATAATGGGATTTGGAAAAATCATTTTGATACGCAGTTATTTCACTATGCTTTATATGTTCCAAGGATCAAGAAAAATATTTTGTCAGTTTCAACGTAGCCAAGGTTGGCTTGTTTGTTAAATTTGTTGATGACAGATTACAGTTCATGATCTCTCGAACCATGATGTTATTATTGCTTATGGCATTGCATGTCTTGGGATATATAATCCCATATACTATGAAAAATATGTGAATGATTTAACATGTGTAGTTCAAGATTCTTAGGCTATCTCTTATACAAAGCTTTAGCATGCATGCTTTGGTCATCAGATTTTTGCTAGTTTGCTATGCTTGCACAAATGTGAATGTGTCTTCCTTGCCCAAAATTTAGGAACTTTCTAAACATGTCTATGAAAATTTTATTTTGGGAAAAATGCAATGTTCCTCCTTACCAAAAGATGGTTCCATTAGATTTGCTCATAAGTTGCAACTTGTTTAAAGTGATGTCTATGGTGCTATGCAAATGCCTTCATTTGGGAACTACGTATACTTCATGACTTTTATTGATGACTTTTTTGAGTATAAATGGATGTATCCATTGAAAGCAAAGTCCGAAGTTTTTATGTTCTGTAAACCGTTCTTGGTTATGGCTAAAAATATGTCCGCATGTAAATTTGGCATCCTCACTTATAATTAACAGGGGAATACATGTCTTCTAATTTTAATGCATTTCTAGTTGATTGTGGGGTAAGATTTTAGTGTATAGTGTCATATACACCTCATAATCCTTTATCCCCTCCCATAGTGCCTCTTTTGCATTATATTGTTATGCAATGGTTGCCTCTAGTCTTTGTGATGAGAATGAACATGTTTCTTTTGATGAAGCATAAAATTCAAAAAATTAGATGGTTGTTATGTAATCAAAATATAATGCTATTTATGAATGGAACATGCTATTTATGTGATTTTCCTCTAGGAAAAAAGGCCATTCAGACTAAAATAGGTGTACATGCTAAAATGTAATCCTAACAAAACAACTGATATGTATAAGGCTAGGCTTATTGCCAAAGATTATGCTCAAGAGATAGACATTGATTTTAATGAGACTTTTGCTTCCACACATTGAATGACTATTGTTCATAGCATTTATGCACTTGAAGCTCATCATGGTTGGAATGTACATCAGTTGGACATTGAAACTGCATTTCTGAATTGTGACTTACATGAATTTTATGTATTTCACCCTCGTGGTTTTGTAAAGAGAGGGCATGAAAACAAGGTGTGTATGTTGAAAAAGGCATCACATGGTTTGAAGCAAGCACCATGTGTTTAGTATGAGAAAATACATGCTTACTTGCTTGCACATGGTTTTGAGAATATTACAACTAAGAGCAAGCATGCACATGATGTACTTATGAGAAATGCTACATTGGTTGATGATATGCTTCTCATTGGTCCTAATGAGAAGCATATTGCTGAATTTAAGGCTGATTTGTATGCCTCTTTTGAGATATCAAATTTGGTGCATTTGCATCATTATTTGGGAATTTAGTATATGCAAGTTGGTGGTAGAATAATTTTGTGTCAAACAAAATATATTGACATATTATTGCAATGTTTTGTCCTTGAAGGCTATAATCCTATTGCAACTCCCATGGAAACATGTTTACAATTGAGTCTTCATGATGTTGGGTATACATTTGATGTTGTTTCCTATCAGCAAGCTCTTGGATGCTTGATTTACTTATGTATAACTCAACTTGGTATTCACTTTGTTGTCTATCAGATGAGTAGGGTTTATGCATTGCCCAAGTGTCAATCATTGGCAAGCGATTAAGTGTATCTTTTTCTACATGAGTGGTACCTGACTAGTTGGATTATTTTATCCCAAGGGGTATCATTTTTGCCAAAATCAAATTCTTTTTTTGACCTAGATTGGGCTGGTTGCATTGACATTCATTTTTCCACTAGTGGTTTTTGCTTCATGCTTGGTAGCTCATGCATATCTTTGAATATTTCAATTTGGTACTACATTCTATATTGTGTTGAGCTCAAAGCTTCTTCTACTTCTTGTTGGAGTTTGAGGTCTTTGAAGCATGTGAACATCACAAGAAAGAATAAGAAGCTTGGAGCACAACACACAATACTGAATGTACGAACACTAGAATGTACAAAGATAAGTGACTTGTTAGGGAAATAGGCATATATACAAGTTGGGGGGAAAAAGTGCTAAAGAGGGAAAAAAGTGCCCCAGTGGTCCTAGTGTGTTCTCACACATCACTACCTAAATATATCAACAAATCCCCCTTGGGAGTGATGCTGTGAACATGGAGCTAGCACTCATGTATAACCCTTTGCAACAAGCCTAGCCTTATACTTGTCAACTGTTCCCTTAGGCTTACACTTTAGCTTGTATACCCACTTAGTGCCAATGGCCTTCTTGCCAAGAGGCAAGTCACATAAAGACCAAGTACCATTCTTCATTATAGCATCATATTTAGATTGCATAATAGCCATCCAATTTTTTGAAATTTTTGCTTCATCAAACAAAATAGGCTCATTCTTATCACACATACTAGAGGCAGCCATAGCATAGCAATTTGATGCAAAGAAAGCACTATGAGAGGCAGAACGAGTATGATATGATAGAGGTACATCTAATTGGTTATCGCACAAAGTTTACACCAGCCATTTTAGCATAGTTTTTGGCTCCTCAATATCAACTCTCTCATCAACAAGTGCATCATGTAAATGTGCATGAGAAATGGAATGGAATGATCTGCATCATCACATGAAACCTATAAAGGCTGTGAAGTTGCCTCATTAGGACCAACACTAGACTGTCCACCTGTAAAAAAGAAAACAAAGTGTCATACCTATCTTTGGAGCTAACTAATGTCTCCCTAGTACATGAAAGTAATGGCTAAATACCATCCTCCACAAAAACAATGTCATGGCTAACTAGAATGCATTTAGTCTATGGATGATACAAAAGATAGCCTTTGTTTTTAGAACTGTACCCAATAGAAATACATTTCACTGCTTTATCATCCAATTTCATGTGTTGTTGTTCAGGCACTAATGCATATGCGAGACAACCAAAAACACACAAGTGAGAAAAAGATGGCTTGTGACCATGCCAAGCCTCATATGGAGTGATAAACTGCAATGCTTTAGTGGGACACCTGTTAAGTACATATGCTGCACACATAATAGCCTCAAACCAGAAACTATGTGGTAAAGCCTGACTCTTGACCGTACACCTCACCATCTCCATGAGTGATCTCTTCTTCTGTTCAGCAGCTCCATTGTGTTGAGGTGTATACGGCATTGTACACTGATGTTTTATCCCACATTTAGCTAGGAATGCACTAATATCAAAAGGCATATATTCCCCCCTCGATGAGAATGGAAGGTTGCCCATTTTACATGTTGATAGATTTTCAACAAAAACCAAACACTATTTGAAGCACATAAACACTTCGAACTTTTCTTTCAATGGAGATACCCATGCATGCCTAGAAAAATCATCAATGAAAGTCACAAAGTAAAGATAGTTTCCAAAAGAAGGTGTCTGCATAGGACCACGAACATCACTATGTACAAGCTACAATTTCTGAGTAGCTCAAACTAAGCCATTTTTAAGGAAGGATGAATGCTGCATTTTGCCCAAAATACAACCTTCACATACATGTTTACCAGGTGCCTCAAGTTTGGGCAGAGAGGACATCATTTTAGATTCATGTAGGCATAGAAAACTAGCAAAATTCAGATGACCAAAGCGTGCATGCCAAAGTTTTGCATCTGACATAGCCTGAGAATCATGTACTGCACATGCTAAATCATTCACAGATTTTTCATAGTCTATGAGCTTATACAGCCCACGACATAAAATGCTAGAAGCAATAATGATGTTTCCATTTGACAGATCATGAACTATACATGTGTCATCAATAAATTTCACAACCAAGCAAATCTTGGCTAATGCAAAAACTGATAACAAATTTTTCTTGATCCCTGGCACAAATAAAGCATCTGACAATGTAAAAGAACTACCATCATCAATAGTCAGAATGATCTTACCAACTCCTGTAACATGATAAGAGGAGTTGTTGGAGCATGTGACAGTATTCCTTGTAGGGGTAGGATCAAGTGAAGTGAAGAAACAGCGTTGCAAGATAATATGTTTGGTTGCCCCACTATCAAAGTATCGAACATTTGAATCTACTGCAGAGATACACTGTTGAAGAGAAGATGGGTCAAAATTGCAAATAGTAGTAAACACCCATTCTTCATTGTGCACTAGATTAGCAGATTCTATTTTCGGTGTAGAGGCCTCTACAAAAAAAATTCCAACCTATTTTTTCTTTGCTTCTTTTGCAGCCAGTTTTGGACAATTCTTTATGACATGATCGTTTGCTTTACAGTACTTGCAAAACAATTTCTGCTTTTCTTGTCATCTCTGTTGTCCTTCTTTGATTGTGCAGAATTAGCAAATTTTTGCTTACTAGTAGAAGAGCTCCATTTACCTTTGCCCTTCTATTGACATCGTATGGGAAGAAGCAAGTACGGGTATACATGCAGATCTAGCACTAAGGCAACCCTTTAAATTTTTTCCAAATCTTACATCATTTTAAAAGTGATTCTCATCACTAAAAACCATTGTAAATACCGTTTCCCTTTTTTTAGCTCCATTTTGTACAAGCCGAGGAGTCCTCGAGCTTGAGGAGCCTTAGAAGTAAGTGCCTACCAATTTTCATATTTTTTAGACCTCGTTTGAGCCCTCAAATTAGCCCTGGAACCTAATTTTTAACTAGGCCGGACACTAGGTCTGGACAGGGCCAAAGCTAGTCAAAAACTATAAATAGAGCTAGAGAGCTCATTTTTGGGGAAGCTTCTTGTAGTTTTGAGCTTGTATGAGAACTTGGTTATAATAGAAGTGATTCCATTGTCTTACTCTCTTTGTTCTTGCCGTGTGTGCACGTGTGTGTATGTGTGTGCATGTTGGTGTGCTTCTCACTCACACATTTGTGCCTTCACTTGCTCGAGGTCTTCACACCATCCTCATGTCTTCCCGGATTGACATTAAAGGAGATGCTACTCATCACTGAGCTACACCAAATTTTGGCACCGTTTCCGGGGATTCGAGCTTTGAGGACGAGCGTGTGATGGTAAGACATAGAGAGGACGCGTTGGAATGGTAAGTATTAGGTAAATTTCTTGTTTTTTCTCCACCTCCATCGCCATCTCCATCTCCATCTCCATCTCCATCTCCATCTCCATCTCCATCTCCATCTCCATCTTCATCTCCTTCTCCCCCTCATATTCTCACTTCCAAATCATTCTCCTCATTTGCTTTGTGTGAGTTTGAGAGAGAGCGAGCGTGTGTTCTTGTTTTTGTGTGTTTGTGCATGTTTCTTGCAGGTTTCAACTTCATCACCATCTCCAACAAGCTCAACAGGTACGGAATCTTTCTGCGCAAGCCCCGAGGCGTTGAGCTTGAGCTATCGTGACACACCGAAAAGTTGGCCCAATCACTATTCTGAGTGCACCACGACACTGCGCAGGCTAAGAGCTCCTAGAATCACTAGACAGATCAGAAAAATTCACCATATCCCGACCTATCGCGACACTCCCAAGTATCACGACACCTCGACCTATCGCAACACCCCGACCTATCGTGACACTCCCAAGAATCGTGACACCTCGACCTATCGGGACACACTGACCTATCGTGACACTCCCAAGTATCACGACACCCCGACCTATCGTGACACACCGACCTATCATGACACTCCCAAGTATCGCGACACCCCGACCTATCGCGACACACCGACCTATTGCGACACTCCTAAGTATCACGATACCCCGACCTATCGTGACACCCGGACCTATCGCGACACTCCCAAGTATCGCGACACCCCGACCTATCGTGACACTCCCAAGTATCACGACACCCCGACCTATCGCGACACTTCCACCTATCGCGACACACCGACCCGACCTATCACGATACACGGGCTTAACGCATGAATTTTTAGGGTGAATTAATTGAGTAAATTGAGGTACATTTGGGCTTAATATTGGACACATGGGGATGATATTAGAGCCTTAGAAGTGGGCAAAATACCTAAAAACCAGGGAGGAATCTCCTAAACCTTGAGAGCCTGTTTTGACCCCTACATGCTTGAATGGTCATAACTTCACCATACGAACTCCGATTGATGAGATTTTGGTCTCGTTGGAAAGCTTGTTGAGAATCCTACGTGGGACTCAACTAGTTTTGTAAGAATCATACGTGGAGTTTTAGAACATGTATTTTTAAGTTGGCCTTTAGGTGGGACTAGGTGGTCATAATATTTTGGGGGTACAGTGAGTTACTCCAAGGGGGGCCTATAATTGTTGATGTGTGTCTTCCAATCCATTGTGGTAAAGGAGCTATATTAACTGGTGAACTTTTGCAGGAACAGTGCGTACACTCAAGGCAATTCAAAGCAAGCTAGCAAGGGTGAGTACCAAGCTTGGGAGAAGGCTTCCTGGGCTGGTGCAGTAGTTTGAGCAACTAGAGGATTGAGGTTGGAAGTTCTCTCAAACCTCCTTTGTCAATTCCTAGCCTATGCTAAGCACGACTTAGGTGTGGTAATTAATTCAGGCAACGTCAGGCACGAATCAAGTCCAAGAGAACTAATCAACTAAGTGCAAGAAATAAGTAGGAATTAAGTGCGAAAACCCTAAGGGACAAAAGTAAACTTGAACCGATCACTTCTCAAGTGCAAAATTCACTTAAGTACTCCTGACGATGTGATATCAGACAAGATCATAAACATAATAATCAACTAAAAAGAACAAAGTGATTGGTACAAATTCACCTGCAACGAGAGTGTACTTGGGGCCAAAGGGGCAAATAAACCAGTCATATGAACCTTAGGTCAGGCAGACACTTAGGCCGAGACAGACAAAGCTTCAGATCTTTTGAAGCTAGTGTCAATCACATTGCTAGGTCTTGGGCCCAACAATTGAGTGATTACCCCTACATTCCTCGATCAGAAACAAGTGATTCAGAGATGTCCTATAACATGAAGAGACCAGTAGGTAGTTCAAGGGTGGCGTACCTAGAAAAGCCAGAAGGACCTTACAAGACTCAATTGGAATACATCAGGACTAATCGTCTAGGTGCTCGCATCTACGAAGATGGTCTGAGAAGATCTGTGGTCCAGATTAAGAACCCCGATCAACCCCATGAACTAGAACACCCGGTAGTCAAGTTCGAGAATGGAGCACACCTAGATAAAGAAGGTACTATTTATATAGTCACCACCCTTCCAGATAGAACAAATGAGTTTGGGAATGTGATCGCAGAGACCGACATGGGTGATATAGAGCAAGGGAATTTAGAGAGAGAGCCTAGGACTCCCCATGGTAAATCAGTCTTAACCAAGATCATGACTCCAGAGTGGATTCCCCAGGATAATAAAAGCATAGACTTGCTTTTAAACCGAGAAACCGATGAGGCTTTTTGGAGATATAAGCCTGCCCAGCCTCATGAAGTAGGTAGTCTCACAATCTATGAGTTTAAAGACCCGGATAGCCTAGGCAAAGTAACCTACCTAGATAATACATCAAAGAGGATCTTCGTGGTCACTGAGCATGGCAGACATGCCTACATATGGAAGGGTGAATTTGTTTTTCCCCAACCTCGGTCCAATGTGTCCTACAGCCACCAAGGAGCTAGGACCTCCCAGGCTCATGGAGCTCAAAGAGATAGAAGTAGAGACAGACCTGAAGTAAGCTTTGCCAAATCCCTCGGAAGAGAAAGGATGAGAACAGGGATAGATAGAGAAGAAACCGAGAGACCTAGAGCCCAAAGGAACCAGAGAAATGCCGATGATTTCCCTTTACCAAGGCCGAGAGAACACACTAGGACCCTGAGGCCAACTCAGCTGGTGAAGTGAGAATTTAGGCAAGTCTTGAAAGCTGAACAGGTAGAGGACCTATTCATACAATATAATGCTTTTGGTATAACCCTTAGGAACACTGCCCTTACGTGGTTTCAACCACTGAATGAGAGGCAGTTCAGAAACATAGACCAACTCTTAGAGGCATTTATCATTGAGTTTTCTAAGAGTGGCATAAGGCACAACACTTCCTCACTAATTCATAGCTTCAAGCAAACACCTCAAGAGACGGTCAGATTAGCAGGAAGACGGTTTAGGCAATACCTAGAGAGGTGCCCAATGCCTGAGTTACCCACACCAGCCAAGCAAGTGGCTTTGTTCTTAGATGGATTGTTGAGCACCAAGCTCAGGTCATATGTGTATTTGAAGGACCCCAGAACTATAGAAGAATGTGTGCGCATGTGCATAGACATTGAGGATAATCTAGGCGAGCAACGGATAGCTCTAGTAGCCTTATGTCGGGTCAATCCACATCATTGAAGCACTTGCAAAGAAGGTAGCTCAAAAACTAGGTGTCTCTAGCAAACAAATTCCAAGATTTGCCCCAATTAAGCGGTGCTATACTTGTGGAGGTGACCATATGGCAAGTGTATGTCCCATTATAGCTCAACCCCAAGTGAATCCTAGTAGCCAGTACTGCACAATAGAGCGAAGGTACACCAACCACACCGCACAAGACTGCCCTTATAACAAACAAAATGTCAGGCAAAATTACCCTCAGCCATATCCACAACATGGTAGATAACAGAATCAGTACCCACCACAACAATATGGCAGACCACAGCAACCTTATCAGCCACCTTATCAAGGGCAACAGAGACCTCAACCAGTCCTTGCCCAACAACCCCCTACTCCAACCAATGTAATCCCAGTAAAATATGCATCTGCTGAAGAAAATCTGAACAGAGCCATAGTCCCAGTCACACCGTTGCTATCAGACAATGATCCAAGTGACCATAGTTTTGACTCCACACATATTGACAGCCCACAGGCTTACTACATGCAGTCACCCAAGCATAACGAGCCATACTATTATGAGGACCCAAGTGAAAATAGTGGGGAGCCTGAGTATGCTAATGTCATGTACACAAACCTCAACTCTAGAACTCAACCTAGGTAGGTACGACCGCCATTTCCTAGAGGACCTTGCTTCAGATGTCAGGGAGATCACCTCATACGCGATTGTCCACTGCCTGCCCCTACACAACCCCAACCAGTGACAATTCAGGGCTTTTTTCAAGATTGTGGGAAAGATCATCTGTTACGAGATTGCCCGAAGAACCCCAATAACCTGCCAAAAATCACTCCCATCAACGTCATTGGACTAGTGGTAGACTCTACGGGAAGTCTAACTTCCACAACCCCCATGCATGCGGTCACTAGAGCTCAAGCCTTGCATCAAACCCAAGGAGTAGGACAGGAAAAGAGTTCTGAGGTTAGTGAAACAGACAGTATAACCAAGAAAAGGACAAGAGCATGGAGGGATAGTCGGGAGAGAATGAAAAGACAATGGTCACAGAAAATGAGCGAACTTGAAGAAAGCTTGAGAGAAACCAAAACAAAGATAAGTGAACTCGCATCTCAAAACCACTCTCACACTACACCACCACACCCCTTTCCATCACCCTCCAAGCCATCACCTGCCATCCCTCAATTTTCTAATCCACCACACGTAGCCCAGCCACCACCCAGAGTAGGATCAGTCCTAGCCGATCCCACTCCTGAGGATCTAGACATGATGCTTAAAGCATATCAGGCCAGAATCCAGGAAGGGCCAAATGTGACAGATCATGAGAAATGTTACCCTAGAGCCGATCTAGAGATAGAGCGAACAAAGCTTTGTGCTAAGATGGTCGAATTGGCGCAAGCCATGTTTGAAGTCAGTCGCTTGTTCAATGGCTCTAGCTCCACAAGAACACCCTTGCATTTCGATGGTTTATTAGACAGATTGGAGAGGTTACTTACAAAGTCTGGGAAAGGCATCACCTCCCAGATTAAGGAGAGTGCAAGAGATAGAATAAGCATTCCTCCCCAGGAAGCTTATGTGCCTAACTCCACTGAACCAGACACCTCTTCTCCTATGAATAGGTATTCACCAGAGTTCCTGAGAGAGATTCAAGAAGAGAAATGGGCAAAGGAAAGTGAAGTCCCTCCTCCCATTGAACTTGTGGATGATGCACATGACCAATTCCCACAAGACATCCCTTCTATTTATGAAGAGCAGGAGAGCACCCAATCTAAAGAGAGATTAGACTTCAAGTCTAATTCCTTACAGGAACTACCCCATTTCACAGGCCCATGGGAAACCAAGTCAACTTGCATGAGAGCACCCACGGTCATGATAACAAATGAAGATTCGATCATACCTAGGAATACTGAGGTAGTAAAGAACACTAAAGTGCAGTGCAATCTCACTTTAGAAGAACTACTCAAAGTTAAGCCAGAAGTGTGGAAACACGTAGCCAAACAAGTGCCAGACATAGCAAAATCGCGTTCCCAAGTAGGATCACATAGAACAGTGCCAGAAATACCATTGGATAAGATAGGAGATATGAGTGAAGGAGAAGAAGGAAATACCTATCTCCTAGTTACCCATCAAGAATACACAACCAAAGCAATTTTGGACTCAGGTGCAGGAGTTGCAATTGCTACCACTTCCCTATGGAAGCGTTGGGGCAAGCCAGCACTCAGGCCGACGAAAATGAAATTGCAAATGGCCGATGGTCATATTGAGAGACCGTTAGGGCTACTAGAGGGAATAACTCTTACTACTTGTGGTGTAGAATTTGAACACACATTTGCTATATGTGACTTTAGCAAGAATCAAGCCTATGAAATGATTCTAGGACGACCATTCTTGAGAAAATTGCAAATAGTACAAGATTGGGGAACCAATGCCCTATATTTGCAACACTTGGGTGTTACAACCAAAGTGAATCTCAAAGATTTCTCTCATAGAGACGTACCCCCCATTCAATGGAATCCCATTCATAGAGCCACAGATGATACAGAGTCAGTGCATTCCATAGGATCAAGAACCTCATGGATGCACGAAGATACTCATCTATGGATGTGCAAAGTGGCAGTAGAAGAAGAGAAGAGAGAAAAAGCAAGAGAGGTAGGTGCAAAGGAAACTCATAGATCACTTCAAGATCCAGCCTATGCACCTATAGTTTTTCCTGACGAGGAGTTTGAACCTCATGGTTGGGCGGAAATTTTAGCAACAATGGATGTAGCCATCAATGAAGAACAGTGGACACCACACTGTGATGAGGAGGGCTATGACATTTCAGTTTTCACAATAGAGCCAATCATGTGTGATCCAATCATTGAAGAATGTGAACCTAGCACTGATGCATTCGAGGATGCAAGTGACTCCGATCTAGATTCAATCATTATGGACCCACCCTTTGCATCAGATGAGGAATATTTCTATGAAGTAGAAGCTCACCCTCAAAGACACAAAGACATTACAAATGAGGTGAGATTAACCACACAAGTGACCAGTAAGAGTGAAGGAAAGAAAAGGAAGAAGAGAGAAGCCACACCAGAGGAGGAAGAATCCCTGATTGAGGTCCCAAAAAACTTTAAGAAGTATGAAATAGAAGACAGGAGAGTCATGATAAGAATGCCGAAATGCGATGCACAAGCAGGAGAGGCCTATGATAACAAAGAAACCACCAAGAAAATAGTGGTGGCCATAGAAGAAGGAGAGGAGCGATGCACATACATAGGACACGACTTAAGTGAAGATGAGGAGCAGGAGTTGATAGCCTTACTACAAGAATATAGAGATGTGTTTGCATGGAGTTACAAGGACCTGAAAGGCATAGATCCCGACATATGCTCCCGTACGATCCCCATGACCTTAGAGGCCAGACCCTCTAAACAAAAGCTATACACATACAATGACAACTATCCTGCCAAGTTCAAAGAAGAGATAGATCGCTTGGTTGAAGCTGGATTTATATATGAAATTGAGCACACTGAATGGGTATCCCCTATTGTAGTGGTGCCCAAAAAGAATGGCAAATTACGTGTCTGGATTAACTTGAAGAAGGTCAACGCAGCCACTATTAGAGATAGTTATCCGCTTCCAATCACTGAGCATCTATTAGAAAGGGTAGCAGGCAAGGAAGTATACAGCTTCTTGGATGGGTTCTCTGGTTACAATCAAGTAGCCATTGCACCAGAAAATCAGCATAAGACGGCTTTTGCCACAGAGTGGGGCATATTCGCTTTTAGGGTAATGCCATTTGGGCTTACCAATGCTCCTACAACCTTCCAGAGATTGATGTGCCATGTGTTTAAAGAGTTCTTGAGAAAGAATTTGGAAGTCTATGTTGAAGATCTCTATGCCCATTCCAACATTAGACAGACCCATATACCTGAACTCAGACAAATCTTTGATAAATGTAGAGAATATCAAGTCTGCTTGAACCCAGAAAAGTGTGTTTTCATGGTCAGGCAAGGCAAGATTCTAGGACACATAGTGTCAAAGAACGGCATATCCATTGACGAAGAGAAAGTGAGAGCTATCGCAGAACTACCCAGGCCAAGGAATGTCAAGGAAGTGCAAGCTTTCATGGGGCATTGTGGTTATTACCGACGGTTCATTCACATGTATGCCATCATTGCAAAGCCTCTCTACGGACTCTTCACCAATTTTGAGTGGACTGATGAGTGCGAGAAATCCTTCAATGAGCTTAAACGGCGATTGTGTTCAGCACCAATCTTGACTACACCAGATTGGAACAAGCCATTCCATGTCCATGTGGATGTGTCCAATTATGCCATTGGATGTGTGCTTGCACAACCTACTGGTGAAGGTAATATGGATCTTCTAATTGCCTATGCTAGTAGACAGTTAAATGCAGTTGAACGGAATTATACCACTTCTGAACGAGAAGGATTAGGCATGGTGTATGCGGTTAAAAATTTTAAACACTATTTGCTTGCAAATAAGTTTAAATTTTTTACTGATCATCAGGCCCTACTATACTTGGCAAACAAGCCATGCAATACAGGCAGATTAGTAAGATGGTTCCTCTTGCTAATGGAATACGACTTTGAGGTTGTGGTGAGGAAAGGCAAAACTCACTTGAGAGCAGACCATCTTTCTAGGCTCACATCAGGAGAGGCCCCACAAGGAGTATCAGATGATCTTCCTGATGCTTACTTGTTTAATTTGGAAGTGGTACCTCAGTGCGCTAAGCCATTAGTACCAGTATTGACATACGGGCCTAACCACCCAATAATAAACACACAGGATAGGGAGATAGTAAAGGCCCAAAAGTACCATATCATGGCAGGAAGTATGTACAAATACACGGATCAAGGAATATTATCTTGTTGTGTGGAAGAGGATGAGTATTCAAAATGGTTGCAATTAGCACATGTAGGTGCATTAGAGCAACATTACTCAAGACAAAGAACTTTACAGACACTAAAGAGACTCGGGGTGCACTGGCCAATGATGGAAGCAAATGTTCACAGGATGTGCAAGGAATGCCCAATCTGTTGTACCAAACCACCAGTGGAACATGCTACTCTGTACCAAGTGTCACTAGTACCAGATTGGAGTGAACCATGAGTAGCCTTTCTGAGGGCGAAAACATTCCCTCCGGACATGACTTTGGCTAGGAAGAGAAGTTTAGAACAAGAAGCCCTAGACTACTTACTCATTGGAGATAATTTATACAAGCGTGGCAAAGATGGTTACCTTAGATTATGTGTCCATGAGAGTGAATGTCTCAAGATCTTGGAAACTGCTCACCAAGGTGTAGCAGGAGGACATTTTGGACCAGACCGGGTGATTAAAGCAATCCTATTTGCAGGCTTGTGGTGGCCAACCCTTCACATGGATGCACATACCTATGTGAAGAGATGTGATGTTTGTCAACAAACTCAGTATCCTATACGTAAAGATGAGATGCCATTGAAACCTATGATGGGTGGACGTGCATTCTCTAAGTGGGGAATAGACTTTTTTGGTCCTATTAATCCCCCAGCTAAGGGTTCACATGCTGAGTATATCATTGTGGCCACATATTATCTAACCAAGTGGGTAGAAGTGAAAGCCACATCAAAGAATGATGCTCAAACGACCGCTAAATTCTTATTTGAGAATGTGTTCACTCGATACGGGCTACCCATAGAGCTGGTAAGTGATAGAGGGACTCACTTCTTGAATGAAGTCATTGAAAATCTTCTTCAAGAGTTCTTGGTGATACACAAGAAATCTACCCCCTATCACCCACAAGCTAATGGGCAAGCCGAAAGCACAAATAAGATTCTATGCAACGTGCTAACCAAATTAGTGAATAACAAACGCTTTGATTGGGACAAACAGCTACACCATGCTGTTTGGGCATACAGAATTGCCTATAAAACGGTACTCCAAGCCACACCCTTTCAGATGGTTTTTGGCCAGAATGCAGTGCTACCATTGGATTTTTTGATACCTACCTTGAAAGTAGCACAAGAGCATGATTGGACAGGCCATGAGTTGTCCTCTAGAATCTTCGATCTTGAACGATTAGGTGAAACATGATTGAGGGCTGCAGCAGGAATTTATGCATCCAAGAAGAGGCAAAAAACATATTTTGATGCACACGTGAAGGATAAGGGCTTGAAAGTAGGAGACCTAGCCCTAGTCTACACCTTGAAGCAACATGCATGGAAGTTAGAGAAGAGAGGTTATGGGCCAATGATTATCAATAGGATCTCCACAAGTGGATCAGTTCAACTAGCCACTCTAGAGGGCGATATTCTACCAAGTTACATAAGTGGATGCAGAGTCAAGTTATATCAAGAACCCCTGATTGAAGAAATGCTAAATCGACTCAACACTGCCAAGAAACGTAAAGAAGAAGAGAAACGAATTCGAGAAGAAGCACAGGCAGAAGCTTTAGAACGCATCCGACGAATGAAATTGAGGAGACAAGGTGGAGATCAGCCTATGCCTGACACTCAAGAATCTCTAGGCTATCACATGGCCATGTGCGAGGCTTCAGGTGGATGTTCCCGTAGAATAATCGATCGATGACCTTTTGTGACCCTAGAAGTAGGACAAAGAGAGAGTGCAAGGACCGTGAGAGCTTTAATTGACTCAGGAGCAGCCACTAGTGAAGTTCGACTTTCTTATTGCCAAGAGCTACAATAAAAGATCAATCCTATAGAGGCATATCTCATAGGATTGGGAGGTGTGGAAACCCCTTGCATTGGTGAGGTGGAACTTCCCCTCTACATTCAAGAGGTTCTAACGGTCGTCAAAGTGCTAGTCTCTTACCGAACCTCTTGTCCTGGGCCAAGACTGGATCTATGATCATGTAGTCAGCCTCAACCTAAGAAGTGGACTTCTTCAGGCGTGGGTAGGCCAAAACCCCATCATGATTGAATTAGAAAATCAAGCACATAGGCCGCTAGAAGAGGCACCGAATCCTGGTCCCTCCAGGAGCCCACATGAAATGAACAATGATATTCTTGTCCAAAGTTCTATGGTGCAGAAGATTGCGACTCTTGACAAAGGTACAAAAGTCAACGAGGAGTTCCCTTCTTTTCCAAAGAGAATTCGAGGAAAGCAAGCCGGACAATACACGACACAGAGGAGACCGATGACCAAGAAGCATGAACACCAACTTGTACAATACAGAGTACCCTGTGGCATGAAGCAGATCTGTGTACGCAAGGGTGAACAACCCTCGGCTTTGGAGACAGGATTCCAAAGAAGCACCAAGCAAGCTACAGTGTCGAGGACTACAGCAAAAGATTATCCTAGGCATCAATCTAGACAAACCATTTCTATTTGGGTTCCAAAGCAGTCAATGAAGGCTATCCCAAAGGCTACACAGATATGGGTGCCCAAGACCTGCTTACGAGCTCAAATAGCATCACCTCCATTCACAAGATTGAATCAACACTCACAAGCACCCCTGGCACATATCCCAGTGCAAACATCTACACGCCACACCTCTAACTCTTCGGCCACACCCAAGAATGTCAGGAAATGGGTGCCCAAAAGGTCCCAAATCCAACACATTCGAGTCCACAACCCTTCACATGTCATCATCACTAAAAGCTACACTCCCACAATCAAAATTTGGAGACTGAAACCTCATATCAAACCCCCTTGTAAATCCATCCACTCTGATGAAGGAGCATTCTGAGTACATTGCACACCCAAGTATGCATCTAGGATGAACACTAACCGTCTAACCAACATTTACACACATCACAAACATCTCACCCACTAACCACAAACCACTTGGAATGTCATGTTAGTATTGTGGAGGGAACACCATAACATCTTGTTTCCTATGCAATGCTAATGTGTCTCTATTATTCTAGAAAATAAGCATCAACATCTACACGCAGTCTCATGGCTGAAGCAGCAGGTCCAAGCTCACAGGCAGGAGTAAGTACTGTCGGGATTGATGTGGATAGTCTACCTATTGATGTGCCTCCGACTGAATGACCTGTAGAGTTGCAACACCTCCAACAGATACCTGTACCGGATCCTCCCACAGGGATCATAGAGAGAGTCCATGCCAATTCTCATTGGTTCAATGGCATGCCAGGTACATTAGGAGAGGCCAAGTATATATGGGAGTCCAAGTGCGAGTATGACAGATCATGGGTCCGATTCCAATTCTTCTCCAAGGAGTTTGAGACTCTACAGAACACACAAGATCTTCAGACCATATGGCAACGAGCAGGGCTAGCCGAGTACTTCGAGGCACCCTTACCCAAACCAGATCTCCTCCGATGCTACTATCTTGTCTCAACATTATAGGCTAATGCAAAAAAGGACAAACGAGGAACATTCGTTCTTCCTTCCTTGCTAGGCAACAATGAATTGAAGAGGTTCGAACTTACCTTGGAATTGGTGAGCTCTGCTTTGAATATGCACAGCACACATGTACCTTCTGAGAAGGATGCTCTCATTCCCACCAACATGAAGGATCGAAAACTGCTGAAGCTGAAAGATATGGCAACACTCACACCAAACATGTCCATCCCTCTCCGTATGTGCATGCAACATTTTGCTTTTCCTGGTTAAGATCGATTCACTCAACCTCACAAAAGAATATGGTTCGCTCTTTACTTGGCGGAGACAGGTGCTTTACCAATTAAGCTCCCTGTCTGGATTGTGGAACAGTTGTATGAAGCAAATAAAAGGGCATCTAGGAAACTAGTGGTGAATGGTTGTTGTGCAATCACACGTATTATATATAGGTGCTTAGCATACGATGTACCAATTGAGCGTGCCTTAACATGGGCACAACTACAAATGTTTAAGAGGCTCAAAACTGCCACACATCAATCCAAGCGCATGAGGGGCGCGATTCTGTGTGTCCAAACACGTGAAGTTCTGACTACTCCTGAAGTATCGCCACGAGGGGAGACCACTTTACCTCCCTTTACCATTAGAATACCCGGTCTTGATCTGAAGCTACAACACAAGCTGCCCCCTCAGCTCCTCCTGTCCCTCCTAAATTCGAATTTCCTACGACTGGGAGCGCTGAAGGGATGAGTACCTTCGATTTCGAATCATTCTTGCAGAATACACAGCTCTTTGATGTGGAGTTCCATTCAGATGCAAAAGAACAGGGCACCTCTTCCCAAAGAAGGAGGAAATCCACAGGAGGCCGCCATGTACATTGGGATGATGAGTAGCAAAGAACTCTGTCGCAACAACTAGAACTCCAAGAGGCAGAAGAAGAAGGAGGAGAAGGAGCAGAAGAAGAAGAGACCACTGAAGCCCCCGCTTATACAGCAAAACTCCGAAGGCTGTATCAAATCATGGAACGAGTGCAATTGCAACAACTGCTCACCGAACAGAGTAGTAGGGTGCTCATGGCTCAACTTTTGGAAGAAGCAGGAGTGGACTCTGAATACAGCGAGGGTCTACTCCTGGTAGCAGAAACGTATGGGGTAGTGGAAGCAGTTCGATCAGCGATTGAGGCTCCTATTCAATATGATCCGCGGAGATTCCAAACACGACCACGGTCAGGTAAAAACATTCAAATTCCCATTACGACGACGGAAGGTCCTATTATTACATCCGAACCCATTGAGACAACCTCCAAGCAGCAATAACCGTTGGCCAAGAACATACGACCATCCATGAAGAGTCCACTGAACCACTATCACCAACACCCCCACCATCACCCCCTCGCACAGAAACTATAGATACCATATTGACCACCCAGCCCACAGAGAAAACCTTCATTTTCCGTAGTCCAACCTCTAGCTCTACTTTGTTCTCCTCCTTGGAAAACCCCCTATATAATACCACCACCATCATAACTGAGTCCTTCATAGAGCCTGCCCTAGGACAACCATCCCCCATGCCCTCAGCCATAGGCCATCCTGACTCTAGATCCATTTTCTTCGGATTCCCAACCACCACATCCCCTTTCATGGCGTTCCCTCCCCCAGGTTCTCACGTCCCACCCCCCATACCACCAATCCTTCAACCCGTCCATGACTACTTTCGTAGAATGTATCAAGCCACCATCCCACCCTCCTCATCAATCCCATCCCCACCATCTACACAACACTTATTCACCACTCTCACACACACACCACCTACCATTCCAATGTATATGGTAGACACCACACTCACATCTCCTGAAAGTATGGACATTTCACCACCCACAACACCTCCCCCGCCCCCCACACTTCCACCTTCTCCCATTCCCCCTCCCACCAGTTTCACCCACACACACATCTCCATTAGACACATCATTCACTCTTCCCATTCACCAATCCCCTCCCCTTGCATCCTCCATTGTACAAACCACACCATCATCCATAGACAATGCATTGGACACCATGCTCACATGTATATCACAATTAAGGACAGAGTACAATAAGCTCCATCAACATAACGTACGACTGCACGAGCGCTTGGAGATGCTACAAAATCATCTTGCTGCAGTAGAAGAGGAGAATGCTCACCTCCATACACAATTCCAAACTTTACAAGAGGCTCATAGCATATTGGAAGTGCAGTTACAAAACACAGACCAAGAAGCAATACAAGTGGTAGAAGGCCATCTACAAACACAACTAGATCGCAATTCAAAACTTCAGCGAAATATAGCACTTCTTAGAAGGCACCTTGCAGCTGCTCACGAGGAGAATTGACGTCTACAGCTGCAGAATCAGGAAAACCTAGAAGCAGCTATCGAAAGCACACCTGGGGCACTCATCAGTCCCTCAAAGTTTCAAGCTGTGACCCCCGACACTATCAAGATCATATTGGAAGATTATGCTATGCTGCTTGAAGCACATGACCAGTTATCAGAGGAACTGGGTCAACTGAAGCAGAAACAACAAAAAGACACAATGACTACCTCTCAAACCACCTCCTCAGCAGCTTCACTTCTCACAGACTCAGAAGCCATAAAAGATCTCCAGAAACAGGTCAGAGAATTGCAAGCACGCCTACTACAATATGAAAGACCACCTTCCCCTCCAGAGGCTCCCACCGACGAAGAAACAGTATAAATTCCTGTGGAACAAACGTTTGAAGAAGAATATGACCCACAACCCTTCCCAAGAGGTCAACAAACGGAAGAAGGTCAGGATACGTTTCGAAGCACCGCGACCCCCATGGCTACGACAAGTGGATGAAATTGGGAGTTCACATGAAGAGCGAACAGTAGTGCAAAATCAGGCCATGAGAGTCATAGAAGACACTATATTACAATCCAGTTACTTCAAGAACCTGTCATCTAGGTGCCTTATCCTCTCATCCGAACTCCAATACAGGCCGTACTACATCATTCTGGTAGATTATAACACAGAAATACAGAGAGTCACAAGAAAGATACCTTCCTTTGCAACCCAATTTCAACCTGAAGACCTTCCTCCAGAGGTACAAAAAGGCAAGATCCGTCAACCGACATGGCGGCAGAAACTTCTTGAAACATATCCTGAAATGCTGCGCACCTAGAACAATGCGCCATTACATCTACTTTACAATCCATGCTATGGCCCTGTTCCACGACGTCGCTCTTGGAAAGCATTCAACATTAAAGTGCAGAACAACGCACAATGCAAGGAATGGCTAAACTACCTGTACATAGCGCCACCACAAGGACCGCCATCAGTAGCCTACATGATGGCCACAATTCAACACTGGATGCCTCGACTGAAGCCCATGCCAGATGTGGCAGCCCAAATGATGCTTAAGATTTTAGATATGATGCAAGTAGTACTGAAAACCTTTAGAAATGCAGCAGCCCCACAGGTATGTCTACCGGGGTTTACCAATGGAAATTACGATTTGGTGTATGACATGAGCACCACCCCCAGTATTTGTGTGGCTTACGCTTGGCATGCACGCATCAAATACCTACCTGCATGCTATAAACAGACATTCGAAGAAATGTTCAGATCAGGTTTCTGGGAGTATCACTCAGAGGTCTTTGCACCAAAACCTACACACCTACTTCATCTTTTTGCATGCGAACAAGCTATGTACTCCGAGTACTACACTACACCACAACCAAATGTCCCAGGTGCAATAAATTGGGATGCATTGGAAGCTGACCTAGCACGAGGCTTAAGGATAGGAGAACATGAACTTGCCACCAATGTCATCCAATACTATATCAACCACCCTATCGAACAAAGGTCTATCAAGGGCGACAGATGCTAGGAAGGGGGGAGTGTTGGCATACAAGTCAGATGAAGAGCATACAAGCACAACGGAGCAGTCATGCACAATATGGCAACAAGGCCTAATCATTTTTTCCATGGACCATTCACAACTCAAGTGATTTTAATCACTACACAAACATTGTAAATTCCGTTTTTGGTAGAATAGACTCCATTTTGTTCAAGTCAAGGAGTCCTCAAGCTTGAGGAGATTAGAATTAGCGACATACCAATTTTCATAATTTTTAGACTCCATTTGAGCCCTCAAATAGGCTCTAGAACCTAATTTTTAACTAGGCCGGACACTAGGTCTGGACAAGGCCAAAGCTAGTGAGAAAACTATAAAAAGAGCTAGAGAGCTCATTTTTGGGGTTAGATTGTTTGTGAATTGAGCTTATGTAAGAGACTTTTTGACTAATGCAAAGAACTCCATTGTTCCTCTCCTTGTTCTTACCTTGTGTGCGCGTGTGTGTATATGTGTGCATGTTTGTGTGCTTCTCACTCACGCACTTGTGCCTTCACTTGCTCATAGTCTTCATACTAGTCTTCACGTCTCCACGGATTGAAAATTATGAGGTGGATCTTCTCACGTTGGTACTCACCATTGTGCATCAGAAGTCTCATGGTAGCGGCAGCAGGAACAAGCTCCAAGGCAGGCACTAGTACTCAAAGCAATTGGGATACCATGCCTGTGGAGGCTCCACTGATAGCGAGGCCTGAAGAGTTCCTGAATGTTCAAAGAATCCCCATCTCGGATCCACCGAGTGGTCTAACAGAAAGAGTGAAAGGACATTCTCATTGGTTCAATGAGATGCTCGGGGACTTGGGGGATGCAGATCATATCTGGGAATCCAAGTTGGAATGCGGAGGAGTTTGGTGGACCTTTCAGTTCTTCTCACGAGAATTTGAAGCATTACAGAATGTAGCTCCTCTTCAAGATATCTGGCAAAAAGCGGGATTGCAAGATTATTTTAGTGCAGCTTTGCCTAAACCTGATTTCCTTAGGTGCTATTACTTGATTGCAACTCTGAAGGCTACAAGAGATAAAGATCATTCAGGCACATTCCTGGTACCCTCTCTATCAAACCAGGAGGAAATGAAGAAGTTTGAGTTGAATACCACTTTAATCAAGGAGGCCCTTCAGATGTATGGCACCCATGTACCCTCCGATCGAGATCCTTTGATACCGGAGTCTATGAAGAACAATAAACTCAAGAAGTTGAAAGAAATGTGTGCCCTCACCCCGAACATTGCTATTCCATTGTGAATGTGTCTTCAACATTTTGCATTTCCAGCGCAAGACCGATTTCACACAGCCTCATAAGAAGATCTGGTATGGGTTATACCTAGCGGAGATTGGGAGCTTACCTATCAAAATGCTAGTGTGGATCCTTGACCAGTTATATGAAGCAGGCAAACGAGGCGTGAGAAAGCCTACTTTGAATGGTTGCTGTGCGATTACAAGAATTATCTACCGATGCCTTGCCTATGATGTGCCGATCGCACGGGCCCTTAAGTACTCATAGTTGGAATTCTTCCAGGGGTGGAAATCAGGGGTTCAACCCACTAAAAGAATGCGTGGATCACTCTCACAGGTTTTAATTCCTCGCGAGGTCACCACAGAAGCCTCCTGTAGAGAAGAAGAACAAGTAGCCCCTTTCACGATCCACCTCCACGGACCACAATCAAGGGGCGTGGTACAACCCACTCCATCAGCCCCTCCACTACCCTCAGATGCTGAGCTGGCATCCATGGCTACATTGGGAGAGGATACATCCTTCGACTTTGAGAGATTTTTACAAACAGCCCGCTTATCTGAGAGTGAGTTCTTCTCAGACACTGACGGCCCCGGATCATCATCCCAGAGAGGATGGCCACATATTGATGCACGAAGAGTACATTGGGAAGATGAGGCACAACTTGCTCATTATGAAGGCACACAAGAGGCACAGGGAAATAACTCAGAGGAGAGTGAGGAGGAAGCCCCTGCCTACACTGCACAACTCAAACGACTCTACAAAACGATCAAGCAAGTGCAGAAAAGGCATAAGTTATCAGAAGAGGCAAATAGAGCACTGGTGAACCAGATGCTGCAAGCGGAGAATGTAGACCCTCATTTTGTAGAATCATTGAATCTTTTGGCAGATACCTGTGGAATCGTGGAAGCCATGAGGACCATGGTATATCGTAATGCCCCTCAATATGACCAACGAAGGATCGATACGCGACCGCGAAGGGGAAAGATGATCCAAATGGAAGTCTCTACCTCACTCCCTACCACCACTCAAGAAGATGTTCACATGGTCAGCCCAAGTAACAGTGATGAATCAGATGTAAATATACAGATACCATCTCCACCATCACCTCCCATCCAGCCCTCAGAAACCCTCACCACTAGCCTTACTGAACAACCCACAGTCATCCTTACGGGACCTATGCCGCACACCACCATTTTGCCCTCCTCACCTATCCCTACCTCTATCATTTCTTGCCCAGTTTCCGAACCTCAGATAGGTCACCCCGCCACCCAACAAACCATCATCGGTCACCCTTCTTATCTACTAGCCCTCGGACACCCACATGGCCCTACCCAAACGTTAACAAACCCATTTCCCTTCACCACTACATTTCCTCTTACCCAACCCCAAACCATTGAACCCCTCTTAACCTCCTCAGAACCAACTCAAGCCACCCTACCTCCATTTTTGGCAAACCTTGTAAATATGATGCAACAACTTGATGATTATAATAGAAATCCCCTTTCTCACCCCACCTCCCCCACATTCACGGCCACCACTAACACGCCACCAACCATCCCAGTATTCATGATTCACACTTCACACACAATCACGTCTGATCCCATGGACATTTCACCATCCACAGGACCACCTACCACCACTATTGTTCCAACATCATCACATTTCACTTCACTCACATCACCACTTCCAATCACTATAGGCACAACATCTACTTTTCCCTTCCCCATTTCCCCACCCCTTGCATCTTCCACCTTTACCCTTGCATCCACCTCATTTAGTCAGGCACTAGACACTACGTTCAAAGCGGCCACCCAGCTTAAACAAGAATACAGATTATTGGAAGAAAACAATAAGGAGTTGTGTACTCTGTCATCCCATCTCTAGGCACATGTCAATGCCTTGGAATTGAGTAATGCAGGAGTACAACAAGAAGTTACCACCCTCCAACAATCGAATGCAGAGCTTGAAGCCAAGTATACAGAGACGGGTAAGGCTATGGAAGAACAACTTAGAGACCAGCTGGCTCACAATGCTAGACTACAAAGAAACATGGCCTTACTTCGCCGCCACTTAGCAGCTGCTCAAGAAGAGAACAGAAGACTACAACAACAAAACCAGGAGAACTTGGAAGCAACCATTGAAAACACCCCAGGGGCATCTATAGACCCTGCCAAATTCCAAGCCATTCCATTAGAGCACATTCAGCAGGTATTGGAAGATTATGCGACCCTCTTGGAAGCACTCGACCAGCTAGCAGACCAGGTCAAAGAACTACAAAGATCCCAAGTGCTCCCATCACACCCAATAGAAAAAGAGATGGTCAATGCTGCTACTTCACCAGAGCCTGAATCTTCGACGGCCAACGAGGTGCTTGAGCTACGACAACAAATTGCATAATTAAAGATTAAGTTGCTACAATATGAACAACCCCCCTCTCCACCCGCTCAACCAACAGAAGAGGAGGCCATCACCATTCCATTGGAGGACACATTTGAAGATACTTATGAGCCTCAACCTTTTCCAGGAGGCACAATCACTGACGAGGGACAGGACACTTACGAAGAACCCCCTTCGGCATGGATGAAACAAGTGGAAGAAATGGGGCCAACTCATGAGGAGCGTATATCCACGCAGATGCTAGCCATGAAGACCATTGAAGACACCATACTTCAATAAGAATATTTCAGGCACCTCGCCCCTAGAAGACTGATAACCAGCTCCGAGTTACAATATAAGCAATACTTTGTACTGTTGGCAGACTACAATGCTGAGATCAAACGTAAAACCAACAAGTACCCTACTTTCGCTACCCAATTTGAACTCGAGGACATTCCAGAGGACGCCCACAAAGGGAACATATACCAACCCACCTGGAGGCAAAAGTTACTGGAGACCTATCCGGAGATGCTACGAACATGGGATCACGCGCCCATGCACTTGAAGTATAACAATTGCTACGGGTGCAACGAAGAAGATCATGGAAGGCATTTGCCATAAAAGTTAAGAACAATTCCAATTGCAAAGAATGGCTCAATTACCCCGCCATTGCACCCCCAACCGGCACACCTACTGTAGCTTACATGATGGCTACCATCAGACATTGGATGCCACGCCTTCACCCCATGCCTCACGTCGCTGCACAGATGATGCTCAAGATACTGGACATGATGCAAGTGGTGTTAAAGAATTTTCGCAATGTACGTCACATCCAGCCGCCAATTCCGGGCTTCATTAATGGTAATTATGACTTACTTTATGATATGAGCATGACCCCGAGTATTGGAGTGGCTTATGCGTGGCATGCACGAATAAGATATCTCCCTGCTTGCTACAAGCAAACGTTTGATGACATGTTCACCATGGGGTTTTGGGAATCACACTTAGAAGTGTTCGCGCCACGCCCAACTCATCTGCTACACTTATTCGCGTGCAAACAAACAATGCATTCGGAGCTCTACACCACGCCACAACCTGACATGCCTGAAGCAGTTAATTGGGATGCCCTGCAGTGAGATTTGGTCAAGGGACTGCGGATTAAAGAACAAGAACTGGCAACCGACATACTATAGCAGTACATTGATCAAACCGGGGAGTAGAGGTCTGTCAGAGGCGACAGATGCTAGGGGGGGAGAGTGTTGGCATCGTATGGGAAGAAGCAAGTACGGGTATACATGCAGATCTAGCACTAAGGCAACCCTTTAAATTTTTTCCAAATCTTACATCATTTTAAAAGTGATTCTCATCACTAAAAACCATTGTAAATACAGTTTCCCTTTTTGTAGCTCCATTTTGTACAAGCCGAGGAGTCCTCGAGCTTGAGGAGCCTTAGAAGTAAGTGCCTACCAATTTTCATATTTTTTAGACCTCGTTTGAGCCCTCAAATAAGGCCTGGAACCTAATTTTTAACTAGGCCGGACACTAAGTCTGGATAGGACCAAAGCTAGTAAAAAACTATAAATAGAGCTAGAGAGCTCATTTTTGGGGCAGCTTCTTGTAGTTTTGAGCTTGTATGAGAACTTGGTTATAATAGAAGTGATTCCATTGTCTTACTCTCTTTGTTCTTGCCGTGTGTGCGCGTGTGTGTGTATGTGTGTGCATGTTGGTGTGCTTCTCACTCACACATTTGTGCCTTCACTTGCTCGAGGTCTTCACACCATCCTCATGTCTTCCCAGATTGACATTAAAGGAGGTGCTACTCATCACGGAGCTACACCTTCTAACTAGCCAAGAAAGCTTGATCTGCAACACACATAATGGACCTGTTCTGCCTAGACTGATCTTCCAACAACAGAACAAATATGAACTGCTCAAATGTTAAGGCATTTGGATTTCCTTTCATCATCAAATTGAAGAGTAGAAGCAAAACTTTGATATGAACTGGGAAGACCATTCATAACAATCTGCACAAGTGAGCTATCAAGCAAGACATCATCAGCAGAAATCTTTGATCTTTGTCGAAAAATTGTCCATGGAATCACCTTCATTCATGTGCTCACTCTCCAACTGTTTTTGGAGGTAAGCAACATGAGCCTCATTCCTAGCCTGGTACAATGAGGTAAGTGTATCCCAAGCATCATTGTTAGCTATTCTACACGAGCAAATGTGAGGAATAATGGCACGTTTGATAGACAATGCTATCAATGGATGTGCCTGAGCATCTCTGCTATCCCAATGAATTTAGGTGCAATAGGAATTGCAACACAAACAAGAATCTGGAAAATATCACCATCTTCGACGCCATCTGCATCAGCTTCAATACCTATATTTGTAGGTGTAATATGATGTTTTTCAACACCCTACACAATATTCCACTATCCTTTTGTAACCAATACATGATGGATCATATAAGGTGACAATGGGTAATTCGTACCATCCAACTTATCCTCAATAGCCAACATATGAAATACATCACTACTTTCAGCGATGGCCACTAAGTGAAATACCGTAATGCAAAAAATTGACTGTATCTCAAAACGTTGAACAAAACCACCCTGTCGAGTTATGCTAAACCTGTAGCAGACTTTGAGATGTTTATACTAGCGAACCGAAAGCTATATATATCTTTGGCACCAAAAGATGAAATAGCCTGCACAAGCTCTATGATAGTCTGTTCAGAGGCTGAAATGAGCTCAGATCGTGATTTTGGCACCACAAAGCAAAGCATTTTTTATCTTCTGATTGCCTTGAGTATGCTGACCAAATTTCATGCGATTCTAAGACTATGATTGGAGAGGTGTCGACGATGCCCTAGATGAAGCTGTGACCTGCTCTGATACCAATTGGTGGAGTTTGAGGTCTTTGAAGCATGCAAAAGTACAAGGAAGAAGAAGAAGCTTGGAGCACAACACACAATAGTGAATGTATTACCACTAGAACGTATATAGGGCAATAGGCATATATACAAGCCGGGGAAAAAACCTCCTAAAGAGGGAAAAAAGTGCCCCAACGTTCCTAGTGTGTTCACACACATCACTACCTAAATATGTCAACACTTCCTTGTGTTGTTTGTCTGGTCAGACCTCGAACTCCAACAATGTGGTTATGTTAGCAATGAGTGTCATGTTTCAAGATTTTCATGATTTTAGCCATTCTTGACTATTCATAGTAAAACAATATGTTCATAGTGAAAAATGGAACTTGGGCATACCCTATCCACCACATATATATTTTTTTAAATTTTAAAGGAAGGAGAGTCAAGTTTACCTTGAGTAAATTCCAAATTCCTACTCATCAATCCAAACTTATTCTCTCCATTTTTTGGTTTGTGAATTTTTATCTTCAGTTTCAAAACAAATTTTAGAACATCATCACAATTAGTATTTTGCCATAACAACGAGTCTTTATATATATATATATATATCCATATATTATTGAGTTTATTGTAAGTAAAATAAATTTTTTGTTTTTTTATTTCACATGGCATAATATTTTCAATGGGTTTATATTCCCCAACTATATGTCAAATTTTATCATTTAGATGACTTCTATAATTTCCTACATGCAAAGGTCTTGTTAGACCAAAATTCTTAGTTTATTGTACTTTAGAAATTGATACCATACTTTTGTAGTAGTTATATATCGTTTCCTGCTTACTCCTACACTATCACATACCTTTTGAATTTGAGACAAGGATCGTATTAGTTTCTTATCATCTAATAATTCTTCAAATACAATAGTTTTCAAGGACTCATTCACATCCAATCTTAACAATTTCAAAAAATCATTTTGGTTCATAATTTCATTAAAAAACACCACTCTTTCATAATTATGAAGCATGTTGAAGCCTAATAAATTTATCACGTGACCCATAGTCTCCACATATTTGAGAATGGCATGCAAAATATAAGAAAATTCAAATCAAAGTATTTTGATGGCGATGCACCACGGTGGACCCTCCTTCTTAGGAGTTCCACGATGATACCCTCGTAGTAGAAAACCAAGCTCTAGATGCTACATAGAGTACTCCACATAGACCTGTAGAATACGTAGGAAAACATAGTACACAGAGAGCACCAACACAAATTTCTTAGGTGTTACAAATGCAGTTGAACTTATAGTCTATGGATGGCCAAACCACTATATGTTTAAATAAAAAACATATACCAAAGTGTTCAGTGGCCATTTGACCTTTCATATGGACACTAATGGTAACAATCTCCTATTTTTTCCAAGTTGCCTAGTTTCTATGTTGACCAATTTCTCCAATTGCCTATTTTTCAATTGTCTATTTTCCCAGTTGCTTACTTGCCTACTTTTCACCTATTTTCAAACTTACCTATCTTTCCAAGTCGACATATTTCATTTATTTAAAAAATTGACCATTTTTATAAATTAACTCGACTTATCTCAAAAGCTGATCATTTTTATAAATTTAGTCTACTTATTTCAAAAACTACCCATTTTTTGTAAAATAGTCTATTTTTAAAAAATGGTCTACTTTTCTTAGACTTAAATTTATTCTATCTTTTTACTTGAAAACAAGTGACTAAATTCTTGAATACTTGCCATGGACTAAATTTTCAGCCACTTGCACATAGAGGACTCGTGGATGGGGAATGACCGTCGAATGGACAAGGGGCCAACCAAATACCAAAATTTGGAAGATATTGATGATGAGGGAAAGTAGACCAAAGAAGGAAGTTTCCAGGGTGCCAAAATTTTTGGTGAGCCTACAAAGAGAAGAAACTAATTTTATCCCTTTTGCTACCCTTCAACTCCTACCAGTCCCAAAAAAACTATATATGAAGGCCTCTTGATCAAAGAAGAACACGTGGAGAGGGAGAATAGAGGAGGGTATATGCAGCTGAAGCATTGCCTTCACTTTGTGTATGTGTGTGCAGAACTCTTAGCCTACCATTAGTACTTCACTAGGTAGAATAGGGATCAACTAGCTTGGCACTATGAGTGATAGTGGGCAAGTAGTGGTTGGCTATTGTTCTCTTGAGTAGCTAGCTTGGAAGGTTAGAGTGTTGAGAATGTATACTCATAGAGTCAAAGTCCAACAATGAGAGTGAAGATGCATTCTTATGTGTCTTTTTTATTGCCCAAAGTTTGTACTATCATCTTTTTGAGTTGTGTATACTCATAATTTCATCATCTTTCTCTAGTTTCATTCTGTATCACTGTATGTGCTATTTTTCCCTATTGAGTCTTCAAATTGCAACCCACAATACATATTGCAATTAAGAGGACACACCACATTGAACAATAGATCAAGAAAAATCTATAGTATCATGCATAGTGCACAATAAGAGAAGCAATCAACATATCATTGCCATAAAGTATGAAGCATATCAAGTTTCCATCTGGGCATCTCTTTGTGTAGAGACAATGATCCTCATTGCTTCAAGAATTGCCTTGAGACTTCATGAAAACGTCAAACTTTTATCATTGTTTAGCGGACTGTTTAAGTCCATATAAGCTCTTCTTAAGTTTACAAACTAGAATTTCTTTGCCAAGAACTACATAACCCTCTGGTTATTCCATATAGATCTCATCTGTAAGATCTTGATGCAAGAAAGCAATTTTCATATCCATTTGGACTAGTTCTAAGCCCTCCATTGCAATGAATCCAAGCAACATTTGCAAGGTATTCATCTTGACCACTGGAGAGAACATTTCCTTGAAATCAACACCACGTTGTTGCTTAAAACCTTTTGCAACAAGTCGTGCTTTATATTTTGAAGAAGCACTATCAGATGTGAATTTCAACTTATATACCCATTTACATGGTCAATCTCACCTGCCCTTTGGCAAAGGTACTAAATACCAAGTACCATTCTTGTGAATAGAATTGAACTCACTCTTAATGGCATGCTCCCACTTGACATGACCCTCTATCTACATATCCTCTTTGTAGCAAAAAGTCTCACTAGCATTTCCTAGCATAACAAAATCCAAACCTGGAACATATCTATCCGATGGATGTGAGACATGTGAAAATCATCTCAATGGTTGCAAAACATGAACATTTGTGGACTAATCTGATCAGACATTCTTTTGAACATCTCTATGTTCAACATTTTTTATGCATGCTAACTGGAGGATTAGTATCCTCAAACACCACTCTTCTCACTTCAACCTCCTTAATGGGTTGTTTATGAATCTTAGACTCATTGAAAATGATATTACTACTTCTGATCATTGACCATGTTTCAGGATCCCATAAGTGTTGATATATTTAGGTAGTGATGTGTGTGAACACACTAGGACTACCGGGGCATTTTTTTCCCCCGGCTTGTATATACGCCTATTACCCTAACGGGTTATTTATCCTTGTACATTCTAGTGGTAATACAGTCAGTATTGTGTGATGTGCTCCAAGCTTCTTCTTCTTGCTTGTTGTGTACCTAAGTCACGAGGTCTTAGGGACTTGTGTCAAAGAGACTAAATCTCATTTGCCACACAAGTGCGTATAGTGGTAGATTGACACACACTTAATTATCAATCCGAAGAACCTCTTGAACCAAGTGTATGAGGACGTGTGCGCACATGATGGAAAGTGAAGTGGTTCAGCTAAAATGCATGAGAAAAGACTAAACTACCTCTCCAACTCACTCGATCTCTGGAAGTGTCTGCCGCGATACCACTTACAATAGCTAATACAAATTCGAACGTTTCTCCCAACTTCAAACTCCGAATATGGCCGATAGTGGGTTTATTTCAAAGCTCTCGACGAGACGCATCTAATACTCATATTTTCACTCGAATTTGACAACCGCTCTTCAAGTTATGGCAAAAATCGTGAATGGTGGGAAACACCTTCACTCACTCCACAACTCATACTTGCTCATACACACACTACAGTAGTTCAAAAGTGATGGGGAGGGGTAGACAACAGTCCTACACACACATTCCAAGCTTCACACACACACACAAAATATCATGGAGAAGATGAAAATCTACAGGAAAGAAGCAAATTCAAAATTTTGGCTCTCCTTCTTCACAATGGCAAAAAAATCTTTACAAAAGAGTCACAAAGTGACTTATATACATGTGCCCTAAAAATGCTCTTTTCACACAAGTGACCGACACTTTATTGGCTAATCTCTAATTTCCTAATATTTTACAAGAAGTATATTACAATGAGTTGGGCTTATGCATCTAGAGGACTCCTCTAGTGCATTTACATAGCTTTGAGGGAATTTCCTAGGATTTTGAAGTAGAAAATTATGCCCATTAATTTGAAAATTTTGGGGCTCCTCTTTTGTGCCTCTTTCCTCTGCAACACTCTCCCCCTCTTTGTCTCTGTCATCCCTTGGCAGGCTTTGCTTCTCGTTTGCAGCTTGTCTATGGCTCCTGAATACATGCACCCAGTGGTCGAAGAAGCAATAAGGATTGTCAGAGAATTTGTTACTTTATCTGAAGTTAATGCTTTGCTTCTTTAAGCCCCTTGGTATTCCTTATATCACAAGTCTAGGTTGCTGTATTAAGTCGGGCTCTCACGCATGCCATCAGTGGCTAAGAATATGATATTCCTAGTCACCCGCTTCAACTTCTCAGCCTCTGCCTCTTTCTAACTTTTGGTCTTCTGATATATCTTTGTCTTCACACATCTGATCCTGTTGTATTGCTTGGAGCTTCTCTACTTCTTTCCTGTCGCACACCTTACTTTGCTGACCCTTACTCTCTTTTAAGTCAGCATTACGTTTTAAAGGTCCTATTTTTGAATCTTCTTTGTCATCCTCTGGGACCTGATTCATTTCTTTCTACCGCACGCATCCACTGGACGAGGAGGTAGCTAGGACCTTCAGACAATTGGTTATCTTATCCGATGAAGAGTCCTTCGTGTGTTGTCTCTCTTCCCTGCTTGTTTCGCTTCACCGCCTGCTCCTGGTGGATGAGGAAGCTGTGTGCAACCTCCCATGAAATGTCCTAGTTGTTATCTTTCTTTATTTCCAATCCTTAGGACCTGGTTCTTTGGTGTTGTCACCTGATGCGTGCCCCTATGTGGCTTTGGGTAGAGGGTTGTTCTTTTTGTTTATGAACTTTGTTCTTCACTGAGCTGTTTTATTATGTGATCTTCTTCTTCTTTTCTTTTTGCTCGATTCCCCTTCCACATGTCCCTCCTCCTAAACTCTATCGTCCCCGACAGACTTTTTGTGGTGATGTGATTATGTTTGTATGACTTTCTACTCTCTCTGATTGAGCGAATTGGCTTAACATAGCATTAATTCCTTCCTTGACTTTACCCCATCATCTGGTGCCTATCTATGATCTGCAAAGAAGCTTAATTCGTAGGCCACCAGTCTTGCATTAAGCTTTGAAGACATTTTTGCAAAAATTTCTGAATCCATTTCAAAAAATTTAGTAAAAAATGCCTCTTCAAATGTCTGCATGTAAGTACTTGGCAAAAACATGAGTCTTGAGTATATGATCATTAATGTTAAGCGTCTAGGTATGGTTGATAGGTAAAAAACAAGGGCATCTGATCCCTGGTTAATGCCGATGAAGTTCAAAAATGTGTACTGTGCATGCTGAAACACCTTTATGACAGTAAGTAACATACTCAAAATCTTTTAAGTCATCTTGACTGCTAAATCTCGTACATTTACATATCGAGCAATCCAAAATAATATGGTTTTAACCATGTATTCTTCGAGCGGTAGATAATTACGAGGTGGACTTGGCAGTGATGGATAGTTGAGCCACTGATCATTTATGCTTCCCTTGCGCTGTCCTTCCCAAAATTGCATCCAAGAGAGTCTTCTAGGTACTGGTCAAAAAGATGGGTTGAGTTGAAGTATATAAGGTGCCGATTCCCATTGTACCCGTAGTGTAGGATTCTTTTCCAAAAACTTCCTCCTCCAGATAGGATCCGCTTTGTCAAATTCCTCTTGTGTGTAGGTAAATGTTTGCATGCTGAACTGGAGGTTGCTATCTGGCTCTTTATTTGTTGTGGTCTTTATGTACTGTCATGTTTGCTCTTTACGTAATCCATATGGTACATTGAAGGGTTTCATTACCTGTTCCAAATTTTTGCTTTCAATCTTTGCTTCTGTCATGACGTTGATTACTTGATCTTTAAAAACTTTAGTAAGTTGGGAAACCAGTAGTGACTGCTCATGTCGGCTTAGTTCTGCAATATTCCGAGTATGTCATTCAATGTTGGTCTCGATTTCCTCCCTTACCTATGAATGATGTAGGGGGGGAGAAAGAGGATGTACCTCATTCTCCTCAATAGCCGCTGTGGAGTGTGGAACTACTGGTGTCCCCTCATTGACCTGTTGTACTAATTGGCCTTGTAATTGCTTGATTAATTCATCCCTTTCTTTGATTTCTTCTATGGCTCTTCTGACTTCTTCTTTGTTCTTCAAGAGTTCTTCTCCTATGGCAGCCAGTTGACTAGCATCTTCATCGTATTGTATTAAGAACCTATTCTCTTCCATTTTCCACTTCTTCCTGAGTGCATTAATGTCGTCCATATATCTTTTCTCCCATTTTGCTATGATAGTTTGCTCTTTCTTCAGCTGATCTTCATATTCTGCTATCCTTTCCTCCAATGCTCATGTGTCTTTCTCTGTCACTTTAGGAGCTTCTATTGGTTGATTGCATAGAAGGGCTATCATCAACTCCTTGTTCTTGTTTCATAGGTTATCTGCTTCGTCCATGTATACTTTGATTTGTGATTCAAGGACCTTGCTTCTAGTATGCATACGTGCCTTCTCTGCTTTGCTGGCTTCATATGTGCTTTGCAGTTCTTTCAATTGTTCTTTCAGCTTCTGATTTTCTGTTTCTAGTGTGTTGCATTGATGCTTGGCCTCTTAGCCTTCTGCCTCTTTCTCTAGTATCCTCTTTTGTGCTTGAATTAATTTGGAAGATAGATTCTCACCTATTTCTTGAAATTGATTCTTTTCCCGCATTTCTTTGTCGGATTCAGCATCAGCCTCAAGCATTAGCTGTTGAGTATCCATGGCAATTTGTATCATCTGTTGTACTACTGGATTGAGTTGAGTGACGTCCACATTTAACCATGTTTTGGGAATGCTTGGTGCTTCCCCTGTTTGTACATCCTTTCCTTTCTCCACATGTATGGTCTCATTATGTGGTTGCCTTATTTGGAGCTGTACCTCTTGTTCTCTTTTCTCTTCTTTCTTATTGATAGATTTTGTGGCACTCCCTTGAAATGTGACATCCATAGGAGAGGGTTCTGCCATGACCCTTATTGGTGTGAAGGGTTCCAGTTCTTCAACTGTGTCTTCTACTGGTTCATTCTTAGGGTTCTTTATCAAAACCTCTCCCGCTAGTAGAGTCTCTTTGATTTGAATGTTAGATACTTCATTCAATTTAATAATATGTACCTCTTCTTGAGACGCTTCCTTCCTTGTCGTGTCCTTGATGGAGTCAATTGGCATCTGATCTACCTTCATGCCTTCCATGTCCAAGTCCTCATTTACTTGATTTAATTCCTCCCATTGTCCATCATCCTTGGAATCATTCTAATATCCACATTCAACATCGAGGTTTTTGGTTCTTCTTGTGCGTCTGATGATGAGCTTGAGTTCATCAATCCCAATTCTTTGTATCTGTGGACCTTGGTCAGCCTCTTTCTTTGTTCCGAGTCTTGATGGGCTTGTTGGTAGTGGTGCCCTTGCACTGAGAGGTTTAGTTGTCCTTCTAGATACTGGTGAGTAGCTTTCATTGCTTCTGTCAAGTCTTCTTCCGTAATAGGTCTATTGTCTTCAATTCTAGTTCTTGGAAGTACATGTGCTTTCTTTGTAACTGGAGCTTCTGCTTCCACCTACATCATTTCCCGTAGCCTTTTGGTACCTCTCATTCTTGGTTGGGAGCTCGTTTTCGCTTCCTCTACGATCTTGACTCCTTTCTTTTTTTCTAGGAACTGTAGCAATCTTTGCATACTTTGCCATTGCTATTGATGATGGCATCTCCTTCAGATGTTCCCTAATGCCCAAAGCATGATATATTTATATGGTTAATGCAATAATTCCATTTAGGAACTTCTTATGATTCCACTGTTTCTTAGCCTCGAAGAGCCGTTCTTGAATGTATGGAGTCATATTGACTTGATTCCCAATTTGTTTGATTGCATGTGACAGCATTTGCACTATGATTTTTTGCGGTCCAGTATACCTGTGCATGTTGGGAAAACAAAAGTGCTGATGGATGAGTCTCACTTCCTCTTCTATATCAATGTGATTAATATCGGTGAACATTCTAGTCTTCGCTCCTCGACTTTCCTCTTTCAAAATGGTATTCCCACCCTTTTCCCATCCAAAAGCTTCCTTAATTAGGTCATGTGTAAACTGTATAATGACCCACTCGCCTACTACATCCAGCACCAGTGGATCATGCAATGCTTGCTGCAAGGTGTTCATGACTTGTGTGCAGCGTTGGAAGTGAGGTTTGTATATTGGTAATTCAAAGTACTTGTGAATGCCTGCTTTCTTCATAATGTCCATCGTCAATGGAAGTTGATGCACTACCTTGAAGTCTTGGGACATTATGGGGAACTGATGGTCAGTGTCCATAATTTTGATTGTCACTAGGAACAAATATTCCCCTGCTAGTTGATCTTCCCTAAACCAGTGGCCTAACCAAACATATTACCTCGCCGCGTAGTTTCTTCTCTTCACTCGAGCCTATCCCTACACGGAATACTGTTACATGCGCTAACAACTCCTCTTATCCTGTTATGGGAGTTGGTAAGATCATTTTGACTACTGCTGATTGTAGTTCTTTCACTTTGTCAGATGCTTTATTTGTGCCAGGGATCAAGAAGAACCTGTTATCAGTTTCTGCATTAGCCAAGATTGGCTTGGTTGTGAAATTTGTTGATGATAGGTGTACAATTCATGATCTGTCAAATGGCGATGTGTTTATTGCTTCTGGCATTCTATGTCGTGGGCTGTAGAAGCTCATAGACTATGAAAGATCTGTAAATGATTTGGCATGTGTAGTAAATGATTCTCATGCTATGTCAGATGCAAAGCTTTGGCATGCATGCTTTGGTCATCTGAATTTTGCTAGTTTGCTACGCCTGCAGAAATCTGAAATGGTGTCCTCTTTGCCCAAACTTGAGGCACCTGGAAAACATGTTTGTAAAGGCTGTATTTTGGGAAAAATGCAGCGTTCGTCCTTTCCAAAAGATGGTTCAATTCGGGCTACTCAGAAATTGCAGCTTGTACATAGTGATGTCTCTGGTCCTATGCAGAAACCTTGTATGGGAATTATCTTTACTTCGTGACTTTCATCGATGATTTTTCCAGGCATGCATGGGTATATCCATTGAAGGTAAAGTTCGAATTGTTCATGTGCTTCATATAGTTTTTGGTTTTGGCTGAAAATCTGTCAGCATGTAAAATGGGCACCCTCCGTTCTGATCGAGGGGGGGAATATATGTCTTCTGATTTTAATACATTTCTGGTTGAATGTGGGATAAAACACCAGTGTACAGTGTCATATACACCTCAACAGAATGGAGTTGCTGAACGAAAGAACAAGTCACTCATGGAGATGGCGAGGTGTATGGTCAAGAGTCAAGCTTTACCACATAGTTTTTGGCTTGAGGTTGTCATGTGTGCAACATATGTACTGAACAGGTGTCCCAGTAAAGCGCTGGAGTCTATCACTCCATATGAGGCTTGGCATGACCGCAAGCCATCTGTTGAGTGCTGTGTGTTTTTGGTTGTTTGGCATATGCATTAGTGCCTGAACAACATCGCAAAAAATTGGATGATAAAGCAGTAAAATGTATTTTTGTTGAGTACAGTTCTGAAAGTAAAGGCTATCGTCTGTATCATCCACAGACTAAACGCATTCTGGTTAGCCGTGATGTTGTTTTTATGGAAGATGCTATTCGGCCATTGCTTTCATGTACTAAGGAGACATCTGTTAGCTCCAAAGACATGTATGATACTTTACTGCCTCTTTTTACAGGTGGACAGTCTAGTGTTGGTCCTAATGAGGCAACTTCTCAACCTTTGCAGGTTTCATGTGATGATGCAGAAAATTCCATTTCTGATGCAGATGTACATGATGCACTTATTGATGAGAGAGTTGATATTGAGCAGGCAAGAACTATGCCAAAATGGCTGGTGCAAACCTTGCGTGATAGCAAATTAGATGCACCTCTATCATATCGTACTCAATCAGGCTCTCATAGTGCCTCTTTTGCATCAGATTGTTATGCTATGGCTGCATCTACTCTTTGTGATGAGAATGAGCCTGTTTCGTTTGATGACGCACGAAATTCAAAAAATTGGATGGCTGCTATGCAATCTGAATATGATGCAATAATGAAGAATGGTACTTAGTCTTTATGTGACTTGCCTCTAGGCAAGAAGGCCATTGGCACTAAGTGGGTATACAAGCTGAAGCGTAAACCTAATGGAACAGTTGACAGGTATAAGGCAAGGCTTGTTGCAAAGGGTTATGCGCAGGAAAGAGGCATTGATTTTGATGAAACCTTTGCACCTACATGCCATATGACTACTGTTCGGAGCATTTGTGCACTTGCAGCCCATCATGGTTGGAATGTACATCAGTTGGACAGTAAAACTGCATTTCTGGATGGTGACTTGCATGAAGAAGTGTATGTTTTTCAGCCCCATGGCTTTGTGCAGAAAGGGCATGAAAACTAGGTGTACAGGTTAAAGAAGGCATTATATGGTTTAAAGCAAGCACCACGTGCTTGGTATGAGAAGATACATGCCTATCTGATTGCACATGGTTTTGAGAATAGTCCAATTGAAAGCACCTTATATGTTAAGTCTGCTAAAGGATGAATTGCATGCCTCATTTGAGATGTTTGATTTGGGGCATTCACATCGCTATTTAGGCATTCAGTTTATGTAAATTGATGGTTGAATGGCTTTGTGTCAAACGAAATATATTGACACATTATTGCAGCGTTTTGGCCTTGAAGATTGTAAGCCTATTTCCACTCCTATGGAGACAAGTTTAGGATTGAGTTTTCATGATGCTAGAGATGCATTTGATGTTGTCCTCTATCAGTAGGTTGTTGGATGCTTGATTTATTTATGCATTACTAGGTCAGATATTCAGTTTTTTGTTATACAGATGAGCACGTTTATGCATTGCCTAGGTGTCAAGCATCGGCATTTCAAACCAGTACGTCAAGTATGTTAAACTGAAGTGAATATAAGATCTTAAATAAATTGAAATTAATTAGATCAAATTAAAAGAAAAAATTGTTGGTTGTTTTTAATTATGATATATCTTTACGTCGAGCAAATATTTGTTTACATTTCATTTCTAATCCTTTTTTTGGGAGTAAATTAGTTAACCCTTTTCTAAAAAAAAGGAAAGAGTTTGGTTTTTACTGTTTTTTATTTGTTCGTTAAAAATATTAGTTAGTTTTAGGAGAGAGTGGTTAAGCGCATCTTTCACGAATTGAGTGGTACTTGGCTACTTGGGTTGTTTTATCCCAAGGGGGGATCACTACCGCTAGATTTGCATGCTTTTTTTTACTCAAACTAGGTTGGTTGCTATGACCATTTTCTAGTTTTGTAACTCCATTTTGTTCAAGCCGAGGAGTGCTCGAGCTTGAGGAGTATTAGAAGTATCATCCTACCAATTTTTATAATTTTTAGACTTTGTTTGAGCCCTCAAATAAGCCCTGGAACCTAATTTTTAACTAGGCCGGACACTAGGTCTGGATAGGGCCAAAACTAATCAAAAAAACTATAAAAAGAGCTAGAGAGCTCATTTTTGGGGTTAGCTTGTTAGAGAATAGAGCTTTTGTAAGAGAACTCTTTTGCAATCGAAGCTTTCCATTGTTCCTCTCTTTGATCTTACTTTGTGCACGTGTGTGTGTATGTGTGTGCATGTTTGTGTGCTTTCACTCACACACTTGTGCCTTCACTTGCTCATGGTCTTCATACCGGTCCTCACATCTCCACGGATTGACAAGTAAAGGAGGTGGTGCTTATTCTTGAGCTACACCAAATTTCGGCACCGTTACCGGGGAGAGAGCTTCGAGGACGAGCGTTGTGATGGTAAGATCGTGAATTTGCGACGTTGGAAGGTAAAAAAACTGTCATTTTTGTTCATTTTCTGATTTTTCTTCTTCATCTTCATCATCATCACCATCTCCATCTTCTTCCATCTTCTTCTTCATAGAAATTTCTTGTTTTTTAGTGCATTTTCACCATTTTCATACCATCTTTCATGCATTATTGTGCGAGGAGGAGTTAGGAAGTGCAAGAGAGAGCAAGCGCTTGTGTTTTTCATGATTTTCTACACATATAGAGCTCGCCATTGCTCGACGCTCAAAAATTTGAATTTCCCACCAAAAAACACGATTCTGTGAAGAAAATCGCGATTCTGTGAAAAATGCAAATTTTTTGAAAATCGCGATTTTCTATTTCCCACCTAAAAGCTTTCTGAAAGAAACACGATTCTGTGTTCATTCTCAGAATCGCGATTCTCTGGTTGCACTCAAAATCAATATTCTCTGAAATTCTCAAAAACACGATTCTGTGGTCATTCTCAGAATCGCGATTCTCTGGTTGTGCTTAGAATCGGGATTCTCTAAGTTTTTCAAAAACACGATTCTCTGGATGTGCTCAAAATTGCGATTCTCACAAATCACGATTTTCAACCAAAAACACGATTGTGATCAAACACGATTCTCTGATGACGATCGCGATTCTCAAAAACACGATTCTCTGCTGACAATCGCGATTCTCAAAAACATGATTCTCTGATTTCATAGCATCGCGATTCTCTGATTTCACAACATCGCGATTCTCTAATTTCATAGCATCACGATTCTCTGATTTCATAACATCGCGATTCTTTGATTTCACAGCATCGCGATTCTCTTGGTTTCAAAGGATCGCGATTCTCTTGGTTTCATAGGATCGCGATTCTCTTGGCTTCACAGGATCGCGAGTTTCTTGGTTTCACAGGATCGCGATTCTTTGATTTCATAGCATCGCGATTCTCTTGGTTTCACGGGATCGCGATTCTCTTGGTTTCACAGGATCGCGATTCTCTTGGTTTCACAGGATCGCGAGTTTCTTGGTTTCACAAGATCGCGATTCTCTGATTTCATAGCATCGCGATTCTCTTGGTTTCACAGGATCGCGATTTTCTTGGTTTCACAGGATCGGGATTCTCTAATTTCATAGCATCGCGATTCTCTTGGTTTCACAGGATCACGATTTTCTTGGTTTCACAGGATCGCGATTCTCTGATTTCATAGCATCACGATTCTTTTGATTACACAAAATCACGATTCTCTTGATTTCACAAAATCGTGATTTTTTCCAAAAGGTCCCGTTTGCCTGTTTTGACCCCCAGGAGCCTGATTTGACATAACTTTTTCATCCAAAGTCCATTTTTTGAGCTCTATAGCTTGTTGGAAAACTTGTTTTGAATCCTGCACGGCCTCAACTATTTTTTATAAGAATAATGCGTTGATTTTCAGATAGGATATTTTGAAGTTGACCCTCAGGTGGGACCAAGAACCCAAGGGGACTCCAAAGGATTTTGAACCATACTAAGGGGAAATTTTGGAGTCTTAACCAAAGCTTATGAACCTGAGATCTAGTAGACACCTAGGCAAGGATAGACAAAGCATTAGATCTTCTGAGGCTAGTGTCAACCAAACAGCTAAGTCTTGGACACAACAACTAAGTGGTTGTCCTTACGTACTAAACTCTGACACAAGTGACTCAGAAATGTCTTTTAGCATGGGGAAATCTGCAGGTGGCTCAGGAACTGCCCATCTACAAACACTAGAAGGTCCCTATAAGACACAATTGGAATATATTCGGACCAACCGATTAGGTGCTCGCATCTATGAGGATGGCCTAAGGCGATCAGTAGTCCAACTCAAAAATCCAGATCAACCCTTTGGACTTGAACACCCAGTAGTCAAGTTTGAAGAAGGTTCATACATTGATAAGGAAGGAACCATGTATGTGGTCACCAACCTACTAGATAGGACCGATGAGTTTGGAAATATCATTCATGAGAATGAGATAGGAGACCTAGAACAAGGACCCCAGAATCCTAGAGGTAAGTCAGTTTTTGACTAGAGTGATCACTCCAGACTGGATCCATCAAGACAACAAAAGCATAGAACTATGCTTGAATAGAGAAACGGAGGAAGCCTTTTGGAGATTCAAGCCAGATCAACCTAGCCAATTGGGCATAGTCATCATCTACAAGTTCAAGGATCCAGAGACACCAGGCAAAGTTGTCTACCTGGATAACACATCAGAGAAAATTTTCTTGGTAACAGAACATGATAGACATGCATATACTTGGAAGAGTGAATTGATTTTCCCTCCACCAAGATCCAATGTTTCCCATGGCCTCCAAGGAGCAGGATCATCCCAAGCTCATGAAGCCCAGAGAGAAAGAACTAGAGAGAGACCTGAGGTAAGTTTTGCACATACTGTGGGCAGAAATAGAGCAGGATTTGAAAATGAAAGACATGAAAGAGAGAGACATCAAGCACATAGGCAACAAAGAGATGAACCTGATTTTCCATTGCCTAGACCCCGAGAGCACACAAGAACCCTTAGACCCACTCAAATGATCAAGGCAATGAAGAATTATTTTGACGGGTCAGGAGATCCTTATGATCATATGGCTGAGTTCAAACAAGTGTTAAGAGCTGAACAAGTTGAGGATTTGTTCACCCAGTACAAGGCATTTGGTTTGACTCTTAAGGGCACTACCTTGGCTTGGTTTCAACCACTGAGTAGTCGAAACTATCGCGATATAGGTCAGCTGCTAGCCGAATTCATTGTAGAATTTTCCAAGAGTGGTATCAGGCATAACACATCATCTTTGATCCACAGTTTCAAGCAGACACCCCAAGAAACAGTGCGACTAGTAGGAAGAAGGTTCAGATAGTACTTAGAAAGATGCCCTGTTCTAGAGTTGCCCACACCTGCCAAACAAGTGGCCTTGTTCTTAGATGGCTTGCTGAGGACAAAGTTAAGATCATATGTGTACTTGAAAGAACCTAGATCCATAGAAGAGTGTGTGCGGACATGCATTGACATAGAAGATAACTTGGGTGAGGAGTTAGGATTGTCCAACCTCTATAAGGATTCTGATAGTTCTACTAGTCATACTTCAAAAATCTCCACAGAAATAGATGAGATAGCTAAGCAAGTTGCCAAGAAGCTGGAAGTCCAAAATAGACAAACACAAAGAGTCACCTCATTGAACCGATGTTATACCTGTGGAGGGGACCACATGGCTAACGTATGCCCAATGCAAAACCAAAACATTAGAGAAAGGAATGCTCCATATTGCACTATTGAGAGAAAATACACAAACCACACGGCTCAAGATTGTCCTTACAATAGGCAGGCTGTTAGACACACTTATCAGCAACCTTACCAACAAGGTAGGTATCAAAACCGATACCAACAACCATATTATCGACCACAACAGCAATATCAGGCACAATATAGGCCACAACCAGTCTTGGGAAACCAACCACCAGCCACTACCAACGTGATCCCAGTCAAGTATGTTGTGGGAGAGGAAAATCCAAATAGAGCATTGGTGCCACTAACCCCATTGATACCAGATAATGACTCTCATGCTCATAGTTCAGACTACTCCCATGAAGGTAGTCCACATGCTTATTACACGGAGTTGCCTGAGCATAGTGAGATTTACTCGAGTCAAACAATCTCTTGAGGTATCTGCTTGAAGCTATGAATCAGGGAGGAAGTATTGTGCCATATACCACTCTTAGAAAATTATGTAATGAAGGCTTCTAGAAGTTGGTCTATGTTCTTAAACTGACCTTGATGAAGCGGTTGAAACCATGTAAGGGATGTGTTCTTGAGAGTTAGACCAAATGCATTGTACTGTGTGAATAGGCTGTCCACTTGATCGGCTCTCAGGACTTGTCTAAATTCTTCCACATGATCGTAGGGGTCTCCTGTGCCATCGAAATAGTTATTCATGGACTTGACTAGTTGTGTAGGCCTCAAGGTTCTCGTTTGTTCTCTAGGCCTTGGCAACAGGAATTTATCCGTATTTATTTGGTTCCTTGGGTCTCTAAGTCTCTCGATTTCCATTCTATCCATCTCCATTCTCGTTCTTTCTCTTTCCAATGGGTTAGCAAATCTCACTTCCGGCCTATCTCTACTCCTGTCCCTTTGAGCTCCATGAGCTTGGGATGTTCCAACTCCTTGGTGGCCATAAGAGACATTAGATCTTGGTTGGGGGAAAACAAATTCACCCTTTCAAGTGTAGGCATGCCTACCATGCTCTGAGACCACAAAGATCTTCTCTGAAGTATTGTCTAAATAAGTCACCTTGCCTGGGCTATCAGGATCTCTAAACTCATAGATTGTGAGCATTCCTGCTTCATTAGGCTGGTCAGTCTTGTACCTCCAAAAGGCCTCATCAGTCTCTCAGTGTAAGAGCAAATATATGCTCTTATTGTCTTGGGGAACCCACTCTGGAGTGATGATTCTCGTCAAGACTGATTTACCTCGAGGGGTTCTAGGATCTCTTCCTATGTTCCCTTGCTCTATGTCACATATGTCCGTTTCTGGGATCACATTACCAAATTCGTTTGTCCTATCTGAGTGGGTGATGACCACATACATCATTCCTTCTTTATCTAGGTATGCTCCATTTTCGAACTTGACTACTGGATGCTCTAGTTCATGGGGTTGATCTAGGTTTTTAATCTGGACAACAAATCTTCTCAGGGCATCTTTGTAGATGTGAGCACCTAATCAGTTGATCCTGATATATTCCAATTGAGTATTGTAAGGTCCTTCTGGTTTTTTTAGGTATGCCATTCCTGAGCTACCTACTGGCCTCTCCATGTTATAAGACATCTCAAAATTGCTTGTTTCTGAACTTTGAATGTATGGATAATCACTCAACTACTGGTTCCAAGACCTAGCAGTATGATTGACACTAGCTTTAGAAGATTTGATCCTTTGTTTGTCTTTGCCCAAGTGTCTTCCTGACCTAAGGTTCATATGCCTGATTGATCAATCCCAATTTAGTCCCAGGTACAACCTCATTACTGATTCTTTTTTATCAATCCCTAGATTCTTTTTATTTTGTTATTGTGTTTATGATCTTGTCTGATTTTGCATCGTCAGGAATACTTGAGTGAATTTTTGCACTTGAAGTTAATCGCAATAAAATTAGTTCTTTCCTTTAAGGTTATCGTCACATGCACATGTTATCTCTTGACTTGAACTTGATTACTTAGATAGTCTTCAACTCGTCTGGTGCCTATCGTCACCCTAACTTACTTCCAACACTATACGTTCTTAGCCTAAGCTAGGAATCAACTAAGGGAATTAAGAGAATTTCCAACCTCAAGTTCTTTGCCATTTGAGTGCTACTTGAGCCTAGGACGCGCTTGCCCAAGCTCTGTGATAACCTTGCTAAGGTTGCTTGAAATCCTTGCTTGCACACCTCAAACCTGCAAATTTTATGAGTTAGAAATGGACTTGCCCACAATGGATTGACAAACAAAATCAACCTTTAACATTCACTGAAAAGTATACACCCTTTGCTATCCTTTTTGCCCTAAATAGTATTCTCACTCCTTAGTACTGACTGATAGTTATGGCTCATCAGGCACTCGAGAGTTGAAACAGGTGAAATAGGCACTTAGGGATAGCTCACAGTGTCTTCTAAGGCTTCATTATGCTCTAATAACCCTTAATTTTCCAAATTTTTGGCCCAATAATAAGCTAAATTTCTTTTGCCCTAAAAAATGCCGAATTTGTCTGTCAATTGCGATCGACTGGTCTGTCAATCGCGACTGGTTGGTCGTGATCGATAGGTCCATCATGGCTATCGATCACGATTGATGGGTCAGCCGCGATTGACACATGGCCCAAAAATTCCATCAATCGTGGTCAAACAATTGTTGACCTGGTCCGTCACGATGGACAGGTCCGTCGGGGCTGTCGATCGCGATTGATGGGTCAGTAGAAATCGATGGGTTGGTCGCGATTGACATGTGGCACATGAAGGCTCTGTCAATCATGGTCAATTGGTCATTGACTCTATCGGGAGGTGTTCGTCATCACTTGTCACTCGTGATTGACAAAAAACAGAGGAATTTTAAAATTTTAATCAAACTTTTAGGATGAGGATCACTACACTTTTTGTAATGGATTCTTGTAGTTCCAAGACAAGTTATGCATCACACAAGTTTTTAAAGAATTTTTTATGAAAGAGATGCATGAACCATCATATATGGGTCATAGCGGCATACAAAGTACTATTTCTACATGTAAAGAATTTTTCTTTTGGACAAATATGGAAAAGGATATTGCATAGTATGTTTTCCATTGCATTGTGTGTCAATGTGTGAAAAGACATCATGGTAAAGCATTTGCATTATTAATGCCACTTCCCATACCTAATGGACCATGGGAACAAATTTATATGGATTTTATTACTGGTCTTCTTACAACTTCATCTCATAATGATATGATTTGGATAATTGTTGATAGGTTTATTAAACAAGTGTATTTCATTCCTTGTAAAAATATGCTATCTGCACCTCAAGTTGCTTAGTTATTTAATAAGTGTATTTTTTTGCATCATGGTTTTCCAAAAGTTATTCTATGATATCGAAGTGTTTGTTTTTGTAATCACTTATGGATTGCATTATTTCAAAATTTAGCTTCCAAAATAGACTTTAGCTATTTATTTCATCCTAAAAGTAACAAGCAAAGTGAAGCTATGAATAGTAGTATTTTAGATTTATTACATTGTTATTCTTTAGATAATCCAAGTAATTGGGATGAGAAAATTCCTTTACTACAATTTGCATATAATAGCACAACACATACCACTACTCAACATGCACCATATGAAATTATTTATGGTAAAAAGCTTCCTACTCCCATGACTATAACTCAAGTTGATATCCTTATGGTTGATTCTTTTGCACAAGATCACATTTCTACACTTCATGAGGTTCATGAGCACATTAAGAAGAGTCAAGAATGTTACGTGTAATCTTAATAAGAAACAAGTATCTAAACAATTTAATGAAAATGGCTCGGTATGGTTATGAATAAATTAAAAGACAGTTGAAAAACATTTCACAACATCCTGAGGTTAAACTTGTACCACATTATTATGGATCTTTCCATATTATTCAAAAAATAAATGACAATGCTTTTAGATTAGACATACCTTCTAATTGGAATATAAATAATTATTTTCATATTAGTTTATTGAAATCCTTTAAAGGAACTTTACCACTCACTCCTATTTTCGATGATCCTCCTTTACCTGAAGAGGATGCTGAAATTTTAGTTCTAGAGAAAATACTTGATTATGATGTTACTACTACAAGCATTGGTAAGCAATATCATAGATATTTAGTTAAATATAAAAAATGAGTGTTGCAGAGAAAAGGAGCACAGAAAAGAAGCCCCCAAAAAAAATTTCAAATTATGGGCCTCAATTTTCTTCTTAATGTACTACAAAATACCTCATGAAGCCATGTAAATGCACTTGAGGAGTCCTCTGGATGGATAAATCTCAAACATTGTATCATAATCCTTGTAACCTAGTAGGAGATTAGAGTTTTCCAATAAAAGTGCCAGTCTCTTGTGTGAAGGACCATTTTTAGGGCACATGTATATAAGTCACTTGGTGACTCTTGTAAATAACTTTTTGCCATTGTGAGTAAGAAAGAATGAAGATTTTCGAATTTGCCTCTTCTTCCTCTTGTATCTCCTTTCTTGTGAGCTTGCATCTTGAATTGCCTGCATGGAAGTGTTGTCTATCCATTCCACTTCTTTTTTGAAGTATGTAATGCATGTGTGAAGCTTGAGCAGGTGTGTGGCGAGACTAGGAGAGTTGTGCAGCTTAGTTTTTTTCCCATAATTTGAAGAAACTTTTTCCAAATTGGACGAGAGTACTGCCATTGGATGCGTATCATCAAGAGCTTCAAAATGAACCCACTATTCCCCATATTCCCAGTTTAGAGCTAAGAGAAAATATATTATTTTGCTTACTGATGCTTCATGTATCACGACACCATTTCCACCTATGTAAGTGATGAATGTGAGTGATGGCACTCATCTGCATGTAATGGTAGCTATTCCACTTCATTGACCATTGTTTAAGTGCACATCCTAATACACTCGTTTAGGTTCAAGATACTTTTTGGATTGATAATTTAAATGTGTGATCATCCCCACTATATGTACTTGATGGTGATAGAGGAATAGTCTCTTTCATCACAAGTCCCTAAGTCATCACTTAGGTACACACATTTTTTGGCACCGTTGTCGAGGAAGTACAAGTCCAACCGAGGTACTTGTGTGATGGTAAGAGCTTGGTGAAAGTACGAGTTGTGATGAGGTGACTACTCTGCTTTGGCAAGTCATTTTTCATTGCACTTATTACTTTGCACTTAGAAAGTGTGTGTAGTAAGTTGTTAGACCTAGGGGAGTGAGACTGAGTGAGTAGGAGTAGAGAGTAGAAAGGAAGGAGTAAGAGAAGAGTAGGCAGGTAGATTCCCCAAAATCCCAAAAAAAATCATTTCAGTACCTTTCAGCCTTGGGTTAGCCCAGGGGTATAAAAACCAAAAAGAAATCATTCAATAATTCACTTGTGTTCAAAAGTATCATGAGAGTGCACAGACGATCAGTATTGCCAAGCATATATCAAGTAGAATCTTGGTTGTAGGGGGTTGTCAGTACCCAAAACTTGAGGAGAGCAGCAAAGAGCTGAGCTCAATACATCTTGCTAACTAGAAAAGTTATAACATTCAGTTCAAAATGTGATTGAACCTGCAACTAGTATTATGCGAGAGGTATCGTGGGATAGAAGAGAGTTCGATTGCCACAAGCACATAGGGGCAAAGAGGAGTGCACAAGGAGCACATTCATACAATTTTTTCTGAAAATTTCTTTCATTTGAGTGAGATAAGTCCAAGTATCATGAACGCTTGAGTTCAACTATCGCGATACTTGAATTCTCGTGTGTCACAATACCTGGCAGGTATCATGTATCATCGATGCCTATACTCCCCGTGTATCAGGATACCTAAGTATCGTGTATCCTTGGGTCGAGTATCATGATATTCAAGTATCGTGTATCACGAAGCTCAAGTATCGTGCATCGTGAATCTCAAGTATCATGTATCGTGATATTCAAGTATCGTGTATCATGATGATTGTTGAGTATCATGTATCACAAAGCGCAAGTATCATATATCATGAATGTCACATTAGTTTAAGGTCTTCATGGTGTGAACCTCCTTTGGAGAGGAGAATGCCACATGGCACCTATGGGTATTATTTACCAACAAAGGTAGAAGAGAGAGTAGTCACTCATTTTTTAGGGAGTGACTCACTATGAGAACATATGAGCAGCTCGGCAGTCGGGAGGATAAACAAAAACGGATCTCTGTTTGTGAGATGAGCAAGGATGTTGCACCCCATGAACTGTAGAGGCTAGTAAAAGATGAATCCTGAGAGGCACGCAACATAATACTAGTATCAGAGCCTTAAATTGGTCACAATTCACACGTGCATCACGTGGGAATTGAACCCGTACAACTATATGAGGGGCAAATGATCTATCCAAGTTCCCCACGTGTACTTCATGAAGAAAGTGAGCAACGCATTTATATGATAGCTGAGTATCGTGAGATTCAAGATGCATTCGCATGGTGATGGCTTATGGATATAGGTGATTGGAACCAGGTTTATGTATTTTGTTCTTTGGCTTGTCTATTATCATAGCATAAAAAGTTGATGTTTAATGCATTCTAGTTGGATTAAGCATATCTAACTAGTTCTTAAGAAGATAATTCTATGATGCATGGTGAAAACATGTTGGTACATGTTTTTGCAATAAGCTCAGAGCTTTATGCACAGTGTTATTAATTCATTAATGGCATCTTATACTTCATAATTTTTCTTCTTTAAAGGGAGAGTGCATTAATACATATTTTAGTGCACACACACACACATAAGTCAAGCTCATTATGCTCTCAATATTGAGGAGGTAGCAAGTGGGAAAGGATATATTCTTGCTTCTATAGTTGTATAAGAGCTTTTAGAGAAGAAAGGGACAACATCCTTATTCTAAGGATGTAGTGAATTTGAATTTTTGCTAATCCTCATTTTCGGAGAAAGAAATGAATGCATTTGAATAATCAATGTTGGAGGGAAAATTATGTGTGGGGAGTACGAGATGTGTACTCCTATTAAAGTTAAGGATTCCCTCAAAATACAATTAAGAACAAGCTATATGTATCTCCTAAGTAGCTATGTTCATGAGCTTTTCACATAAATTTCAGGTGCTATTTTTGGTAAGTAGCTATTTTGGAAGAGGAAAATGAAGCATGATTTCTCTTAGTTTGGTAGGAAAAATCATGCATACCTATAGTCTAGTGCATCTAGTTCCATATAAGATTAAGAAATCCAAAATATATCTCAATATGATGGGAGTTTGAACCTCCACAAGGCCCCATTCCATCACTATTTGAGAAAAAAATTCAGCACCTGAATCTAAGAAATTCCCATTTTGGAAGAGGGAAAAAGAGGTGCAATAGCTATGTATGGATAGAAAAAAGTATATACTGAGAATATGGCATATGGAATTCATAGTGGAATCATTAGATTCATCAAAATAATAATCTAAGGAGGAATTTTACTTCCTCCAAAACCCCCTTTCCACACTTTTTGGAAAAATTTTCAGATGTAAATCTTTGTCAAACTCCACTTTTGGGAGTAAGAAAAAAGATCATTTAAGAAGTTTCCCATGGATTGGAGTATACATACATAATGTATGGTGTATGTATTACCATGAAGAATAATAAAATCCAAGAAAAATCCACATTAGGATGGATTACAAGCTTGCTAAAAGCTCCCATTTAAGTTTTTGCATAAAAGTAAAAATCTTGATTTAGGCCTCTTTTGGGGAGCAAATTAACATGCAACAAGGGAGGATTTGGAAAGGTGAAAATATTTCAAGCATCTTCATATACTACTCTTTGAGGTTATGGAGAGAATTTAGGATTTTCTTGATGGAAGAATGTTTTTGGGCACCCCAAAAATCACATTTTCACACTTTTTCCAGCCCCTCCAACAGTCCACTAGTTTGGCATGTCCCACTTGGAAAGGCCATATCTCGGGCTATAAAACTCCAAATTGGACGTGCTATGGCTAGTTTCGAAGAGCACAAGGTCTAATTTTAGTTTAGGAAAAGGAATTTTAGAAATTATGTATTTTCACAGGTCTATATGGGTTTGCAAAGTCTGAACAGTTTTCAAAAACTACCTTCTGGGAGCCATATCTTACAACCCGAGAAGGTGATTGAAGTAATTTCACTTCGAATAACTTGCACATGATATATATTTCAGTTTTTTATTATTTGCAGGTCCTAAAATGGTTTTTGCAGGTCTAAAGAGGGATTACAAATGCATTTTTTGGTTTATATTAGGACATGAGGAGGAAGGTGCAGAGGTCTCGAAGCTCGTTGAGAAGGATTGGATGCATGCAATTCCAATACCAAATCATTCAGGGAAGTATGCCTTATATTTTTAGGCATCTTACTTTACTTTATGGCATGTTCTCTATGTACATGCATGGATTGGAGTGCATATATCCTAGTTGATCATTATTCTAATTCTAAAAGCATGGATCAACATGCGAGAAGTACACTTTTTGATTGTTTGAAGGAAAGATGATTGCAGGAACTATATGGTGATGCAAGAAAGATAATTGTTGCTAGCATTTGTTTTTATGTTTTTGTAGGTTATGGAGTCCATGTATGAGTTTATGGCGTGCATGCCATGCGCCTGTCAAGCCCTATGTTGTTGGATGGCCTATGTGCCATTGAGTTTATGGTTAAACTTTTTTTTGGACTCCACTTCCTAGGGAAATGCTGTCGGAATTTTTCCCACCGCATGGCATTATATACGCACTTGCCTTTGGGTAAGAATGTTATGGCATGGTAACATGCCTTTTCCGTAAACATCGGTAAGGTTTTAGCATGCTTGTAAGCGTGTATTTGATGGACTTAGTACCATCATAGTAGTATACATAAGGCAACTTCAGTAGTAATAGGATCCCTACACATAATCCTTATGGATTTTAGACCATAGGATTGCTAAGGAGAAGGAGCTATACCTTCACCATTAGAAATGTGCACAAGCAATCCTGTAGGTTATAGGAAGTTGCATACAAGCATGGGAGATACATTTATGATAATCTCCAAAATAGTGAAGATTTACTTATCTTCACATGAGTCTCACAGTATGATTAGGATGTTGATATATTTAGCTAGTGATGTGTGTGAACACACTAGGACCGTCAGGGCACTTTTTTCCCTCTTTAGGAGGTTTTTTTCCCCCAACTTGTATATACGCCTATTGCCCTAATGGGCTACTTATCTTTGTACATTCTCTAGTAATACATTCAGTATTGTGTGTTTGTGCTCCAAGCTTCTTCTTCTTGCTTGTGCTGTTCGCATGCTTCCGCAGACATCTATCTCCAACAATTGGTATCAGAGCAGGTCGTTGCTTCAACTAGGGCGCCGTCGACACTCCTCTGTTTGCAGTCTCAGAATCGTACAGATTTTGGTGAGCATACTCAGGGTGTTTCCGAGATCAAATCAGGTTCTCTGTGTGGTGCCAAAATCACGATCTGAGCTCGTTTCGGCCTCTGAACGCACTATCGTAGTGCTTGTGCAGGCTATTTCATCTTTTTGTGCCAAATGTATATACCAGTTTTTGTTCGCCAATTTAAGCATTTCAAAGTCTGCTACAGGTCTAGCAGAACTCGTCTGAGCAGTTCTGTTCAACTTTTTGAGATACAGTCAATTTTCTGCATCAAGGTATTTTCGTCATCGGCCATGGCTGAAAGCAGTGATGTATTCCATATGTTGGCTGTTGAGGATAAGTTGGATGGTACCAATTACCCATTGTGGGCTTATATGATGCGACATGTGTTGGTTGCAAAAGGATTGTGGAACATTGTGCAAGGTGTTGAAAGACGTCCTGTTACACCTCTGACTACAGGTACTGCAAATACAGGTGCTGTAGCTGATGAAGATGGTGTCGAAGATGATATTGTGCAGATTCCTATTCGTGCTACTGTTTCTGCTACACCTACTGCAGAGTAGATTCGTTGGGATGGCAGAGATGCCCAGGCACATGCATTGATAGCTTTGTCTGTCAAACGTGCCATTATTCCTCATATTCGCTCTTGCAGAATAGCTAAGGATGCTTGGGATACACTTGCCACATTGTACCAAGCTAGGAATAAGGCTCGTGTTGCTTACCTCCGAAAACAGTTGGAGAGTGAGCACATGAATGAAGGTGATTCTCTAGACAGTTTTGTTGGAGTTAGACGTCTGCGGAAGCACGCGAACAACACAAGGAAGAAGAAGAAGCTTGGAGCACAACACACAAGACTGAATGTATTACTAGAGAATGTACAAAGATAAGTAGCCCATTAGGGCAATAGGCGTATATACAAGCCGGGGGAAAAAAACCTCCTAAAGAGGGAAAAAAGTGCCCCGGCAGTCCTAGAGTGTTCACACACATCACTACCTAAATATATCAACAAATCCCCCCTGGGAGTGATGCGGTGAACAAGGAGCTGGCACTCATGTATAAGGAAGTGCCAAGCTATGTGGAAATCACTCTACAAAAGGAAGTAAGCCCAAAGCTTTGCGGAAAGCTTCAAACTTCTCCCTAGGCAGAGCCTTCGTGAAAAGGTCTGCAATGTTCTCCTGCGTGGGCACATATGCCAAGCTGATCTCCCCAGCAGAGAACCTCTCCCTGACATAGTGATAATGCACCTCAATGTGCTTAGTGCGAGCATGGAACACAGGGTTCCTCGCAACTGCCAATGCGCTCTGACTGTCAGTGAAGATGGTGGTGGCAGAAGACTGGCCAACACCCAAATCAGCCATAAGGCGTCTGAGCCACACACACTCAACAGTCGCTCTGAAAGCTGCCCTATACTCAGCCTCACAACTGGAAGTGGCCACAGTAGGCTGCTTCTTGCTCAACCAAGATATACATGAGCTACCAAGCATGAAGCAAAAACCACTGGTGGACACACGAGTGTCATAGCAACCAGCCCAATCTGAGTCAGAAAAAGCATGCAAATCTGGCGGTAGTGATCCCCCCTTGGGATAAAACAACCCAAGTAGCCGAGTACCACTCAAGTAGCGAAAGATGCGCTTAACCGCTTTCCAATGCGTGACTCCTGGGCAATGCATGAACCTGCTCATCTGTGAGACAGCAAACTGAATATCTGGCCGAGTAATGCATAAGTAAATCAAGCATCCAACAGCCTGCTGATAGAGAACAACATCAAATGCATCTCCAGCATCATGAAGACTCAATCGTAAACCTGTCTCCATAGGAGTGGAAATAGGCTTATAGTCTTCAAGGCCAAAACGCTGCAATAATATGTCAATATATTTCGTTTGACACAAAGCCATTCCACCATCAACGTGCATAAATTGAATGCCCAAATAGTGATGCAAATGCCCCAAATCAGACATCTCAAATGAGGCATGCAAATCAGCCTTAAAATCAGCAATATGTGTCTCAATAGGACCAGTGAGCAGCATGTCATCAACATAGACAACAATGATCAGAAGCACATCATTAGCACGCTTAACATATAAGGTGCTTTCAGTTGGACTGTTCTCAAAACCATGTGCAATCAGATAGGCATGTATCTTCTCATACCAAGCACGTGGTGCTTGCTTTAAACCATTTAACGCCTTCTTTAACCTGCACACCTGGTTTTCATGCCCTTTCTGCACAAAGCCACGGGGCTGAAAAACATACACTTCTTCATGCAAGTCACCATTCAGAAATGCTGTTTTAATGTCCAACTAATGTACATTCCAACCATGATGGGCTGCAAGTGCACAAATGCTCCGAACAGTAGTCATACGGCATGTAGGTGCAAAGGTCTCATCAAAATCAATGCCTCTTTCCTGCGCATAACCCTTTGCAACAAGCCTAGCCTTATACCTGTCAACTGTACCATCAGGTTTACGCTTCAGCTTGTATACCCACTTAGTGCCAATGGCCTTCTTGCCAGGAGGCAAGTCACATAAAGACCATGTACCATTCTTCATTATAGCATCATATTCAGATTGCATAGCAGCCATCCAATTTTCTGAATTTTGTGCTTCATCAAAAGAAACAGGCTCATTCTCATCACAGAGACTAGATGCAGCCATAGCATAGCAATCTGATGCAAAGGAGGCACTATGAGAGCCTGAACGAGTACGATATGACAAAGGTGCATCTAATTTGCTGTCACGCAAAGTCTGCACCAGCCATTTTGGCATAGTTTTTGCCTGCTCAATATCAGCTCTCTCATCAACAAGTGCATCATGTAAATCTGCATCAGAAATGGAATGATCTGCATCATCATATGAAACCTGCAAAGGCTGAGAAGTTGCCTCATTAGGACCAGCACTAGCCTGTCCACCTGTAAAAAGAGGCATCAAAGTATCATACATGTCTTTGGAGCTAACAGATGTCTCCTTAGTACATGAAAGCAATGGCTGAATAGCATCTTCGACAAAGACAACATCACGGCTAACCAGAATGCGTTTAGTCTGTGGATGATACAGACGATAGCCTTTACTTTCAGAACTGTACCCAACAAAAATACATTTTACTGCCTTATCATCCAATTTTCTGCGATGTTGTTCAGACACTAATGCATATGCCAAACAACCAAAAGCACGCAGATGAGCAACAGATGGCTTGCGGTCATGCCAAGCCTCATATGGAGTGATAGACTGCAACGCTTTAGTGGGACACCTGTTCAGTACATATGCTGCACACATGACAGCCTCAAGCCAGAAACTATGTGGTAAAGCCTGACTTTTGACCATGCACCTCGCCATCTCCATGAGTGACCTGTTCTTTCGTTCAGCAACTCCATTCTGTTGAGGTGTATACGGCACTGTACACTGGTGTTTTATCCCACGGTCAGCCAGAAATGCATTAAAATCTGAAGACATATATTCCCCCCCTCGATAAGAACGGAGGGTGCCCATTTTACATGCTGACAGATTTTCAGCTAAAACCAAAAACTTTTTGAAGCACATGAACACTTCGGACTTAGCTTTGAGTGGATATACCCATGCATGCCTGGAAAAATCATCAATGAAAGTCACGAAGTAAAGGTAATTTCCAAAAGAGGGTGTCTACATAGGACCACAGACATCACTATGTACAAGCTGCAATTTCTGTGTAGCCCGAACTGAACCATCTTTTGGAAAGGAAGAACGTTGCATTTTGCCCAAAATACAGCCTTCACAAACATGTTTTCCAGGTGCCTCAAGTTTGGGCAAAGAGGACACCATTTCAGATTTCTACAGGCATAGCAAACTAGCAAAATTCAGATGACCAAAGCGTGCATGCCAAAGCTTTGCATCTGAGATAGCCTGAGAATCATGAACTGCACATGCCGAATCATTCACAGATCTTTCATAGTCTATGAGCTTATACAGCCCACGACATAAAATGCCAGAAGCAATAATCACATCGCCATTTGAGAGATCATGGACTGTACACCTGTCATCAACAAATTTCACAACCAAGCCAATCTTGGCTAATGCAGAAACTGATAACAGATTCTTTTTGATCCCTGGCACAAATAAAGCATCTGACAAAGTGAAAGAACTACCATCAGCAGTAGTCAGAATGATCTTACCAACTCCCATAACAGGATAAGAGGAGTTATTGGCGCATGTGACAGTATTCCCTGTAGGAGCAGGCTCAAGTGAAGAGAAGAAACTGCGCTGCGAGGTAATATGTTTGGTCGCCCCACTGTCAAAGTACCAAACATCTGAGTCTACTGCAGACATGCACTGATGAGGAGAAGATGGGTCAAAACTGCAGACAGTAGTAAACGCCCATTCTTCTTCCTGCACAAGATTTGCAGACTCTGTTTTAGGTCTAGAGGCCTCTGCAACAACCATTCCAGCCTCTTTCTTCTTTGCCTCTTTAGCAGCCAGTTTTGGACAGTTCTTTATGATATGATCATTGCCTTTACAGTACTTACAAAACAATTTCTGCTTTTCTGATTTTTTCTCATCTTTGTCTTGGTTCTTCGAATGTGCAGCATTTGCAGATTTCTGCTTACTAGTAGAAGAGCTCCATTTTCCTTTGCCCTTCTGACTAGCCAGGAAAGCTTGATCTGCAACACGCATAATGGACCTGTTCTGCCTGGACTGATCTTCCTGCAATAGAACAGAGACTAATTCCTCAAATGACAAGGCATTCGGATTGCCTTTCATCATCAACCGAAGAGTAGAGGCAAAACTCTGATATGAATCAGGAAGACCATTCAGAACGGTCTGCACAAGTGAGCTATCTGGTATAACCTCATCAGCAGAAATCAATTGTTCCTTCAGGTCTTTGATCTTTGTAAGAAAACTGTCCATAGAATCACCTTCATTCATGTGCTCACTCTCCAACTGTTTTCGGAGGTAAGCAACACGAGCCTCATTCCTAGCCTGGTACAAAGTGGTAAGTGTATCCCAAGCATCCTTTGCTATTCTGCAAGAGCGAATGTGAGGAATAATGGCACGTTTGACAGACAAAGCTATCAATGCATGTGCCTGGGCATCTCTGCCATCCCAACGAATCTGCTCTACAGTAGGTGCAACAGAAACAGCAGCACGAACAGGAATCTGCGGAATATCATCTTCGACACCATCTTCATCAGCTCCAACACCTGTATTTGCAGTACCTGTCGTTACAGGTGTAACAGGACGTCTTTCAACACCCTGCACAATGTTCCACAATCCTTTTGCAACCAGTACATGTCGCATCATATAAGCCCATAATGGGTAGTTGGTACCATCCAACTTATCCTCAACAGCCAACATACGGAATACATCACTGCTTTCAGCCATGGCCGGTGACTAAAATACCTTGATGCAGAAAATTGACTCTATCTAAAAAAGTTGAACGGAACTGCCCAAACGAGTTCTGCTAGACCTGTAGCAGACTTCGAGACGCTTAAACTGGCGAACAAAAACTGGTATATACCTTTGGCACAAAAGGACGAAATAGCCTGCACAAGCGCTGCGATAGTGCGTTCGGAGGCCGAAACGAGCTCAGATCGCAATTTTGGCACCACATAGCAAAGCTGTTTTGATCTCGGAAACACCCTGAGTATGCTCACCAAATTTCGTGCGAATCTGAGACTGCAAACGGAGGAGTGTCGACGGCGCCCTAGAAGAAGCGACGACCTGCTCTGATACCAATTGTTGGAGTTAGACGTCTGCGGAAGCACGCGAACAGCACAAGGAAGAAGAAGAAGCTTGGAGCACAACACACAAGACTGAATGTATTACTAGAGAATGTACAAAGATAAGTAGCCCATTAGGGAAATAGGCGTATATACAAGTCGGGGGAAAAAAACCTCCTAAAGAGGGAAAAAAGTGCCCCGGCAGTCCTAGAGTGTTCACACACATCACTACCTAAATATATCAACAAGTTTCCTAAAAAAGATCAAAGACATGAAGGAACAGTTGATTTCTGCTGATGAGGTTATACCTGATAGCTCACTTGTGCAGACCGTTCTGAATGGTATTCCTGATTCATATCAGAGTTTTGATTCTACTCTTCTATTGATGATGAAAGGCAATCCAAATGCCTTGTCATTTGAGGAGTTAGTCTTTGTTCTGTTGCAGGAAGATCAGTCCAGGCAGAACAGGTCCATTATGCATGTTGTAGATCAAGCTTTTCTGGCTAGTTAGAAGGGCAAAGGAAAATGGAGCTCTTCTACTAGTAAGCAGAAATCTACAAATGCTACACATTCGAAGAACCAGGATAAAGATGAGAAGAAATCAAAAAAGCAGAAATTGTTTTGCAAGTACTGTAAAGGGAATGATCATATCATAAAGAACTGTCCAAAACTGGCTGCAAAAGAGGTAAAGAAAAAGGAGGCTGGAATGGTTGTTCCAGAAGCCTCTACACCAAAAATAGAGTCTGCTAATCTTGTGCAGGAAGAAGAATGGGCGTTTACTACTCTTTGCAGTTTTGACCCATCTTCTCATGAGTAGTGCGTGTCTGCAGTGGACTCAGTTGTTTGGTACTTTGATAGTGGGGCGACCAAACATATTACCTTGCAGCGCAGTTTCTTCTCTTCACTCGAGCGTGCCTCTACAGGGAATACTGTGACATGCGCCAACAACTCCTCTTATCCTGTTATGGGAGTTGGTAAGATCATTCTCACTACTGCTGATGGTAGTTCTTTCACCTTGTCAGATGCTTTATTTGTCCCAGGGATCAAGAAGAATTTGTTATCAGTTTCTGCATTAGCCAAGATTGGCTTGGTTGTGAAATTTGTTGATGACAGATGTACAATTCGTGATCTATCAAATGGCGATGTTATTATTGCTTCTGGCATTTTATGTCGTGGGCTGTATAAGCTCATAGAATATGAAAGATCTGTGAATGATTCGGTATGTACAGTTCATGATTCTCAGGCTATGTCAAATGCAAATCTTTGGCATGCACGCTTTGGTCATCTGAATTTTGCTAGTTTGCTACGCCTCCAGAAATCTCAAATGGTGTCCTCTTTGCCCAAACTTGAGGCACCTGGAAAACATGTTTGTGAAGGCTGTATCTTGGGCAAAATGCAGCGTTCCTCATTTCCAAAACATGGTTCAGTTCAGGCTACACATAAATTGCAGCTTGTACATAGTGATGTCTGTGGTCCTATGCAGACACCCTCTTTTGGAAATTACCTTTACTTTGTGACTTTCATTGATGATTTTTCCAGGCATGCATGGGTATATCCACTCAAAGTAAAGTCCGAAGTGTTCATGTGCTTTAAAAAGTTTTTGGTTTTGGCTGAAAATCTGTCAGCATGTAAAATGGGTACCCTCCGTTCTGATCGAGGGGGGTGTTGAGAAATGGGGAACAACAAACCCTAACCGCCTCACATGGAAGTGAGAGGTTTCTCCAAGTTGGGGCAAAGCATGAGAGGAGAGGTTCACCCACGCTCATGGAGCAATGGCAACAATGGCCAACGTCACAAGGAGCAAAGGGGAACATCCTCCCAACCATGCACACCCACATGCAAATCCATACACCAAGACCAACGCCATTGTACACAAGGAGGCAAGAGAGTAGCAAATGACACCTTCTTCCATTACCAAAATGGAGGCCAAGGCCATGGCCAAGGGACCTCCCCTTTTACAAATGAGGCTCTTCTTTATATAGAGAAGAAGAGAGGCATATGTGAATAAAACATGTGGTCAAAAGACCACATGTGCCAAATCAAAAAGAGGATCTTTATGTGATATGGGAATTTCAAAAAGCTAACTACCTAGAGAGAGAGAGAGAGCGCGTGAGATTTCTACGTGGGCTTTCTTTATGTTTGCTCAAAAAGGAGTTTCTTCAAGAGAAGGCTTCAATACCTTAGACTTAGGGGAATTATCAAAAAGTGGTTTTAGGAGAGTGTTCACATGGACATCTCCTAATTTAGGAAAAGAAGGTATTCTCATGAGGACTAAAGGATGCCATAGCATGAGAAAAATTATGGGCAACCCTTAGAGCAACACTTCTCCCCCTCCTAGACTTTGTCGTCCTCGACAAAGCTAAGAGAAGGGCATACATAGCTGCAGCGACCCAAGGTAGAGTCTTTCAAGTCTGGACATCTTCAAGTCTTCAAAATCTGCAATTCTTCAGTCTGCCAAGCTTCAAGCTGCAAGTCTTCAGTCTTTACTTCAAGCTGCAAATCTTCAATCTTTAGAGCTGAGCGACACAATCCCCTTGGGGGGCAGTCAGCCCAGCATTCCTCCCACTATGCAGTCTTTGGTTAGGCTGGAAATGCCTTCTCCAACAGCTCCCAAACCTACAGCTCCCAAACCTGAAATAACATGCAAAAAGCAAGTAGGCTGCATCTAATAATGAGATAAACATTCACTTCAAATTTAGTTTCCACTTCAGGGGCATCCTCCTCTTCTGCAAGACCTTTCTTCTAGAGAGAAGTCCTGAAAACATGATTGTTCCTGCATTCCAAGGAGTACAGCGAAAGAGCAAAGATCATCTCAAGAACCTATATATCCCTTATATCTTCATTCCTAAATATGCTATCCCCAAGTGAGTGTGTGACATATTGCATTGTATAGAATGAAATGAATGTGGTGTCATGATTAACTTATGTTCCTGCCATCATTTTAGACTATGCTCATATCAGCAAAGTTGCTAATTGAATGGTATGCATTCAAAACTTGATTAAAGCAATAGTGCAACAACTAGGCTCAAGAGGGCCCTAAGTGGTGTGACCACTTAACAAGTGAGTAGGCACAATGTCATGTAAGCATAAGAACTGTATAAAACGAATGTAAAGGAACCAGCATTCTTATCACCCTTCAAGCATTTATGAAATGTAAACAGTTTTATCCAAAGCTATTCCTGCAAATCATCTTATAGGAGCCATGAAAGAATAAATGCTGGAATTTTGTGTAAGTCTATGATGCATTATGAGAACATTGTAAAACCAGAGAATTACTTCCCTAGCAAAAAACAATTTCTCATTCCTTGACATCCAAACATTCTTTTGATTCTTTTCCATGCTAACAATCCTACTTGTGTAAGCTCAAAAATAACAAAAACATGAGATAAACATTGCTCTTGTAATGCATCTGATGATTGACCTGCATATGTTCATGTGATCATAAGAATACAAGAGTAACAAGATCAACCAGAGGAGTCATCAGCATAAGATAGTAGAAATATAATTATTCGATCAAGGCCTGAGTATACAAACAAACAACTAATATGTGGTCCAATTCGGGAGGAATCCTTTTTGGATATGGAAGGGCCATCTAGAGTCAGAGTAATCTTTTAAGTGAAAAATAATCCAAAGACAACCCCTCACAAAGTGCAGCTATTTCTGAACTTTCCCTAAGTCCAGGTCATACAAAACATCATTGAGGAAACCAAGTTCATGAATTCAAAGTTTATGTATATGCTACAAACATAATCATTTTTAAATTGGAACAATTGCAAGAACAAGAGATCCTAGAGCTCAACTGAACGCCTGCAACAGTAAGAAACACACCATGAACTAGCTTTTTCACAACTCGGATCCTCATTAGTGCTTTGTCCATATTTCAAAACATTATTTATCCTCTTTGAAAGGTTATGATAGAGCAAATCTTGAAGCATGTTGGAAGATGAGTTTCTCAGGTACAAATCTCCATGTGTGCCAGCATCCAAGTGGAAGCTCATGTAATGATCCTTATGAATGATAAAGCCTACAACTTTGACACCCATGAAGGACAGTCACAAAAAACCAAGACCAAAATATTTGCAGCCCAATAGGAGCAAGGCCATCCTGAAATAGAAAGGATTAGCTCATACTTTTAGCATGTTTCTTAAAGTTATGAATTCCTGAAAGCTCCAACATTTTGACCATACAACCCTGAAGCTAGACTTCCAATGCATACCGACACTGGATTTACAACACCATGTTCAACATGCCTGTGTCCATTACCTTCACAACACTATGGACACCCAATATGACATCCCAAGGTTTGATAGATGCTTGAAGCCTCCAAGCCCTGAAGTGCATCTTCTACAAATTCAAAGTTTCAATGACACTCCCAACCATATGGTCATTCACAAGAGACCAAGAATTAAGATGTCTTCAAGGGAGAAGTTTTTATCTAACACATTAAAACCTGTGAAAACCTCAAGATCATAGTCAATGATTATCTTTAGTTTCACAATCTTTGGTGGCGCACGAGAGAAAGTATTATGACTGAAGAGTGAAATATTGATGACTTGCATTTGACTATTCCTAAGTTGTGAAGAACTCATAGAGCTTTCAAGCACATGAAATAAAAACATAGAGAGCATCATTCTTTGAGCATGCGTAGCAAAACAAAGTTGATCCCGAAATATGGGTTTTTAGATACAACCCCTATTGAGTAGAACCAAATCTCAAACCGATGTGAAGAGCAACACACATTGTCAGGACAACAGTATACAAGTGTACATGTCCAACAAGATTTGCAAAGTGGGAGGGGGTGAAGACACATCCTCATTTAAGATTAGTAATCACATAACCTTAACATCAATACCAACAAAAGCACCCAAGTGAGTAGTCAGAAGAATGAAATGGCCAACACCAACCTTCGAATGTAGCCATATTTTGGAGTGGTAAAAAAGGCTTCCATTGGCCCACCTAAAATTTTGATCACTCATCCATAGCCCCCCCCCTTCAAAACTATGTCATCCGCAACCTGAATATGGCATAAGAAAACATTGCCCAATACATACCTTAGACATGTCTCACAAACTATCAAACCAAACACATTCTCGAGGAAACAACACATCTCATGCTTTAGGGGAGGAGTGCAGAATGACCATAATGCTAGCACCCAGAGCTTGTAAACAGAAGGTACCGGAGAGTACAGAAAACAATCCGAGCAAGAATATACCTAATGGCAACTAAGCATGGTAGAACAAGACCAATGATATTGTACTGCAACCAATCATAACATAATGACAAAAGTTTTCCATTCTTGGTGGACCATAATAAGGGATGAAACCATAGCTTCAAGGAGATCTAGAAGATCACATACAGTTTCCTCATACACCCAAAGCGGCCATAGAAACCCGATCTGAATAAATAACTAGAATTAACCTTCATAGCACGGATCATTGAGCAACCATGCCTATTTCTCCGAATTGTAATTGAGGTAGGCACGATCAGAAAACCCCCATCAACAACCAACATTTCTTGGCATTAATCACCTTTCAAAGGTAGCCATATTCTTGCCAATATGTTCCACCAAAGACATGCTCCAACAGAGAACATGAAGCTTGATCCTTGACAGAGCAGGAGGAGCAATCTTCCGGGAACTTCAAGGTCTGAGGTGTCTCAAGGGGGCATCCAGATGGACTTCCAAGGTAAGAGAAGGGATGTGAAGGGATGGTTGCACTACAAATGCCTACTGGAAGAGAAGCAACATGGGGGCATCTACACAGAGCAAGGAGGGGTAACCACAAGTAGGGTGCGCAGTACAGGAAATAAGTTTGACTCCGATGCGGGGAGAGCCTGCACATTAGGGTGTGAGATGCTTGAAGGGAAAGCAAGGGAGTGAGACCACAACATTGTCCCAAAGAGTGAGATGGGACAAAAACGTAGAAATACAACCTCAACACGACATATGTAAACAATAACTGGTCACCTAGCGAAGTCGAGAGAGCGCCATGACTCATTCCAAGAAGTTTGACACCAAGAGACGGAGTGTGACAATAGCTGCTTCTGTGTTTGGTCCACCCAGAAGCTTTTGTAGATATTTGCACTGTCGGCCTTCCACAGGGACTTGGTTACAGGCATGCACAAGAGATGGAGGGGAAGGAGTTGAGCTCAACCCCAAGGAGAGGGAACTCGAAGCTCAAGTCTGCAGAGTAAGGAAGCACAAGGGAGCAAGGCTCAGCCCAACTCCCGGCCTGCAGAGGAGAAGTTGTCTTGATTCCCTGAACATCGTAGGTGTGTAATGCGAAAAGAGACCTTGCAAGGCCCAACCCTGAATGTATGGTTACTGGGGGGCAACATGCGGCTAGGGGAAGAGGGTTCGAACAACCATCCCCCTGCAGGAACCCTGCGTTGAGATAGGGCCACGGAGAGAAGCTGCCACCAGGATCTTCCTTAGGCCCGATAGCAAGCATGAAGAGCACAAACCCGCTCAGGAGAGTGCAACAGAGTTAAGCAGGCCGATGGACGAGGGCAGATTGGGGAGAGTCAAGCTCTGACCCGCCATAGCCAACAAGCATGGGGAAAGAAGGAGAAGGAGAAGCCAACAGCGGCTCGACCCCACGACAAAAAAACAGAAATTTGGGAGGACCTGGATAGGCGTATCCCCCAGTGCATGCATGAATGAATGCTCTTTTGAATGTTCGCCTACCCCCATACCAGAGAGCAGCATTGCCAGTACTACGGAACTTAATGCACATTAATGAAGGGCCAGACGAGTGGAAAATAAAGGCTAAATAGAGTGTTTTGTCCTCTTGAAAGGGGCGTCGAGATATTCCCAACCCACAACCCTTAAGGCCTTTGAATGTTACGCAAATAAGAGCTTGTAAGCTCACATGTATGAATTCCACAAATGATATTCGTTGGGAGATTGGAATCAACATCTTTCTTTTGTTTTTACTAAAGTAAAAAAAAGAGAGGGGAAAGAAAGGAAGCCCATCCCCCTTTTCAAAGCAATCACTAAAACAGAGATGACAGAGATGGATAGTGATGCCAAAGGTGAGTGTGTGTATGAAAGTGTAAATGTGAGAGAGAGAGAGAAAAAGGGGTTAGGAGGTTGTTCTTGTGCCACAAACAAAAATAAAGATCTAAACTACTTCAAAAATTAAAAGAAGAGAGGTACCCTAGACCAACCGAAGGCCACACGTATTCATCCTCCTCCAAGTGTCAAGGTGCATCTCACGAAGTATGGACACGCAAACTTGGAAAAACCAACGGCTAAAGGCCGACGTCCCCGGCAACGGCGCCAAATTGTTGAGAAATGGGGAACAACAAACCCTAACCGCCTCACATGGAAGTGAGAGGTTTCTCCAAGTTGGGGCAAAGCATGAGAGGAGAGGTTCACCCACGCTCATGGAGCAATGGCAACAATGGCCAACGTCACAAGGAGCAAAGGGGAACATCCTCCCAACCATGCACACCCACATGCAAATCCATACACCAAGACCAACGCCATTGTACACAAGGAGGCAAGAGAGTAGCAAATGACACCTTCTTCCATTACCAAAATGGAGGCCAAGGCCATGGCCAAGGGACCTCCCCTTTTACAAATGAGGCTCTTCTTTATATAGAGAAGAAGAGAGGCATATGTGAATAAAACATGTGGTCAAAAGACCACATGTGCCAAATCAAAAAGAGGATCTTTATGTGATATGGGAATTTCAAAAAGCTAACTACCTAGAGAGAGAGAGAGAGCGCGTGAGATTTCTACGTGGGCTTTCTTTATGTTTGCTCAAAAAGGAGTTTCTTCAAGAGAAGGCTTCAATACCTTAGACTTAGGGGAATTATCAAAAAGTGGTTTTAGGAGAGTGTTCACATGGACATCTCCTAATTTAGGAAAAGAAGGTATTCTCATGAGGACTAAAGGATGCCATAGCATGAGAAAAATTATGGGCAACCCTTAGAGCAACAGGGGGGAATATATGTCTTCTGAATTTAATGCATTTTTGGCTGAAAGTGGGATAAAACACCAGTGTACAGTGCCATATACACCTCACCACAATGGAGTTTCTGAATGAAAGAACAGGTCACTCATGGAGATGGCGACGTGCATGGTCAAGAGTCAGGCTTTACCACATAGTTTCTGGCTTGAGGCTATCATGTGTGCAGCATATGTACTGAACAGGTGTCCCACTAAAGCGCTACAATCTATCACTCCATATGAGGCTTGGAATGACCGCAAGCCATCTGTTTCTCATCTGCGTGTTTTTGGTTGTTTGGCATATGCACTAGTGCCTGAACAACATCGTAGAAAATTGAATGATAAGGCAGTAAAATGTATTTTTGTAGGTTATAGTTCTGAAAGTAAAGGCCATCGTCTGTATCATCCACAGACTAAACGCATTCTGGTTAGCCATGATGTTGTATTTTTAGAAGATGCTATTCAGCCATTGCTTTCATGTACTAAGGAGACATCTGTTAGCTCTAAAGACATGTATGATACTTTGATGCCTCTTTTTACAGGTGGATAGTCTAGTGCTGGTCCTAATGAGGCAACTTCTCAACCTTTGAAGGTTTCATATGATGATACAGATCATTCCACTTCTGATGAAGATTTACATGATGCACTTGTTGATGAGAGAGCTGATATTGAGCAGGCAAAAACTATGCCAAAATGGTTGGTGCAGACTTTGTGTGACAGCAAATTAGATGCACCTTTGTCATATCGTACTCGTTCAGGCTCTCATAGTGCCTCCTTTGCATCAGATTGCTATGTTATGGCTGCGTCTAGTCTTTGTGATGAGAATGAGCCTGTTTCTTTTGATGAAGCACATAATTCAGAAAATTGGATGGCTACTATGCAATCTGAATATGATGCTATAATGAAGAGTAGTACATGGTCTTTATGTGACTTTCCTCCTGGCAAGAAGGCCATTGGCACTAAGTGGGTATACAAGCTGAAGCGTAAGCCTGATGGTACAGTTGACAGGTATAAGGCTAGGCTTCTTGCAAAGGGTTATGCGCAGGAAAGAGGCATTGATTTTGATGAGACCTTTGCACCTACATGCCGTATGACTACTGTTCGGAGCATTTGTGCACTTGCAGCCCATCATGGTTGGAATGTACATCAGTTGGACATTAAAACAGCATTTCTGAATGGTGACTTGCATGAAGAAGTGTATGTTTTTCAGCCCCGTGGCTTTGTGCAGAAAGGGCATGAAAACCAGGTGCACAGGTTAAAGAAGGCATTATATGGTTTAAAGCAAGCACCACGTGCTTGGTATGAGAAGATACATGCCTATCTGGTTGGTTTTGAGAACATTCCAATTGAAAGCACCTTATATGTTAAGCGTGCTAATGATGTGCTTCTGATCATTGTTGTCTATGTTGACGACATGCTGCTCACTGGTCCTATTGAGAAGCATATTGCTGATTTCAAGGCTGATTTGCATGCCTCATTTGAGATGTCTGATTTTGGGCATTTGCATCACTATTTGGGCATTTAGTTTATGCAAGTTGATGGTGGAATGGCTTTGTGTAAAACAATATATATTGACACATTATTGCAGTGTTTTGGCCTTGAAGACTGTAAGCCTATTGCCACTCCTATGGATACAGGTTTACGATTGAGTCTTCATGATGCTGGTGATGCATTTGATGCTATTCTCTATCAGCAGGTTGTTGGATGCTTGATTTACTTATGCATTACTCGGCCAGATATTCAGTTTGCTGTCTCACAGATGAGCAGGTTTATGCATTGCCCAGGAGTCACGCATTGGAAGGCGGTTAAGCGCATCTTTCGCTACTTGAGTGGTACTCGGCTACTTGGGTTGTTTTATCCCAAGGGGGGATCACTACCGCCAGATTTGCATGCTTTTTTTGACTCATATTGGGTTGGTTGCTATGACACTCATGTGTCCACCAGTGGTTTTTGCTTCATGCTTGGTAGCTCATGTATATCTTGGTTGAGCAAGAAGCAGCCTACTGTGGCCACTTCCAGTTGTGAGGCTGACTATAGGGCAGCTTTCACAGCGACTGTTGAGTGTGTGTGGCTCAGACGCCTTATGGCTGATTTGGGTGTTGGCCAGTCTTGTGCCACCACCATCTTCACTGACAGTCAGAGCGCATTGGCAGTTGCAAGGAACCCTATGTTCCATGCTCGCACTAAGCACATTGAGGTGCATTATCACTATGTCAGGGAGAGGTTCTCTGCTGGGGAGATCAGCTTGGCATATGTGCCCACGCAAGAGAACATAGCGGACCTTTTCACGAAGGCTCTGCCTAGGGAGAAGTTTGAAGCTTTCCGCAAAGCTTTGGGCTTACTTCCTTTTGTGGAGTGATTTCCACATAGCTTGGCACTTCCTTATACATGAGTGCCAGCTCCTTGTTCACCGCATCACTCCCAGGGGGGATTTGTTGATATATTTAGGTAGTGATGTGTGTGAACACACTAGGACCACCGGGGCACTTTTTTCCCTCTTTAGGAGGTTTTTTTCCCCCGACTTGTATATACACCTATTGCCCTAATGGGTTACTTATCTTTGTACATTCTCTAGTAATACATTCAATATTGTGTGTTTGTGCTCCAAGCTTCTTCTTCTTCCTTGTGTTGTTTGCGTGCTTCCGCAGACATCTATCTCCAACATAAGAGACTATGGGGTATTATGAGGAATACCCAAAGAGTGACTAGTTTCACTCATGCACATCACTTGAGAAAGTAGTGAAGCATTTTTGCTACACTACTAAGGAAACCAATTAGATGGGATCACACAGATGGGTTTCATGAGACAGCATCGACGGGTGCTTATGTGATTCGAGTGATGGTTAGGAAGGCCATAGGCATGGAACTAGCTCTATGACTTAGAGCATAGATCCCTTAGTCACGAATATTTGGGGGACCCAATATATATCATGTATGTTGGGATCTACAGAGGAACAAGTTAGTTTGGAATAAGAAAGGGATATCCACTATCACATATTATCATGTGATGATTAGAACCAAAATAACTAGCTTGAGGACATGGGACTCATTTGAGTCCTTTAACATGATTTTAGGATATGGGATTCATTAGAGTCCACCTTGCATATTCCATTACATATATTTGGAATATATATTTGGTTTAGTGTAGATATGACGCCGTGGATTGGAAGAAGTTTTCACTGGTATGGGACGGTGAAAATGACTTCCCTTTGAGCACTCTTCTTCTATGGACAGGGAGAAAAGGACTCAACAGTCATGGCGTCATGTCTCACTAGATCAGAGGAGAGCTCTTATAGACATCTCCTTAGGACTGGGAGTTATCCTTCATAGTTTAGGGAAGATTTATTCTTCCAGTAGAGAATGTGATAGGTGATTCATCACTGTCCTAAGCATAAGCATTATGTTTATGCACTAAGTTTAGCAAAATGGTCAATATTTTCGTCGGTCGTGATTGACAGAAGTCAATGCCTTGGGACCTGCACAGTAAAAAGTTTTACCTACTGGAGCTGGTACAACTGCTAGGGATGCTGATTCCTATAGAAAATCTCAAAAAATGCACAAAAGCACAAGCACACAATCGCTCTCTTTCTCTCTCACACAAGTGAAATGAGGGGAATGGAATGGGAAGGGTGATATGACCAAAAAAATTAAAAATTTTATGGAGGTGGAGATGAAGGTGGGAGATGGTGGTGATGATGATGGTGATGAAGATGGTGAAGGAAACAAAAGGAAATAGTCAAGGTGAAGAAAATACCTATGACTCCAATGTCTCAACTCTACATCTTACCATCACACGCTCGTCCTCAAAGCTCGATCCCCGAAAACAGTGCCAAAATTTGGTGTAGCTCAGTGGTGAGTAGCACCTCCTTTAATGTCAATCCGGGAAGACATGAGAATGGTATGAAGACCTCAAACAAGTGATGGCACAAGTGTGTGAGTGAGAAGCACACAAACATGCACACACATACACACACATGCGCACACAAGCCAAGAACAAAGAGAGAAACAATAGAGTTCTTTAGATTACTCAAAAAGTCTCATATACAATCTCCAATCACTAATAAGCTAACCACAAAAATGAGCTCTCTAGCTCTTTTTATAGTTTTTGACTAGCTTTGGCCCTATCTAGACTTAGTGTCCGGCCTAGTTAAAAATTAGGTTCCTAGGCTATTTTGGAGGCTCAAATGACCTCTGAAAATTATGAAAATTGGTACATAAATACTTCTAATACTCCTCAAGCTTGAGGACTCCTCGGCTTGAGCAAAATGGAGTTGAATCTACCAAAAATGGTATTTACAATGTTCATAAAGTGATGAAAATCACTGTTACAAAGAGGTTAAGTTGGAAAAAAATTGAATGGCCTACTTGCTAGATCTTCGTTGACTGCCTTGCCTACTTGTTCCTTCTCTCTGCTATTACTCCCTTCATTGGCTTCCCTATCTTGTATATCCTTGAATGCCCTGACTACTACCAACAGTGACATTGCAAGAAAAGTGGACCACGAAGGAAGTTTCCAGAGTGTCAAAATTGTCAGTGAGCCGGAAAGGAAGAAACTAATTTTATCCCCTTTTGCTACCCTTCACTCCTACCAATCCCATAGAAAAACTATATAAGAAGACCTCTCCATCAAAGAAAGGACAAGCTCATAGACAATAGAGGGGACACAAACACAAGGCCTCTACATAGTGTGTAGAGGGGGGAGTCCCTTCTAGCTTCTCCAAGGGGTGGATGGCAGATTGAAGCATGGAATTGGGAGTTGTGTGAAGGAGGAGTGGGTTAGGCACTTGACTACAATAGGTGGAGTTGAGCAAGGGTAGATTCAACTGCCTCCCTTATAAGTTCCCAAGTTCATAGGCTGAAAAAATATCTTCCTTTTCTTGCACAGTAGTGAGTTGGAACTCTCCCCCTCAATTGTCCATCTCTTTATGTTATGCTATTGTGTCTTGTCCATGTAATTATTCATCATATTATCTTGTATTGGAAGAAGTGTCCTATTCTTGTCTATGTAATAGTTTTATTTCAAGTCATTGTTTGTTCTTATTAGAATGGTTTTTCTACAAATAAGCTGGTACTATCTCATGTGATATTTTTCTTGAAGGATTCCTAGAACCAATGATGTTCTAAATCTTCAATAAGGTGCACAACCAACCAACTCCTAATTTTCTTATGTGTGCTTGAGAAGTAATAAGGTATACTTCCCTAAGGAGAACCCCCTTGAGTAGAAGGTGCCCTAGGATATTAATCATTCTGTTGATATATTTAGGTAGTGATGTGTGTGAACACTCTAGGACATTGTTGGGCACTTTTTTCCCTCTCTAGGAGGTTTTTTTCCTAGGCTTGTATATACGCCTATTGCCCTAACAAGATACTTATCTTTGTACATTCTAGTGGTAATACATTCAGTATTGTGTGTTGTGCTCCAAGCTTCTTCTTCTTCGTTGTGTTGTTCGTGTGCTTCCGCAGACATCTAACTCCAACAATTGGTATCAGAGCAGGTCGCTGCTTCATCAAGGGCATTGTCTACACCTCTCCAGTTGCAGTATCAAAATCGTATGAAATTTGATAAGCATACTCAGGGTGTTTCAGAGATCAAAACTGCTTCGCTCTGTGTTGAAAAAATCACGATCTGAGCTCGTTTCGGCCTCCATATGCACAATCACAATGTTTGTGGAGGCTATTTCATCTTTTTGTGCCAAAGGTATATACGACTTTTAGTTCTTCAATATAAGCATCTTGAAGTCTGCTATTTAGCAGAATTCGTCTAGGCAGTTTGTTCAACTTTTTGAGATATAGTCAATTTTTTGCATGAAGGTATTTTAGTCACTAGCCATGGCTGAAAGCAGTGATGTATTCCATATGTTGGTTGTTGAGGATAAGTTGGATGGGCTTATATATGGGCTTATATGATGCGTCATGTATTGGTCAGAAAAGGACTATGGAATATTGTGGAGGGTGTTGAAAGACATCCTGTTACACCTGCAAATACAGGTACTACAAATATAGGTACTGCAAATACAGGTGTTGGATCTGATGGAGATGGTGTCAAAGATGATGATATTCTATAGATTCATGTTCGTGATGTTGTTTCTATTGCACCTATTGCAGAGCCAATCCATTGGGATGACAAAGATGCTCAAGCACATGCATTGATAGCTTTGTCTATCAAACATGCCATTATTCCTCACGTTTGTTCTTGTAGAACAGCGAAGGATGCTTGGGATAGAATTACCACATTGTACAAGGCTGGGAATGAGGCTCGTGTTGCTTACCTCCGAAAACAATTGGAGAGTTAGCACATGAATGAAGGTGATCCTATGGACAGTTTTCTCACAAAGATCAAGGATTTGAAAGAACAGTTGATTTCTGCTGATGAAGTTATACTAGACAACTCACTTGTGCAGACCGTTCTAAATGGTCTTCCTGACTCATATCATAGTTTTGCTTCTACTCTTTGTTTGATGATGAAAGGCAATCCAAATGCCTTTTCATTTGAGGAGTTAGTCTCTGTTCTCTCGCAAGAAGACGAGTCTAGGCAGAACAGGTCTATTATGCGTGTTATAGATCAAACTTTCCTAGCTAGTCTAAAGGGCAAAGGTAAATGGAGCTCTTCTACTAGTAAGCAGAAATCTGCAAATGCTGCACATTTGAAGAAGGAAGACAAAGATGAGAAGAAATCAAAAAAGCAAAAATTGTTTTGCAAATACTGTAAAGCAAATGATCATGTCATCAAAAGCTATCCAAAATTGGCTGCTAAAGAGGCAAAGAAGAAAGAGGCCGAAATGGTTGTGTTTGACCCATCTTCTCATGAGTAGTGCATGTCTCTAGTAAACTCGGATGTTTGGTACTTTGATAGTGGGGTGACCAAACATATTACCTTGCAGCACAGTTTCTTCTCTTCACTCGAGCCTGCCCATATAGGGAATACTAATACATGCACCAAAAACTCCTCCTATCCTGTTATGGGAGTTGGTAAGATCATTTTGACTACAACTAATGGTAGTTCTTTCACTTTGTCAGATGCTTTGTTTGAGCCACAGATCAAGAAAAATTTGTTATCAGTTTTTTGCATTAGCCAAGATTGGCTTGGTTGTGAAATTTCTTGATGATAGATGTACAGTTCATGATCTGTCAAATGGCGACATCATTATTGCTTCTGGTATTTTATGTTGTGGGTTGTATAAGCTCATAGACTATGAAAGATCTATAAATGATTTGGCATATGCAGTAATTGATTCTCAGGTTATGTCAGATGCAAAGCTTTGGCATGCACGCTTTGGTCATCTGAATTTTGGTAGTTTGCTACATGTGCAAAAATCTGAAATGGTGTCCTCTTTGCCCAAACTTGAGGCACCCGGTAAACATGTATGTGAAGGCTGTATTTTGGAAAAATTGCAATGTTCTTCCTTTCCAAAAGATGGTTCCGTTCGAGCTACTCAGAAATTACAGCTTGTACATAGTGATGTCTGTGGTCCTATGTAGACACCTTCTTTTGGGAACTATCTTTACTTCATGACTTTCATCGATGATTTTTCCAGGGATGCATGGGTATATCCATTGAAGGCAAAGTCCAAAGTGTTTATGTGCTTCAAATAGTTTTTGGTTTTGGCTGAAAATCTGTCATCATGTAAAATGGGCACCCTCCATTCTAATCAAGGGGGGGAATATATGTCTTCTTACTTTAATGCATTTCTGGTTGAACGTGGGATAAAACATCAGTGTACAATGTCGTATACACCTCAACAAAATGGATTTGCTGAATGAAAGAACAGGTCACTCATGGAGATGGCGAGGTGTATGGTCAAGAGGCAGGCTTTACCACATAGTTTCTGGCTTGAGGCTGTTATGTGTGCAGCATATGTACTCAACAGGTGTCCCACTAAAGCATTGTAGTCTGTCACTCCATATGAGTCTTGGCATGGTCGCAAGCCATCTGTTGCTCATCTACATGTTTTCGATTGTTTGGCATATGCATTAGTGCCTGAACAACATCACAGAAAGTTGGATGATACAGGAGTAAAATGTATTTTTGTTAGGTACAATTCTGAAAGTAAAGGTTATCATCTATATCATCCACACAGTAAACACATTCTGGTTAGCGATGATGTTGTTTTTGTGGAAGATGCTATTCGACCATTGCTTTCATGTACTAAGGAGACATCTGTTAGCTCCAAAGACATGTATGATACTTTGCTGGCTCTTTTTACATGTGGACAGTGTACTGCTGGTCCTAATGACGCAACTTCTCAACCTTTGCAGGTTTCATGTGATGATGTAGATCATTCCATTTTTTATGTAGATTTACATGATCCACTTGTTGATGAGAGAGTTGATATTGAGCAGACAAAGACTATGCCAAAATGGCTAGTGCAGACCTTGCGTGATAGCAAATTAGATGCAGCTTTGTCATATCGTACTCAGTGAGGCTCTCATAGTGCCTCTTTTGCATCAGATTGCTATGATATGGCTGCCTCTAGTCTCTATGATGAGACTGAACCTGTTTCGTTTGATGAAGCACAAAATTCTAAACATTGGATGGATGCAATGCAATCTAAATATGATGCTATCATGAAAAATGGTACCTAGTCTTTATGTTACTTGCCTCCTGGCAAGAAGGCCATTGGCACTAAGTGGGTATACAAGTTGAAGCGTAAACCTGATGGAATAGTTGACAGGTATAAAGCTAGGCTTGTTGCAAAGGGTTATGCATAGGAAAGAGGCATTGATTTTGATGAAACCTTTGCTCCTACTTGCCGAATGCATAATATTCGTAGCATCTGTGCACTTGCAGCTCATCATGGTTGGAATGTACATTAGTTGGACATTAAAATCGCATTTCTGAATGGTGACTTGCATGAAGAAGTGTATGTTATCCAGTCATGTGGCTTTGTGTAGAAAGTGCATGAAAACGAGGTGTGCAGGTTAAAGAAGGCATTATATGGTTTAAAGCAAGCACCACGTGCTTGGTATGAAAAGATACATGCCTATCTCATTGCATGTGGTTTTGAGAACAGTCCAACTGAAAGCACCTTATATGCTAAGCGTGGTAATTATATGATTCTGATCATTGTGGTGTATGTTGATGACATGCTGCTCAATTGTCCTCATGACATGCATATTGCTGATTTTAAGGCTGATTTGCATGCCCCATTTGAGATGTCTGATTCGGGGCATATGCATCACTACTTGGGCATTCAGTTTATGCAAGTTGATGGTGGATTGGCCTTGTGTCAAACGAAATATATTGACACATTATTGTAGTGTTTTGTCCTTGAAGACTATAAGCCTATTGCCACTCCTATGGAGACAGGTTTACGATTGAGTCTTCATGATGTTTGATATGCATTTGATGTTGTTCTCTATCAACAAGTTGTTGGATGCTTGATTTACTTATGCATTACTTGGCCAGATATTCAATTTGTTGTCTCACAAAAGTGTCGCGGAGATATCTAAACACACGTTTCACCACTTGCCAATGCTTAGTGCCAGGGCTATGCATGAATCGACTCAACTGGGAAACTGCATACTGTATATCCGGCCTTGTGTTGCATGCATATGTAAGACATCCCACAACTTGCTGATAAAGAGAAGTGTCAAATGTATCACTGGAATCCTCAATGGAGAACCTGAATCCTGTCTCAACTAGTGTGGAAATTGGCTTGCAATCCTCAAAGTCAAAACGTTGAAGTAGTTTTTGAACATACTTTGTTGGATGCATAACAATTCCCCCCTCAATGGATACAAACTAGATGCCAAGATAGTAGCTCAAAAGGCCAAGATAAGTGGCATCAAAAGTATGTTGCAAATCAGCCATAAGAATGTCAAGTTTTGCATCACATGACTCAGTCAAGAGTATGTCATCGACATTAAGAACAAGCACTATAAGATCAGCCCCATTTTTGCGTACATAGAGTGTGCTTTCAATCGGACTACATGTGAAGCCAAGAGCAATCAAGTTGTGTACCTAAGTCACGAGGTCTTAGGGACTTGTGTCAAAGAGACTAAATCTCATTTGCCCCACAAGTGTCTATAGTGGTGGATTGACACACGCTTAATTATCAATCCAAACAACCACATGAACCAAGTGTATGAGGACGTGTGCACACATGATGGAAAGTGAAGTGTCTCAGCTATAATGCACGTGAAAAGACTAACCTACCTCTCCAACTCACTAAATCTTTGAAAATGTCTGTCGTGATACCACTTATATAAATAAGCACAAATTCAAATGTTTCTTCCAGTTCTGAACTCCGAATATGGCCAATAGCAGGTTCTTTCGAAGCTCTCGATGAGACGCATCTATTGGTGTATTTTCACTCGAATCTGACAAATGCTCTTCAAGTTATGGCCAAAATAGTGAATGGCGAGAAACACCTACACTCAATCTACAACTTGTATTGGCTCACACACACACTATAGTAGTTCAAAAGTGATGGGGAGGGATAGACAACAGTCCTAACACACATTCCAAACATCACACACACACAAAAGATCATGGAGAAGATGAAAATCAGCAGGGAAGAAGCAAATTCGAAATTTCAGTTCTCCTCCTTCACAATGGCAAAAAGTCTTTACAAAGAGTCACAAAGTGACTTATATACATGTGCCCTAAAAATGTTCCTTTCGCACATGAGACCGGCACTTTATTGAATAATCTCTAACTTCCTACTATCTTACAAGAAGTATGTTACAATGATTTGGGATTTATGCATATAGAGGACTCCTCTAGTGCATCTACATAGCTTCGAGGGAATTTCCTAGGATTTTGAAGAAGAAATTTATGTCCATTAATTTGAAAATTTTGGGGCTCCTCTTTGTGCCTCTTTTTCTCTGCCACACTCTCCCCGTCCTTGTCTCTATCATCCCTTGATAGGCTTTGCTTTTCATCTGCAGCTTGTCTATGGCTCCTGAATACACGCACCTAGTGGTCGAAGAAGCAATAGGGATCCTGTTGACCCGAAAATCATCCGATCTCGCTTGGATTTACGCGTGATATAACCTTGGTGGGGATTTGTTTTTTCAAAGAAAAATATGTATTTGCACAAATATTCTTGGGGATTTTGTTTTTATGAATGTACAGGAGACTTAAAGGAGATGGCAGTGGAGTAAAAGGGAATTAATCCCTCTTGGTAGAGGGGATATGCCCCATGAAAGTTCACATGTGTGGCTGTTTGCAGCAATCTTTTGGGGAAAAAGGAAAAATACACGGTTTTCGGGGGGGAGCTCTCTCGCTCATGGGGATGCATAAGTAGAATAACAATCATTTAGTTTGAAACCCCCTCTTGTTGGTATTGTGCAGGCACGCATTGGAGAGGAGCATTGGTGACAGAGCTTGGTGAAGCTCTCCTGGCAGAGGAGGAACGAAGACATCCGAAGGGCGGCTGGGCATTTTTTGGGGGAGTAGGAGGAAGCATCCGGGGTCGGAAAAAGAGAAAACGGAGGGGTTGCATGTGTGTGTGTGATCATTGGGCCGCAAGGAGAGCTCTCGGAGGGCATAAGACCAAGAAAACAAGGAAGCGAGGTTGTCTGGAGGTCCACAGGGGACGAATATACCAAAGGAGAGTTCTTCAACTGATTTGTGGTGGGAATGCTCTTGACGTGCAGGTGAAGGAGAAGACAAGGGAGTATCCTACGAAGGCACACGGTACTGGAGGGAGCTTAGCAAAAGTTTTTTCTTGGTTTTTCTTCTTTGGAGACACGCAAAATGATAGGAGGCTCATTGGGGACGTACGAGAAAATGGCAAGAAGAAGGGAGGGGAAGTTTCTCTTTTCTGCGAGCGGTCCTTAGACGAAAGACAATTAGCTTCCAGTTATCCTGCAAGTGAATGCGGACAGAAGGGGGGCTCTTGAGGGGGTTGAAGGAGACAACGCAGAACGGTGGAGAGGGAGAACTTTGGTTCCTGAGGGCACTGCACATATCATAAGGAAGGAGCAGAGTTTTAATGGGGATAGTTTTTCTCTTTTTCCTCGGTTCTTGGGGGATAAAAGGTCGAATATGAAGAGCAGCAGCCGTTGTTCACTTCTGTTTTGTTTCCTCAAGGACACAGTGTGAAGAAGGGCTCGCATGAATTGGTGCTTGAAAAGCGGAAGTTGGAGAACAAGAAGTGTGTATATTTACACAAAGGAGGGGGCTTGGTTTTGAGGGTAATGTGCGTCTTCATGGCATGGGAGGAAGCAAGCACTGAAGTTCATCTGTAGCAGCAGCTTCATCCATGAGCAAGTAAACGTATGCAGAAGTATAAAAAAAAAGGAGCCCATAAAGCATGTATCAGGATGGTCGCAAAATAGGTTATCATGAGGGAAATCCATTGATAGAGTTAGAGTTTCGTTGGAAACTGATCTGCACGCATATTCAAGGTCAAATCAACATGGCCAAGCTCGAAGTACTATTCTTGGTGATTTGAATGATGAAGCGCTCTTCCAATTGTCCAGACTGAGGCTTAGATGAGTTAGATTAGAGGCCCTACAGAAAGGAAGAACACATGAGTACCAGGTCCGACAGGTTAGTGGAAGAAGAAAGGAGCCCATATTAGTTTGGGGAAAGGGAAAAAGTAGGCAACATTAAAAGGAATGAGCACATTGAGCGGAGATGAAAGGAAAACTTGCGGGATTGAAGTGAGAAACAGGACCATAGGCGGCAGACCTCTTCCATCAAGTACTGAATTTATATTGCAATTGCTAGGAGTGATCTCGGGCATGATAAATTTGGCTGGCAGCTTAGTAAACAGTTGACGGAGATCTTTTGCAACAGAGTTGGGCCGTAAGGGGGAGATGGGGGATTCCTTTCTTGTGATAGACTTTGCTTGGTGAAGGACAAGATGGAGGGTAAGACTAGCGTATGATGTGATGCCTATAGTTGTTGATCTACAACAGAGCAATGTCTGTGATGGGGAGCATTGAGGACAAATTGTGTGAGTGGAGATAAGCCATGAACACCAAAAAGCTTCACAAGTTTGTATGTTGGCAGTAACAGCAAAGGGTTTCTTCCCGAAGAGGCTGAGGAAAAGGCAATACTCTACATTTCCATCAAGGGAAATGTGCCTTGTGAGATAGGAGTTATCGGAGGAGGGAAGAAGGAGATGAGGTTTAGGAAGTACATAGAGGATATGTGGTTCCCCGTTTTTTGTTGGTGTTGGTCTGGAGGCAGAGAAAATTTTAATGGAGGTTGGATTTCCAAGTGAGACAACAGCGAATGGGAGAGGTAGCAAAAATTTTGGCTGATCAAAGGAGCACCCTGGAAACCTTGATGCTGAATACAAACTTGAACGAGTGGAGAACGTAGAGGGAGGGGCATTGGAAGGAGAGATTAGTGGGATGGTTGGAGAAGAGTATGAATTTGTGGAGATCAAAAGCATACATACATGTGCAAACCTCGTATGAGATAAGTGTGGTCCTATTCTTTAATTTTGAATGATTTCCTACCACAAATACGAAGAATTCAATCAAGGCGATACCTGATCGTATGATATGTGAAAGAATACATGTGAGAGTCACATATACAAGTCTGCAGATTGCATTTGGACATAGGTAAGCTGATACGTTTTTATGTGGTGAAGCTGCGCAAATATGTTAACATATGCTCATTAAGATATATGTATCGTGTGAAAAAAAATGAGGGCTGGTGTGGGAAATAATGGGAGGAATGGAAAGAGAGCAACAAGGGAGTAGGAAACAAAGTGAGGTGAGAGTCTACATAAGAAATCCAATGAGTGGATGAAGCTTGTCTGAGAAAGCATACACGAGTATAAACAAGAAAACCTTACGGAAATAATCATACTCGAGGAAGATGAAAACATAAAAATGGCTTTATGAGGACCAATGAGCTTGGATCTCTATGGCAGTTTCGCTAGGGGAATCCATCGTGAGTTAATTTGGACATCATTGTGGTTTGAGAGCGAAATAAGCTTGGCAATTTAAGAGAAATAGAACCAAGATAGTTGAATATAGGTGCAATTATTTGCACATTCTACAGGCTCAAGACCTTATCCATTTGGCGATCCTACTGGGGAGTTGGCTTGGCACTCCTCATAGAGTCGTGCCACGAGTAAGCATGGTGCCCCAATTGTGCGGCACAACCTGTCGGCCCAGATTGAGTGCATTGGTCTAGGTAGAGAGATGGCGCAAAGTACGCAAGTTGTAGATGTTCGAGAAATTAGCTCGAGAATGATGACTCCGAGAGGGATTAGAAGTCGAAGCGGATTTGGGCACCCAATGAGAAATCGTGCATATGAATGTCATCGGGTTGGCCCAATCTCGAATTACATTCGGTGTTGGTGTTGTGAGAAGATAGGGCACATCACAAAATTTCGCCCTCGTGTGTCTAGTCCATTGGACTTTGTTCCTGCATGCACAGATTGTGGAGAGAAAAGGTTGTGTGAGCACGTGTGTCGCGCAAAGGATGTTCTCGTTGAGGAGGTCGTGGCAAAAGAGGTTAGTCCGCAGGTTGCGACCTTTTATGTGAAAGCCGAAGATAACGAGAGTTCATTGGCAAGCATACAACATCAGTTGGAATGTCTACGAGAAGAGCGAGATAACGAGAGGATCAAAATAGAAAAATTAGAGGAAACTCAAGTGAAAATTACCGAGGTCTTAGGAGCTTGGGAAAAGCAAGTACGAGCATTGGAAAGTGAAAACAAGGAGTTGAAAAGGGTGAACAAAAGCTTGAGGAAAGACCTTGTGAGGCCTCAGAGTGAAAACTTGAGCTTGGACCTGAAATCCGGCTTGATGATAGGCGACTGCTTGGGAGTTGCGATCGAAGAGGATTTCGAGAGAGATGAGGAGAACCTGATAAAGAGACTTGAGCAAATAGAGAAAGAAATGGAAAGAGTGCAAAGTTTGATCGTTAAATATAGTGATCAAGCGGGTAGAGTCGGTGAGAATGTCCACCTGGAGTTAGAAAGGATGCAACGTGCCCAAGCAGAGAGTGATGAGAAAGTGAGACGTGTAGAGAAAGAGAATGCAAAGCTGAGTAGCAAGCTCGGTAGGTGGATGAATCAGAAAGATGACGAGATGCGAGGGCAATTGGAGGACCCGAGAGCGGGGAAAATGGAGGAAGAGCTCAAAGCGGTGTTGGATAGGTTGGATACGTTCGGAGCAGAGTTAGAAAGGATGAAGAATGAATTGTCGAAGAAGGTAGAAGATCTAGATGTAGAAAATATGAATAGGATTTGGGAGGAAAGATCGATTAGAGAGGAAGTCGAGAAGTTGACTGCTCGAGTTGAGAAGAGGGAGGATATTCCCCTTGGATCTGAAAAAATGATGAGAGATTTAGACAAAAAGATGGAGCAAATATGGAATCAGTTCCGAAGCATTGACTCTGACATGTTCCAATATCATAGTGATATTGAGCACAACAAACAAGGATTAAGAGAACTAGTGGTGAGGCTTGAGGCACTAAGGGGCACAACGGGCAATGGTAGTTTTCCAAGTCATCTATCAGGTCAGGTGGAACCTCTGTGAGGCAGAGGTTGGAGGTGAGGAAGGAATAGAGGATGCGATGGATGCCGGTGAGGACGGCTTGGGTCTGATTAGGGTTTGCTTTGCGGATTGCGAGTCAGAGATGTGAGGATGGGTGGACCAAGTCTGTTGTACGCTTAGGAATGAAGTGGCATTTTTCGAAGTTTTCAGGTCGGCAAAGTAATTAGTGTGTGCGGGTTTCGAGAGAAAAAGTTGACCATGGCATTAGTAGTCGGATTTTGGCTTGAGTAGCGGCAGAGAGGAGATGTGTCTCATCGGGATGTCCACGGGGGGATATATGTGTGTGTTGTGATCGAGATGGTTGGGAAAAGATCCTTTCTTTTGTCTCCTAATTCTCGAGATGCGGGAATGAAAAAAAAAAGGAAAAAATATATATGTATGTGTATGTGTGCGTGTGGCTACGCGCCTATGTGGGCCGATAGGTGGGTGGACCCACTTTGGCTGGGTGGTCAAAGCCACGAACCGACGTTGGTGTTGCATAGGGCTAGTCATCTGTGTGTCGTGCGCTGCGTTGGGCTGGTAGATGGGTGGAACAAACCTGACCAGGTGGTCAGGGCCACGAGTCGCATCCAGCTTCGGCGTAGGCCGTCAAGTGTGAGTAAATATGTGAAAAAATGAAAAAAAAAAAAAAAGAAAAATGTGGGAAAAAAAAAGGAGAAATTCCTCGCTCGAGGGGGGACAGAAGAGAGGTGAGAGAGCATGATGCTCAGATGGGAGTATGTGTTTGTGTTTGTGGGGATTTGGGGGAATGTGTGGACTCCTGATGAGGCATGTCGAATCGAAGCTTAAGCTCGGCTAGGGTTTTGGCTACGATGTGTTTGTGGAAGACTTGGACTTGAGGGATCCAATCGTGCTAGTTGCATTGTTCGTTTGCAAACCTTCGGGAAGTGTTCAGTTTGGCTCTTAGGTGGTGCAACGACTTGTGAAGTCCGGAATCACATTGATGACGAGCGGTCTTGTCGAGGTGACCCGACGTTAGATTTGAGAGGTCTTTGCCGTATATTTGTCAACTTAGAGAGGTGGGTGGTGACCTAGCATAGGATCTAGTTGATGAGCAAGCAAAAACGAGAGATAGATAGGAAGGCAAGTGGGAATAGGACATCCTAGGTTGAAGAGGCATGAAAAATAGGTGAGAGGACTCGATGAGAAATGGAAGAAGAATCAGGGAGGTGGCAATATAAGCGGGTAGGGCATCAAAAAAAAAAAAAAGGAATTTTAGAATGGTACTTGCTCACATATATATGTTATGTGTGGAAAATGTGTTGAGTATGCATCTAAAATAAAGATTCATGACGAGTTGAATGAATAGTCAAGAAGAGTGATGAATGTGGACATGTCTTCTGCTTGCATGTATATTGTGTGTGTCGAGCTTGCATGTGCGATGAGGATGTGTAATGTGATTTTCGGATGTGTGCTTTCTCTTTCCATTTTGGTTGTAGATGTTGTTATTGTGGTTTAATGAAGAAAGGATCTAAAATGTTTGATGAGTTTGTAGACAGGTGGACATGGTGCTTAAGATGCGAGAAAATGGACAAAGTTGGTAAGTGAAGTGACTGGTTTTTGATGATTAATGGATGTTGATTTAGTGTGGTTGTAGGAACGCCAATGGAAAGAGATAGAATAAATATGAGGTATGTGAATGTGCATTGATGTATTGTCGATGACTTGAATGGTTTGAGTGCAGGTACTAATTGGCTCGTCAGGGACGACTTCGCAAGTAGAAGGGGGGAACATGTTGACCCGAAAATCATCCGATCTCGCTTGGATTTATGCGTGATATAACCTTGGTGGGGATTTGTTTTTTCAAAGAAAAATATGTATTTCAGCAAATATTCTTGGGGATTTTGTTTTTATGAATGTGCAGGAGACTTAAAGGAGATGGTAGTGGAGTAAAAGGGAATTAATCCCTCTTGGTAGAGGGGATATGCCCCATGAAAGTTCACATGTGTGGCTGTCTGCAGCAATCTTTTGGGGAAAAAGGAAAAATACATGGTTTTTGGGGGGGGAGCTCTCTCGCTTGTGGGGATGCATAAGTAGAATAACAATTGTTTAGTTTGAAACCCCCTCTTGTTGGTATTGTGTAGGCACGCATTGGAGAGGAGCATTGGTGACAGAGCTTGGTGAAGCTCTCCTGGCAGAGGAGGAACGAAGACATCCGAAGGGGGGCGGCTGGGCATTTTTTGGGGGAGTAGGAGGAAGCATCTGGGGTCAGCAAAAGAGAAAACGGAGGGGTTGCATGTGTGTGTGTGATCATTGGGCCGCAAGGAGAGCTCCCGGAGGGCACAAGACCAAGACAACAAGGAAGGGAGGTTGTCTGGAGGTCTGCAGGGGACGAATATACCGAAGGAGAGTTCTTCAACTGATTTGTGGTGGGAATGCTCTTGACCTGCAGGTGAAGGAGAAGACAAGGGAGTATCCTACGAAGGCACACGGTACTGGAGGGAGCTTAGCAGAAGTTTTTTCTTGGTTTTTCTTCTTTGGAGACACGCAAAACGATAGGAGGCTCGTTGGGGATGTACGAGAAAATGGCAAGAAGAAGGGAGGGGAGGTTTTTCTTTTCTGGGAGCGGTCCTCAGAAGAAAGACAATTAGCTTCCAGTTATCCTGCAAGTGAATGCGGACAGAAGGGGGGCTCTTGAGGGGGTTGAAGGAGACAACGCAGAACGGTGGAGAGGGAGAACTTTGGTTCCTGAGGGCACTACACATATCATAAGGAAGGAGCGGAGTTTTGTTGGGGATTTTTTTTCTCTTTTTCCTCGGTTCTTGGGGGATAAAGGGTCGAATATGAAGAGCAGCAGCCGTTGTTCACTTTTGTTTTGTTTCCTCAAGGACACAGTGTGAAGAAGGGCTCGCATGAATTGGTGCTTGAAAAGCGGAAGTTGGAGAACAAGAAGTGTGTATTTCTACACAAAGGAGGGGGCTTGGTTTTGAGGGTAATGTGCGTCTTCATGGCATGGGAGGAAGCAAGCACTGAAGTTCGTCTGTAGCAGCAGCTTCATCCATGAGCAAGTAAACGTATGCAGAGGTATAAAAAAAAGGGAGCCCATAAAGCATGTATCAGGATGGTCGCAAAATAGGTTATCATGAGGGAAATCCATTGATAGAGTTAGAGTTTCGTTGGAAACTGATCTGCACACATATTCAAGGTCAAATCAACATGGCCAAGCTCGAAGTACTATTCTTGGTAATTTGAATGATGAAGCGCTCTTCCAATTGTCCAGACTGAGGCTTAGATGAGTTCTAAGGTGCCGTCTTCTGACAAGGACTGATGATAAACGAGGTAATGTATAGCTAGCTTTTCAATGGTGCAAAATGTTCATGGGTACAATAGCATATGTTTCTCTTGCACAAATGTTGTCCCTTGAATCGATTGAAATTCTTGATCCCGCTGGAGAAATTCTCTTTTCATTACTGTGCCAGTTTTTTAGTCATTAAGAAACCTACCAGCCATTAAATATAAGCTAAGTGCATGTCTTAAGAGGGAATTTCATAGAAATCCCATCGATTGTTTTCACTTTATTATGTTCTCATGGTGTGGTTTTTTTGGGGACAGAGAGCCGTTTGCTATTTATGGAATCTTTAACAAAAGAGAAATTCCGTGAGAAGGGAAGCTGAGTGATTATGTGCACAAATGTTCCTGTATGGGTGTGACTAAGGGGGAGGGGGTGTGTTTCTTACGCTGTCTTCTTCGTTCTGATGAGGGAAGGAAAGGAGTTACTAGATTAGAGGCCCTACAGAAAGGAAGAACACATGAGTACCAGGTCCGACAGGTTAATGGAAGAAGAAAGGAGCCCATATTAGTTTGGGAAAAGGGAAAAAGTAGGCAACATTAAAAGGAATGAGCACATTGAGCGGAGATGAAAGGAAAACTTGCGGGATTGAAGTGAGAAACATGACCATAGGCGGCAGACCTATTCCATCAAGTACTGACTTTATATTGCAACTGCTAGGAGTGATCTCGGGCAATAGAGTTGGGCCGTAAGGGGGAGATTGGGGATTCCTTTCTTGTGATAGACTTCGCTTGGTGAAGGACAAGATGGAGGGTAAGACTAGCGTATGATGTGATGCCTATAGTTGTTGATCTACAACAGAGCAATGTCTGTGATGGGGAGCATTGAGGACAAATTGTGTGAGTGGAGATAAGCCATGAACACCGAAAAGCTTCACAAGTTTGTATGTTGGCAGTAACAGCAAAGGGTTTCTTCCCGAAGACGTTGAGGAAAAGGCAATACTCTACATTTCCATCAAGGGAAATGTGCCTTGTGAGATAGGAGTTATTGGAGGAGGGAAGAAGGAGATGAGGTTTAGGAAGTACATAGAGGATATGTGGTTCCCCGTCTTTTGTTGGTGTTGGTCTGGAGGCAGAGAAGATTTTAATGGAGGTTGGATTTCCAAGTGAGACAACAGCGAATGGGAGAGGTAGCAAAAATTTTGGCTGATCAAAGGAGCACCCTGGAAACCTTGATGCTGAAGACAAACTTGAATGAGTGGAGAACGTAGAGGGAGGGGCATTGGAAGGAGAGATTAGTGGGATGGTTGGAGAAGAGTATGAATTTGTGGAGATCAAAAGCATACATACATGTGCAAACCTCGTATGAGATAAGTGTGGTCCTATTCTTTAATTTTGAATGATTTCCTACCACAAATACGAAGAATTCAATCAAGGCGATACCTGATCATATGATATGTGAAAGAATACATGTGAGAGTCACATATACAAGTCTGCAGATTTTATTTGGACATAGGTAAGCTTATACATTTTTATGTGGTGAAGCTGCGCAAATATGTTAACATATGCTCATTAATATATATGTATCGTGTAAAAAAAATGAGGGGTGGTGTGGGAAAAAATGGGAGGAATGGAAAGAGAGCAACAAGGGAGTAGGAAACAAAGTGAGGTGAGAGTCTACATAAGAAATCCAATGAGTGGATGAAGCTTGTCTGAGAAAGCATACACGAGTATAAACAAGAAAACCTTACGAAAATAATCATACTCGAGGAAGATGAAAACATAAAAATGGCTTTATGAGGACCAATGAGCTTGGATCTCGATGGCAATTTCGCTAGGGGAATCCACCATGAGTCAATTTCGACATCATTGTGGCTTGAGAGCAAAATAAGCTTGGCAATTTAAGAGAAATAGAACCAAGATAGTTGAATATAGGTGCAATTATTTTCACATTCTACGGGCTCAAGACCTTATCCAGAGACAGAAGAAGAAGAAGCAAACGAGGAGTATGATCAAGAATATGATGAACTTTCAGAACTAGCAAGTGCCCCTGCATACTCGCCCCAAATAAAAAGATTATACGAAACCATGAAGCGAGTCCAAGAACAACACAAACTATCACTCGAGACAAGAAAGATGATCATGAGCCAAATGTTAGCCGAGGAAGGTGTCGATGACATGTTTATTGAGTCAATGAACCTGCACGCTGACGCGGTAGGTTTAGATGAGGTTATTCATGTAGCCATGGCTTATATTCATCGATTTGAGAAACGAGTGCCTACTCGTCCCATGCGATCTGGCAAACAAATCCACATCAATGTATCAGAACCAGGAGGTAACACACAAACAGAAGCACATCAGGCGGAACCACTCTCACCACCCACCTCACCTCTCACTACACAAGTCACCTCACCACCTGGCACTACCACGCCTATTTCTGCCATTACCACAGTCGTCATGGGAATTCCTCTCTCTCCCGGCATCCAATTCGAAGGAGTTACCATGCCCACTTTCACAACACTCTTCACAAATATCACATCCACCCCACCCACTATCCCCATCTACACAGTCACACACACGTTCGACACAATGGAAACATCACCAGCCACAACACCACTCCCTCCCCCCACGCAGCCTCAATCTCCCATATCCCCTCCACCTACCTCACTACTTGATCCCACAGCATTCACAACTCCCTTCCCCTTCCCCATTCCCCCTGCATCTTCATCTTTCCTTGCATCGTTTAATGTAAATAGTATATTCATGGCATTACATCAATGTGTGTATCAACTTCAGAGTGAGTATCAGGCTCTTGAAGATCGTCATCATCATTTGACTACGAATCATCAACAACTACAGAGACGGCTTACAATTATAGAAGAAGAAAATGCAGACCTCAATCAACGTTACACCACACTCGAGCAAGCTCATCAAACCCTCTTGGAGACACCCCAACCATCACAAGTGCTAGGTGTCAAACAACTCAAAGCTTTGCTAGAAGTCTACCAAGCAGATAATCTAAGAGTCCGGCGTAATTTGACTCTACTCAGAAAACACATGGCTACCGCACTTGAAGAAAAAAAGCGTCTGTAGAAGCAAAATGAAGAAAACTTGGAAGCTGCCATGGAAGGCTCTCCCCATGAAATCGACTCAAAACAATTCAAAGAAGTCCCCTCAGACACAATGAAGACAATCTTGGAAAGCTATGCAGATCTATTAGAAGCACATGACGATTTGGAAAAGGAACGGGATGCACTATGCCGCCAGCTCAGGGAACAGGAGGCACAACCCAAAGTTATAGAAACAACCACGACTTTGGAGGAAGTAAAGGCATTAACATAGCAGGTGGCAGAATTGCAGAAGAAGTTACTGGAATATGAAAGACAGCCCTCTCCAGTTGTAGAACCAGAGCCAGATGAATTGGTACCCATTGAGGTAGACGAATCGTATGAGGAACCATATGTTCCTATGCCGATGCCAAGAGGTCAGCAAACCTCAGAAGGAATGGATACCTTGGAAGTCGAAGTACCCGAATGGATCCAGACACTCGAAAAGACAGCGAAAACCCATGAAGATCGAGTGGCAATCCAAATCCAATCAATGGCAAAATTAGAAGACACCATCATAAAGTCAAAGTATTTCCGCAATATGTCTCATCATAGATGGATAGGCACCAATGACGATTAGTATGTGCCATACTGTGTACTCCTGGCAGATTACAACGCAGAGATTCAACGATGATGTGGCAAGGCCCCAACCTTTGCCACACAATTTGGGCCCGATGATATCCCAGAGAGTGATAAAAAAGGATCCATTCATCAACCTACCTGGAGGATCCATCTTCTTGAGACCTATCCCGAGATGGTTCGTACTTGGACTAACATGCCACTCTTTATTAAATATAATCCTTGTTATGTTCCATTCTTCCGTAGATGCACCTGGCCCGAATTTACCATTGCTGTAAAGAACGTCAAAGGTTGTGCAAAGTGGTTAAATTATGTCTATCTAGCACCTCCACAAGGACCTCCTACTGTTGCTTACATGATTTCTACAATCTGTCACTGGAGCATTCGCCTACGGAACACACGTGATGTGATGGCATAGATGTGCATGAAGATCTTCGAATTAATGCTCATCACATTCAGGACATTCAAGAATATCAAGGACCCCCACTTTTCAGGAGTTGACTTCATTGCAGGAAACCAAGATCTGGTATATGACATGAGCACTACCCCCTCAATAAAGGTAGTATATGCCTGGCACGCAAGAATAAAATACCTCCCAGCATGCTTCAAGCAGACCTTCGAGGAGATGTTCATCACGGGGTTTTGGGAATATCACTCAGAAATATTTGTACCCAAGCCCTCACATCTCCTCCAACTATTCGCTGTGGAGAGGACCATCTACTCAGATCAAGTGCGGGTGCCCCATCCAGACGTCCCAGGTCCAGTCGATTGGGATGCATTGTTAACAGTCCTAGCACGGGGGCTACGATTAGAAGAACACCACCTTGCTTCTGATGTGGTTCAATATTATGTCCAACGCACAGCTAGACAAGGGTCTGTCAGAGATGACAGACGCGAGAGAGAGGGGGGGGGTGTTGGCAGTAGTCAAGGAACTGAAGGACTTACAAGACAAGGAAGCCTACGAAGGGAGTCGGAGCGAAGAGAAAGCACAAGCAGACACAGTAGTCAAAGAAGATCTCGCAAGTAGGCCATTTAAATTTTTCATGCATCAAGGAGTTGGGCACACAAGAAGAAGGAGCAAGTAGGGAGCTCCAGGATATGTATGTCAAAATGTTAAAAGAAATCCCTACAAAATAGTGATTTTCATCACTAAAAACCCTTGTAAATACCATTTCATATTTTTGTAGCTCCATTTTGTGCAAGCCAAGGAGTCCTTGAGCTTGAGGAGCTTTAGAAGTACCTCCCTATCAGTTTTCACATTTTTTAGACTCCGTTTGAACCTCCAAATAGGCCCTAGAACCTAATTTTTAACTAGGCCGGACACTAGGTCTAGACAGGGCCAAAAGCTAGTGAAAAACTATAAATAGAGCTAGAGAGCTCATTTTTGAGGTTAGCTTCTAATAGAATTGGACTAGTATGAGCATTTTGGAAGTAATCTAAAAGAACTCCATTGCTTCTCTCTCTTTGTCTTACCTTGTGTGCGAGTGTGTGTGTATGTGTGTGCATGTTTGTGTGCTTCTCACTCACGCACTTGTGCCTTCACTTGCTCAAGGTCATCATACCATCCTCACGTCTTCCCGGATTGACATTAAAAGAGGTGCTACTCATCACTGAGCTACACATAGAGAAAGGAAAATGACAAATGCACACAAGAGAGAAAACCCAACTTCTTAGCTCACAAAATGATTACAGAGGGCCAAAGAATCTCCAAATGGATAGTACAGTCGACTAGCATGGCATTCCAAAAATTGGACATAATCAACAGTAGAGTACTAATCAACACAAGGAATACTACAAGGATGAAGAACTTTCTCCAAGAGAAATGCAATAGCTTCACACTAAAAGACTATATCTAAGCCACTCAATCACTTTGTAATGCTAATAGCCAACTCCACTAGGGAGGCCCACACTTTGTATAATCACCATAAACTGACCTCGGCAATAGTGTGCATGTAGCAACAACATGCAAAGAATGGTCAAGAAAATGGCGCTCTAAGACTCAACCTAAGATGAGAGATTATAAACCTAATGCCAATGCTAAAATATGCCATTAATAATGGTCATTCTCAATGAGTGCCAATCATTTGCTTATATAGACTCCAAAGAGGCCAGGAGTGGCCTTGCCAAATCTCAATGTTAACTGAGTACATGCCAAAGTGGTGGCCAAAACTAGAGGAGGCTAATTATGGTTTTGGTAGCCAAGCCCAATTAGGCCCTTCAAATATAGCCTCTGATATTGCGAGGGCTTGAGAGTGGTATTCATTGCATTAAGTCTCGCTCTGGCATTTACTTTCATTTTGCTGAAAAATATGTTCCTTGAAGAGTCCAGAGAGATCAAGACCCTCCAACCTAATCCATTGCATCCAAAGTTCAGCTTCTTTGCATTCTATAAGTAAAGCATTGACATCTCCAGCATGTCCCACCATCAAATATGTCCATGTGATCGCATCTCTTCCATCAAATTGATCAAATAACTCCTGAGCAAATTGAGGAGAGTGCTTCCCCCATAAATATCTCTTTTAACAAGAGTGCTTCCCGCATAAATATCTCTTTTTAGAGTCAATCTCTACATGGATTTTACTTACCATTCTGCATGTCTTTCGGAATGTATGTGTGCATTGGGGCATAGGTAATTATTCTTTATTCTTTTGTAAGGCAAGTGCATGATGTGCCTTGCCACAATCAAGAAAATTCCACCCAAACAAGCATGGCTTGGCTCATTCTTGAGATTCATGAACTTCTTGCTTACGTTTCCATGCTCTTGAGAGCCTACTTTCCATTCCCACCCATAGCATGCTTTGATTATGATTAGACGATGTATATTTATGGGAATCGGACATAGCTACTTCAAGGGAGGGAGTTCATTGGTCAGAAGATGATAGAGCAAAGTGTGAGGGGACTTTCGTGGAGACAAGTATCAAAAGTGTATCACTACTTTTGCATAATCATCACATCAAACAGCGTGAGCATTTACATAGGGTGTAAGCCACCTTTGTTTTTTGATGAATCATACCCAAGGAAGAAGTGAGATCCTTCATATCACCTTTTGTTTTGGAGAGGAAGAGAGCCTCAGGCTCTCAAGAGAAATGTCCATGCTCGCGGATTCGCTAACGCTTGAATGTTGTATGGAGTTGGAGTCGTTGCTGCTAAACATTGTTGACGAAGAGAGGTGTGGGATATGCTATGGAAAAGAGGAGTGGGATGGCGAGGAAGAGGTTGTGCGGGGTTGTGGACATGAGGGGTTGGTTGCGGTTGTGGGGGGGTGGAACAGAGGTCTGGTGAAGGGAGAGAGAGAGAGAGAGAGAGAGAGAGAGAGAGAGAGAGAGGGAGGCACGAAACTGTAGCTACAGGGCTAGGGCTATGCAAGGTGGTGGAGAGAGAGAGAGAGAGAGAGAGAGAACGAGTGAGGCACAAAACTGTAGCTACAGGGCTAGGGCTATGTGAGGTGGTGGAGAGAGAGAGTGAGAGAGAGAGAGAGCGAGAGCGAGAGAGAGAGAGAGAGAGAGAGAGAGAGAGAGAGAGAGAGAGAGTAAACAGCGAGAGGGCCTTGTAGGATGGGGGTTGTGCAGAGCCACGGGGTGGGGGGAGTGCGAGAAGGACGGGAGGTGGAGAGAGAGAGAGAGAGAGAGAGAGAGAGAGAGAGAGCAATGGGTGGTGGTGTTATGGGAGGGAGGTGATGCAGGGGGGAAGGGAGAGAGAGAGAGAGAGGGAGGGAGAGAGTCATGTTCATTCTCTTACATCTTCATGCATATTCAAAAAGAAACACATAGACTCGAGATGTTAGAGATTGATCATTGGGAAACCAGAGATTGACCATCGACGCTTTCCAATGGAATGCCACTTTGCTTGACAAATCTCTAGAGGTGAATGCAGATGAAGTTTCAACCTCATCCTTCAAGCCTTTCCAAAAAGAAAACTCTCTGCTACATATCACACACATTGTTTGCAATCCTTATCCTTTGTTTGCTTCCGAAGGCAAATACTACAGTACTACCATACGATGGAAAAGAAAAATCGCACTTAGTCAATGTCTGATAACGAACAAATTCCATACACAGTCTATGTGAATGATATCTTTGCTCTTCAGACCCCCACATCAAATCTTTGCACCATCTTGGTGCAACTACTCTTTTATTTGCTTATTTAATTGAACAAAATGAACTGCAAAAAAATGAAACAAACTAAACTACGGTATGTAGAGAGGATGAATTTTCTCCATCATAGAGAATTAGACTCCACCCTAGAAGTTCTATCCAGGAGCTTCTTGTCCTCGTCCAAATCTTCTAGTTTGGCCCCTGAGTGTTGGCCATAAGTCCTTCTTTTCACTTCCCTCATGTCATCAAACCTCTTTAAAGTTGTAATGTCAGTCTTCATGATTGTCTTCAGAGTCATGGTTTCCATCTTCTTGGATGCTTCTACCTCTATATTTGCATTCTTCTTTAGATTAGTAGGGGTACCTTGCAAGTGAGGCTTTGTCCTCCGATGACATTTTGCATCTTGAGGGTGCTTCTTTCTCAGTTTCTTCTTCTTCCGAGCCTCACTGTAATGAGGATTTGATCTTACATTAGGAATGCGTCTTCCTAGTACCATAATCATGTTGCTCTATGATTTGCTCAATTGATGGTCTTGTTTTTCTTCAAACTACACATCCTACAAGAATGATTCTTCTTCATTGATATCTGCAAGACCACTCCTTATCTCATGCTTTACGATTGGCTCGATGGTCCACTCTAATGAAATTTCGAAAAATAGGATGTCCTTTGATACCATTGAATCATAGGGGGTAGCTTGAGGTGCCTGATCCTATTTTGCATCTTTTAAAACAACATCCAAATAATTATTGACTTTTGCTTCTTCACCTAGAGAAAGAAGTGCATTGATTGTCTTTGGTAAAAATTGACCACTGAGGTCAAGTGGCCCACTTGGTGGTTTTTGCCTCTCTGAAGATACCTGCAAAAATTGAAGTTGACCACCTTGCTCCAAAGAAGAAGTCGGTTCCCCTTCTATAGAATCTTCATTTATCTCACATATTTCCACTGTACATCATTCTGCACTCCCCATCATCCAATTTAATAGTGCATCATCTTCTTGAGGTAAAGAAGGCATTACCTGAGTGTCGATTGTATACCCAGTAGCCTTGCTAGTGTCGAATCCTTCCTCCAAATGTATATGCAATTGATTGTTAGTCTTCATAGAAATCCATAACCTGTTCTTTCCCCAATCCTATAATGCTTTTGCTTGCCTCAGCCGATGCCTTCCAAAGAGTAGAGGGTAAGAGGTCTCCTGTGGTAGGATAATAACAACAAAGTCTAACAAAAACTAACAACCCTGCACTACCATGAGTACCTTTTCAATGATGTCGAGTGGTGTAACTTGATGTTGATCTGCTAGTGTGAGAGTAAAGGGTGCCACCTTGGTGAGATCCAATTTTAATTATTGGGCATTAGATTGATGCTAGAGCCTCCATCTACAATAACACCTATTAAAGCTTCATCTTTTATGGAACAGTTAATATAGAAATTTCATAATTTGCTAGTGGAGCAAGAGTAAAATCTACCATGAATCCATCTATATAGGAGGTGGGCTCATGTAGGCAGACTCTATGATTTTTAGCATATCATTTTTCACCTTTGCATCCATTTGTATAAGTTGGAATAGACTGACCTTATGATGAATTTCTTTCAAAATTTCCTCAATATTTAGCTCATGAGTATCTTCCTGAGGGCGAATTGGTTGCTCTTTCAATGAAGTTCTCATTATGTTGTAGGCCTCTTCAATGGCCACTCCTTCCTCCGAATTAGCCCTCTTTCCTTCTTCTCTTTTTTTAAGTGCATGTTTCTCCTCTGCACGTGTTGTCGTCGCTTGCCTAGCCCTAGTCATCATAGGCATTGTGAATGATGAAACAACATAATATTGTGGTGCCATACCATCTTCTTTTGTAGACAATGCAATCATATGGATCGGAGTAGGGCAGTTGTGAGGACAATCCCTTGTATAATGATCCATGGCATCAGGACAATTTTGACACAGAGGTGTGCCCTCTGGTAAGGAGGATCCGCTCTGCATATGGCCATACTCTCCACAATGGTAACACATTAACAATCTAGTATATCTAGGTCTATTTTGACGATTCTCCTCTTTGTTATGTATATTTGATGTACTGGCATAAAAGGTGTTAGGAACTCTCTCCTAGGCTCCCTTGAGATAATAATAGTCACGTGCCTCATGGCCACTTTTACCAAAAAATTGATAGCTTACTCGGTTAGGGTAGTTTAGGCTCCCTTGATTTTTACCTCTCTCCTAGGCTCCCTTGAGATAATAATAGTCACGTGCCTCATGGCCACTTTTACCAAAAAATTGATAGCTTACTCGGTTAGGGTAGTTTATGTGAGAATGACCACTATTGTTGCATGAGCTACACCAGACTTGCCTTCAGATGTCTTGAGAGGTTTGCAACTCCTCCACTTCTCACTGAAGTTGGGCCACTAAATCTTTGTTCTAGAATGTAGGTGGAGAGCCATCTTTTCTTCATTTTGACTTCATTGCATCTTTAGCTCTTCTAAGTCCCTTCTAAGTTTCTCAATTGGGTCAACATTTGCAGCATAGTTTGCTTGAGTCCCTCCTTCAAAGTGCATCTTAGCTTCCTCTATGCGAGAGGCAGCTGTTACAAAATCATCTAGTGTGGCATCGGGTCTGAGAGATTCCCTAAGCTTTTGTTGGGATGACCTAGGAAAGGCCTTTTCCATCCACTTCTTGACTAAGAAATCACCTGGAGCATGCAGTAATTAGGAGACAAGTGCCTTAGTACGAGTATGTAATTCATGAAAAGATTCACTTGGGTGTAATTTGAGATTCTTGAGTTTATCTAGGGCTCGCTCTGAAGAGTCACTCGGTTAGAATGTTTGTGACAATGAAGTCTACAATGCTTCTCAGGTGGTGAAATGCCCATCTGCATACTAGTTATACCACTTATCTGCAAGACCTTCTAATGTAGAATAAAATAGCACCAACATCATGTCCTCTTGATTTTGAAGTCCACGACTATGGCATAATGAGATGAATCTTCTCATGTGGTCATCTTCATCTTTGTAAGTTGATCGCTTAAAGGTAGGGAATTTAATGTTCAACCTTGAGAGTAGATTCAAAACATCCTCCATTGACGCTTGTAATTCCTCTGAAGTATCTGAAGAAAACCCAATGTCCTTCTACGCGTCTTTGAGACTAGGGTTGATGCCAAATCAATAGAAAAATTTAAGGGTGGAGGGGAACTAAGTTGACTAGCTAAAGTTAAAGATGACTCCTTGAGGCTTCTTTGTACATGAAGAGGCTCTCTGTCTACTCAAGTGTGGCTCATGTACCCACTCACAACATGCAAAAAATCAAGAAAGAATAATGCAAAAAGAAATTGTTTACTATTGGGTACCTCACACACAAAAAATGGAAGGGTCCCACCAAGCATGCCAAACTGTAGAGGAGGTACTAGGGTATCCAACTTTGGCAAAGTTCCAAACTGTAGAGGAAGCTACACACCCACACTTCCAGTACATCTTATACTCAAGGGAGATTCTTCCTTAGGGAAGTATACCCTATAACATTTCCATGTGCAGGTACACTAACGGGCAATAGAGAAATCGTACAGTCAGAGAGAAAGGAAAATAGAAAATGCATACAAGAGAGAAGACCAAACTTCTTAGCTCACAAAATGATTATAGAGGGTTGGAGATAATCCAAATGGATAATACAATGGGCTAGCATGCCATTCCAGAAATTGGACACAATCAACACAAGAGTACTAATCAACACAAGGAAGATGAATAACTTTCTCCAAGAGAAATGCAATAGCTTCACACCAAAAGACTATATCTAAGCCAGTCAATCACTATGTAATGCTAATATCCAACTCCACTAGGAGGTCCACACTGTATATAATCACCATAGAGTGACCTCGGCAATAATGTGCACATAGCAATAGAATGTAGAGAGTGGTCAAGAAAATGGTGCTCCAAGACTCAAGCTAAGATGAGAGGTTATAAACCTAATGCCAATGCTAAAATATGCCAATGGTAATGCTCATTTCAATGAGTGCCAGTCATCTGCTTATACAGACTCCAAAGAGGCTAGGAATGGCCTCGCTGAATCCCAACATTAATTGAGTACATGCCGAAGTGGTGGCCAAAATTGGAGGAGGATAAGTATAGTTTTTGCAACCAACTTCAATTAGGCCCTTCAAATATAGATTCTGACACTGTCAAGACTTGGCAGTGGTATTCCTTGCATTAAGTCTCGCTCTAGTGTTTACTATCATTTTGCTGAAAAATATGTTCCTTGAAGATTCCAAAGAGATCAAAACCCTCCAACCTAATCCATTGCATACAAATTTCAGCTTCTTCGCATTCTATAAGTAAAGCATTGACATCTCCAGCATGTCCCATCATCAAAGATGTACATGCGATTGCATCTCTTTGATCAAATTGATTAAATACCTCCTCAACAAATGCAGGAAAGCCACATTTCACATACATGTTGACGAGAGTGCTTCCCACATAAATATCTCCATTTAGACTCAATCTCTACATGGATTTTAATTACCATTCTGCATGTGTTTGGCAGAGATAGAGGGGAGAGAGAGAGAGAGGGGGGAGAGAGAGAGAGAGATCGACAATGATGCACGATTACGAGGGTGAGGGATTGAGGGCATGTGGTAGGGGGTTGGCCCGGAGGGGTGTGTGTGTGTGTGAGAGAGAGAGAGAGAGAGAGAGCAAAGGACAAGGGCATTGGGGGCTTGCAAGAGGGAGGTGATGCAAGGTGGTGGAGAGAGAGAGAGATGCCTTTGCTCTCTTACATCTTCATGCCTATTCAAAAAGAAAGACAGACCCAAGATATCAGAGATTGACCATCGGGACACCAGAGTTTGACCATCGATCCTTTCCAATGGAATGCCACTTTACTCAACAAATCTCCAAAGGTGAATGTAGATGAAGTTTCAGCCTCATCCTTGTAGTTTTTCCAAAAAGAAAACTGTTTGCTACATAGCACACACATTGTTTGCAATCCTAGTCTGTTGTTTGCTTCTTAAGGCAAATACTGCAGTAGTGCCATATGACAGAAAAGGCAAAGCACACTAACTTAATGTCTGAGAGAGAACAAATTCCATACATAGTCTATGTGAATGATATCTGTGCTCTTCAGCTACGAAGTAATATTTTTGGTTCCTCCAGTATCAAAGTACCAAACATGTGAGTCTACTAGAGAGATACACTACTCATGAGAAAATGGTTAATAGTTAGAAGCAATACTAAATGCCTATTCTTCATTCCAAATAAGATTAGCAGACTCTATTTCAGGTGTAGAGGCCTCTGCAACAATCATTACACCCTCTTTCTTCTTTTCCTCCTTTGCAGTTATGTTAGGACAAATCTTTATAACCTTATCATATTCCGTATAATACTTGCAAATTTTTTTTCTTTTTTGGTTTTTATCATCTGTTTTGTCTTCCTTCTTTGATTGTGCATCATTAGTAGATTTTTTTCTTACTAGTAGATGAGCTCCAATATTTGCTTTTGCCCTTTTGAGTAGTTAAGAAAGCTTGATCTGCAATATGTAATTGACCTGTTCTGCTTGGATAGATCTTCTTGGAACAAAATATCAACTAACTTCTCAAATATTAAGGCATTTGGATTGCCTTTCATTATCAATCAAAGATAAAAGCAAAACTCTGATATTAATATGGAAGATCATTAAGAACAATCTTCACAAGTGAACTATCTGGAAAGATTTCACAAGCAAAAATCAGCTTCTCCTTAAGATCTTTGATCTTTGTCAAAAAATTGTCAATAGAATCTCTTTCATTCATATGCTCACTCTCCAACTCTTTTCGGAGGTAAGCAACATTATATTCATTTCGTGCTTGGTATAATGATGTAAGAATATCCCAAGCATCTTTTGCTATCTTGAGAGAGTTGTTGACATATTTCGGTAGTGATCTCTGTGAACACACTTAGGACTGTTGGGGCACTTTTTTTCCTCTTTAAGAGGCTTTTGCCCTTGGCTTGAATATACCCCATGTTGTTGGGGGATTCTTTAGTTGAAAGCGGCTATAGAGTTTGTAGGAGAAAAATGGAGAAGAAGAAGAAAGACAATTTGCATCGGAAGCCATTGTGTCTTGATTAACGTAAAATATTACAATAGATTTTTCTAGAATAAGACAAAATGTTCTCCATGCATAGCAGTTAAGCCAAAGTAGTACACACACAAGTACACAAAATATCACAATTACTTATGCAGTCAACCTTTGCATCGGTCCTTCACCTTGTCTAGTAGCTTGCTCTTGTGCATTCCTTGAATTTCAAGCCTCCAATGAGGTTGAAGGCTTTGTCACTTCTACTGTCAACCTAGAACACCTCTTTGATGATACTTTGTCACACTTTAATTGCTCTCTTCACACTATATTTGCATACTTTGTCATCTTCTTTGCAAACTTTGTCTCTCTCTCTTTGCATACTTTGCCTCTCTATGCACTGTCCAAGTGTGTGTGTTTTGATCTCTCTTGCTCTCGAATTGTAGAGTATGCTCTTGCTCCCTTAGTCTATCTCCGAGAATGCTCCTTGTTGGAGATAGACATCTGTGGAAGCACGCGAACAGTACAAGGAAGAAGAAGAAGTTTGGAGCACAACACACAATAAAAAATGTATTATCAATAGAATGTACAAAGATACGTAGCCCGTTAGGGTAATAGGCATATATACAAGTTGGGGGGGGGGGGGGGGGGGAACCTCCTAAAGAGGGAAAAAATTGCCCCGACAGTCCTCGAGTGTTCACACACATCATTAGCTAAATATATCGACAAATCCCCCTAGGAGTGATGCAGTGAACAAGGAGCTGACACTCATGTATAAGGAAGTGCCAAGCTATATGGAATCAATCCAAAAAAGGAAGTACGCCCAAAGCTTTGCGGAAAGCTTCAAGCTTCTCCCTAGGCAGAGTCTTCGTAAAAAGATCCACAATGTTCTCCTGCGTGGGAACATATGCCAAGCTGATCTCCCCAACAGAGAACCTCTCCCTGACATAATGATAATGCACCTCAATGTGCTTAGTGCGAGCATAGAAGATAGGGTTCCTCGCAACTGCCAATGCGCTATGACTGTCAATGAAGATGGTGGTGGCATAATATTGACAAACACCCAAATCAGCCATAAGGTGTCTAAGCCACACACTCAACAATCACTGTGAAAGCTTCCCTATACTAAGCCTCACAACTAGAAGTGGCCACAATAGGCTCCTTCTTGCTCAACCAAGATATACATGAGCTACCAAGCATGAAGCAAAAACCACTCATGGACACATGAGTGTCATAGCAACTAGCCCAATCACTATAAAAAAAAACATGCAAATCTGGTGGTAGTGATCCCCCCTTGCGATAAAACAATCCAAGTAGTTGGGTACCACTCAAGTAGCAAAAGATGTGCTTAACCACTTGCCAATGCTTGATACCTGGGCAATGCATAAACCCTGCTCATCTATGAGATAGCAAACTAAATATCTAGCTGAGTAATGCATAAGTAAATCAAGCATCCAATAGCACGTTGATAGAGAACAGTATCAAATGCATCTCCAGCATCATGAAGACTCAATCCTAAACCTATCTCCATAGGAGCGGCAATAGGCTTACACTCTTCAAGGCCAAAATGCTGCAATAATGTGTCAATATATTTTGTTTGACACAAAGCCATTCCACCACCAACTTGCATAAACTGAATGCCCAAATAGTGATGCAAATGCCCCAAATCAGACATCTCAAATGAGGCATGCAAATCAGCTTCAAAATCAGCAATATGCATGTCATGAGGACCAGTGAGTAGCATGTCACCAACATACACAACAATGATCAGAAGCACATCATTAGCACGCTTAACATATATGGTGCTTTTCGTTGGACTATTCTCAAAACCATGTGCAATGAGATATGCATGTATTTTTTCATACCAAGCATGTGGTGCTTGCTTTAAATCATATAATGCCTTGTTTAACCTGCACACCTGGTTTTCATGACCTTTTTGCACAAAGCCATCGGGCTAAAAAACATACACTTCTTCATGCAAGTCACCATTCAGAAATGATTTTTTAATGTCCAACTAATGTACACTCCAACCATGATGAGCGCCAAGTTCACAGATGCTATGAACATTAGTCATTCGGCATGTATGTGCAAAGGTCTCATCAAAATCAATGTCGCTTTACTATGCATAACCCTTTGCAACAAGCCTAGTCTTATACCTGCCAATTGTTCCATCAGGTTTATGCTTTAGCTTGTATACCCACTTAGTGCCAATGGAATTCTTACCAGGAGGCAAGTCACATAAAGACCAGGAACAGTTCTTCATGATAGCATCATATTCAGATTGCAATGCAACCATCCAATGTTCAAAAATTTGTGCTTCATCAAACAAAGCAGGCTGAGTCTCATCACAGAAACTAGATGCAGCCATAACATAGCAATTTGATGCAAAAAGCGGTATTATGAGAGCCTAAACAAGTATAGTATGACAGAGCTGCATCTAATTTACTATCATGCAAAGTCTGCACCAGCCATTTTGGCATAATTTTTGCCTCCTCAATATCAGCTCTCACACCAAAAAGTGCATCATGCAAATTTGCATCATAAATGGAATGATATGCATCAGCACATGAAACCTGTAAAGGTTGAGAAGTTTCCTCATTAGGAGCAGCACTAGATTGTCCTCCTGTAAAAAGATGAAGCAAATTAAGTATCATACATGTCTTTGGAGCTAAGAGATGTCTCCTTCTTACATGAAAGTAAAGGTTGAATAGCATAGGACCACAGACATCATTGTGAACAAGCTACAATTTTTTAGTAGCCCAAACTGAACCATATTTTAGAAAGGAGGAACGTTGCATTTTTCCCAAAATACAGTCTTCACAAACATGTTTTTCGAGTGTCTCAAGTTTGGGCAATGAGGACACCATTTCAGATTTCTGCAAGCATAGCAAATTACTAGCAAAATTTAGATGACCAAAGCATGCATGCCAAAGCTTTGCATATGACATAGCTTGAGAGTCATGTATTGCACATGCTGAATCATTCACCGATCTTTCATAGTCTATGAGCTTATATAGCCCATGACATAAAATGCCAGAAGCAATAATCATGTTGCAATTTGATAGATCATGAACTGTACAAATGTCATCAACAAATTTCACAACCAAGTCGATCTTGGCTAAAGCCAAAATTGATAATAGATTCTTCTTGATCCCTGGCACAAATAAAGCATTAGACAAAGTGAAAGAACTACCATCAGGAGTAGTCAGAATGATCTTGCCAGCTCCCATGATAGGATAAGAGGAGTTGTTGGTGCATGTGACAGTATTCCCTATAGGGGCAGGCTCGAGTGAAGAGAAGAAACTGCACTACGAGGTAATATCAAAGTACCAAACATCTAAGTCTACTACAAACATGCATTGCTCATGGGAAGATGGGGCAAAACTACAAATAGTACCAAACATCTAAGTCTACTACAAACATGCATTGCTCATGGGAAGATGGGGCAAAACTACAAATAGTAGTAAACACCCATTCTTCATCCTCCACAAGATTAGCACACTCTATTTTTTATGTAGAGGCCTTTGCAACAACCATTCCGGCCTCTTTCATCTTTGCCTCTTTAGCAACCAATTTTGGACAGCTCTTAATGACATGATCATTTGCTTTATAGTATTTGCAAAACAATTTTTGCTTTTTTTATTTCTTCTCATCTTTGTGGTAAGTGTATCCCAAGCGTCCTTGGCTGTTCTACAAGAGCGAATGTGAGGAATAATGGCACGCTTGATAGACAAAGCTATCAATGCATGTGCTTGAGCATCTTTGCCATCCCAACAAATTTTCTCTCCAATAGGTGCAACAGAAACAACAACACAAATAGGAATATGTAGAATATCACCATCTTCGACACCATCTACATCAGTTTCAATACCTATATTTGTAGTACTTGTATTCGCAGGTGTAATAGGACGTCCTCCAACACCCTGCACAATATTCCATAGTCCTTTTGCAACCAGTACATGATGCATCACATAAGCCCATAATGGGTAATTCATACCATCCAACTTATCCTCAACAACCAACATACGAAATGCCATTGAGTAAAAATACCATGATGCAAAAAAAGTGATTGTATCTGAAAATTTTGAATAGAACTACCCTGGTGAGTTCTGCTAAATATATAGCAAACTTTGAGACGCTTATATTGGCGAACCAAAACTAGTATATATCTTTGGCACAAAAAGACAAAATAGCCTACACAAGCACTACAATAGTGTGTTCGGATGTCGAAACGAGCTCAGATCTCTGGAACAACCTGAGTATGTTCACCAAATTCTGTGCAATTCTGAGACTACAACCAGAGAGGTGTCGACGACACCCTAGATGAAGTGGCGGCTTGCTCTAATACCAATTGTTGGAGATAGACATCTGTGGAAGCATGCGAACAACACAAGGAAGAAGAAGAAGTTTGGAGCACAACACAAAATACTGAATGTACTACCACTAGAATGTACAAAGATAAGTAGCCCATTAGGACAATAGGCATATATACAAGCTGGGGGGAAAAAACCTCTTAAAGCGGGAAAAAAGTGCCTCGATGGTCCTAGAGTGTTCACACATATCACTACCTAAATATATCAACACTCCTTTATGGTGTGACAATTCCTTTTACATATGTCCCTTCACCTCTCAAATACTTGTCTATCTTGATGCTTACTTTTTCATCCCAAGAACCTTCTCATTTAAAGACCAACGACTCCCTATTTTGTCATGTAGTGACTTTATAGAAAACAAAAATTTAAATGGGAGCCAATACATAAGCTCTTGCATACCATCTTTTTCACTTTTTGACCTTAATTTCTACAAAGTGTGCACATAAGGGAGGGTTCACTTGGACCCCCATAATATTTAAAAAGCCTTAAGAAACCTTCGAAAAGACCTTTTTGCAACCTGCATTTAAGTTTTCCTGCAAGACCATTGTGAATAAACTATTTATGCACTACTAGTACATCCATGTCCTTGGCCACTTGTGCACCACCTCTACACCACTTTGCCAAGTCACCACTTTGATCGTCTTAATATTTTCCCACCACCTAATGGTCTTTCCATCTCAAAGAGCAAAGAGCCAAACCACGAGCAAAGATATGCCACCTCAATACCAATGTGTTAAAAATGTACTATCACAATGCTTGTGCAAGCTATTTCATCTTTTTGTGCCAAAGGTATATACTAGTTTCTGCTCACCAGTATAAGCGTCTCGAAGTCTGCTACAGGTCTAGCGAAACTCGTCTAGGTAGTTCTATTCAACTTTTTGAGATATAGTCAATTTTCTGCATCACGGTATTTTAGTCACTAGCCATGGTTGAAAGCAGTGATGTATTCTGTATGTTGGTTGTTGAGGATAAGTTTGAGGGTACCAACTACCTGTTATGGGCTTATATGATGCGACATGTGTTGGTTGCAAAAGGACTGTGAACATTGTGCAAGATGTCGAGAAGGTGTCGAAGATGTTGATATTCTGCATATTCCTGTTCGTGCTGCGGTTTTTGCTGCACCTACTGCAGAGCAGATTTGCTGGGATGGCAGAGATGCCCAAGCACATGCATTGATAGCTTTGTCTATAAAGCGTGCCATTATTCCTCACATTCACTCTTGTAGAATAGCTAAGGATGCTTGGGATACACTTACCACGTTGTACCAAGCTAGGAATGAGGCTCGTGTTGCTTACCTCCGAAAACAGTTGGGGAGTCCGCACATCAATGAAGGTGATTCTATGGACAGTTTCCTAACGAAGATCAAAGACATGAAGGAACAGTTGATTTCTTGATGAGGTTATACTATATAGCTCACTTGTGCAGACCGTTCTGAATGGTCTTCCTGATTCATATCAGAGTTTTGCTTCTACTCTTCGGTTGATGATGAAAGGCAATACAAATGCCTTATCATTTGAGGAGTTAGTCTTTGTTCTGTTGCAGGAAGATCAGTCCAGGCAGAACAAGTTCATTATGCAAGTTGCAGATCAAGCTTTCCTCGCTAGTTAGAAGGGCAAAGGAAAATGGAGCTCTTCAACTAGTAAGCAAACATCTGCTAATTCTGCATATTCGAAGAAGGAAGATAAAGATGAGAAGAAATCAGAAAAGCTGAAATTGTTTTGTACGTACTATAAAGGGAATGATCATATCATAAAGAACTGTCCAAACCTGGTTGCTAAAGAGGCATAGAAGAAAGAGGCTGGAATGGTTGTTGCAGAGGCCTCTACACCAAAAACAGAGTCTCCTAATCTTGTGAAGGAAGAAGAATGGTCGTTTACTATTGTCTGTAGTTTTGACCCATTTTCTCATGAGCAGTGCATGTCTGCAGTAGACTCAGCTGTTTGGTATTTTGACAATGGGGGAATTCCAGCACTTCCTCTTGAATGGTCGCTTCATAGTCCTCAGAAGCCATCTGCACTTGTAATGAGAAGAGCATTAGCTTCCTATAGAAAGCATGTCTTTAGTGATGTGTGTTGTAGTGACATTTTGTTATTGCCTCACTCCATTCCCCTTGCTTACATAAGTAAGATCTCTTACCACATATTTTTTCATTTTCACTCCTAAAAGAAAACAAGAATTAGTGTAGCCAAAGCTTATTTATTTACATAGTAGGTCCATTCCTATGGAAGTAGAATCTATGACCTATTCCCAAGTTGGGAATGTGCACCACTAATTTTGTTACGTGCGTCATGTGCCGAATGCATGGTCTCATAATGTGGCCCTGTCATGCATACTTTAGGTGCATTCGATACTTCATGTGTGCAAACAGAATCTTTTTGGTTATGGTTTTCCGGTCCTTGCTGCTTCTTGGGTCTCCATATCCATTTCGTAGGTGAAGTGTGAGGCTTCATCTTCGCTTTGTATCTTAGTGCTCTCAGTTTTTCCTCCTTCTTTTTAGTAGTCTGAGTAGTTGATGTCATGTTCCTCCGGCACCTTTGGTTGGTCTTGTTTGGATTTATGGTCTCGTTTTGTCGATATAATGTTTCTTCGTGCTTGTCAATTTCTTTATTTGCCATTTGTCTGACCTTCTTTATTTTTTGTGCTTCGACTAATGATTTTGGAAGCCATAATCTCAAAAGTCTCTTCAATTTTGATTGTGATGAAATACAGGGTGCGATACAATACCACTCAGTCAATGATATGATACCATGATCGAGACAATATGATACCACGTGGACCGCGATATGATACCACTGGCAGATCGCAATCGCAACACCAACTTGACGATACGATACCAAAAGTGGTATCGCGATACCTCAAGTGGTATGCGACGATACGATACTTGGCGAGTATCATGATACTAGGGAATTTTGGTATCGCGATACCAAAACTCAACCGACCGTGATACTATAGCCAAATTTTCTCCAAACAAAAAAATTTTTGCACCCCTAAGCTTATCTCTCACTCCTCTTCACTCCTGACCCTCTGTCTCACTCAAAGAACCTCTCAAAACTCTCTGTCCCACCCCGTGATACTGAAAACGTCTTTAATCATGTGTAAATGCATCTTCAAAATGCTTTTGATGTTGAACTCTTAATGTAGCTTACCTTTGGGATATCTTGCTTAAGTCTTGAGCTCACAAGGTATCTTTTTAGGCTTGTATAGCGCGATACTACTCAGGTGATACCGATCATTGTCTACAGATGATACCAGTTCTAGAGCAAGTGTCAAATGAACTAATTTTTTTGGTTTTTATAATTTGTGATGCCTGAGACCTATTCTACACTAACTTGGCAATCTTTTTGGGATTTTTCTTGGTGATTTCAACTTACTCCTACACCACTTCTCTCCTTGACCTAACCCTAGCTCCTCCTTCTCATTTTCACTCCTAACCCTAAACCTAAAAACTCATTACACACACCTTAGGGATGTGAAGTAACAAGTGTTGAAGTGTCTGACTACTTGCCACTGAACGAATTCACTTCTACAAGTACGATTCCTTCACTCTAGAGCCATAAGCATCACGAAGGCACCTTGGCTGAGTGTGCTCCCCGACAACGGCGCCATGTGTGTACCTAAGTCATGAGGTCTTAGGGACTTGTGTCAAAGAGACTAAATCTCATTTTCCACACAAGTGCATATAGTGGTAGATTGACACACGCTTAATTATCAATCCGAAGAACCTCTTGAACCAAGTGTATGAGGACGTGTACGCATGTGATGGAAAGTGAAGTGGTTCAGCTAAAATGCATGAGAAAAGATTAAACTACCTCTCCAACTCACTCAATCTCTGGAAGTGTCTGCCGTGATACCACTTATAGCAACAAATACAAATTTGAATGTTTCTCCCAGCTCCAAACTCCGAATATGGCGAATACGGGATTCCTTTCGAAGCTCTCAACTAGTGGTATTTTCACTCAAATTTGACAACAACTCTTCAAGTTATGGCCAAAACAGTGGATGGTGAGAAACACCTTCACTCACTCCACAACTCATACTTGCTCACACACACACTAGAGTAGTTCAAAAGTGATGGGGAGGGGTAGGCAACAGTCCGACACACACATTCCAAGCTTCACACACACACAAAAGATCATCGAGAAGATGAAAATTTGTAGGAAAGAAGCCAATTCGAAATTTTGGCTCTCCTTCTTCACAATGGCAAAAAAGTCTTTACAAAAGAGTCACAAAGTGACTTATATACATGTGCCTTAAAAATGGTCCTTTCACACAAGTAACCGGCACTTTATTGGCTAATCTCTAATTTCCTACTATTTTACAAGAAGTATATTACAATGAGTTGGGCTTATGCATCTAGAGGACTCCTCTAGTGAATTTACATAGCTTTGAGGGAATTTCCTAGGATTTTGAAGAAGAAAATTATGCCCATTAATTTGAAAATTTTGGGGCTCCTCTTTTGTGCTTCTTTCCTCTGCAACACTTGTGCTGTTTGCGTGCTTCCGTAGATGTCTAACTCAATAATTGGCATTAGAGCAAGCCCTCGCTTCATCTAGGGTATCGTCAACACCTCTCCGGTCACATACTCAGAATGGCATAAAGTTTGGTGAGCATACTCAAGGTGATTAGGAGATCAACACTGCTTCGCTCTATAGTACCGAAATCCCGATCTCAGCTCGTTTCAGCCTTCCAATGCACTAGCACAATGCTTGTGCATGCTATTTTGTCTTTTGTGCCAAAGATATATACACGTTTCGATTCGCAAGTTAAGCATCTCAAAGTCTGCTATAGGTGTATCAGAACTCGTCATGGTAGTTTTGTTCAACTTTTTCAGATACAATCATTTTTCTGCATTAAGGTATTTTAGTTAGTGGCCATGGTAAAAGTAGTGATCTATTTTGTATGTTGGCTATTGAGGATAATTTGGATGGTACCAATTACCCATTGTGGGATTATATGATGCGACATGTATTGGTTGCAAAAGGAATGTGGAACATTGTGCAAGGTGTTGAAAAACGTCCTATTACATGTGCAAATACAGGTATTGAAGCTGATACAGATAGCATTGAAGATGTTGATATTTTATATTCTTATTCATGCTATGATTTCTGTTTCACTTACTCTAGAGAAAATTCATTGGGATGGCACAGATGCTCAGGCACATGCATTGATAGCCTTGTCTATCAAACGTGCCATTATTCCTCACATTCGCTCTTGCACAATAGCCAAGGATGCTTAGGATACACTTACCACATTGTACCAGGCTAGGAATGAGGCTCGTGTTGCTTACCTCCAAAAACAGTTGGAGAGTGAGCATATGAATGAAGGTGATTCTATGGATAGTTTTCTAACAAAGATCAAAGACTTGAAGGAATAGTTGATTTCTGCTGATTGAATCATACTAGATAGCTCACTTGTGCAGACCATTCTGAATGGTCTTCCTTATTCATATCAAAGCTTTGCTTCTACTCTTCATTTCATGATGAAAGTCAATCCAAATGCATTGTCATTTGAGGAGTTAGTCTCTGTTCTATTGCAGGAAGATCAATCTAGGCAGAACATGTCCATTATGCATGTTGTAGATCAAGCTTTTCTAGCTAGTCAGAAGGGCAAAGGTAAATGGAGTTCATCTACTCGTAAGCAAAAATCTGCAAATGTTGCATCAAACATGCATGGGTATATCCACTCAAAGCAAAATCCAAAGTGTTTATGTGCTTCAAACAGTTTTTGGTTTTGACTGAAAATCTGTCAGCATGTAAAATGGGCACCCTCCATTCAGATCAAGAGGGGGGTGTCACTCTAGCACAATGGCAAGTACCAACGTGAGGAGCTTCACCTCATATATGTCAATCCGTGGAGATGTGAGGACGGGTATGAAGACCAAGAGCAAGTGAAGTGCACAAGTGCGTGAGTGAAAGCATACAAACATGCACACACATGCGCACAAGGTAAGAGCAAAGAGTGGAACAATGGAAGGACTTGAATTACAAAAGAACTTTCTTACAAAGCTGAAATCTACAACAAGCTAACCCCCAAAAATGAGCTCTCCAGCCCTTTTTATAGTTTTCTGAGTAGTTTTGGCCCTATCCAGACCTAGTGTCCGGCCTAGTTAGAAAATAGGTTCCAAGGCTTATTTGGGGGCTCAAACGAAGTCTAAAAATTATGAAAACTGGTAGGATGATACTTCTAATAATCCTCAAGCTCAAGGACTCCTTGGCGTGAACAAAATGGAGTTACAAAAATGGAAAATGGTATTTATAATGGTTTTTAGTGATAAAAATCACTATTTTTATAGGGATTTCTTCTCAAAATTTGACATGTGCATCTTGGAGCTCCCTACATGTTCCTTCTTCTTGTGTGTCCTCTTCATTGATGCGCTTCCATGCTTGTGTGTGACCTTGACTATCAACACTCCCCCCTCTAGAGTCTGTCATCCCTGACAAACCCTTGTTGTAGTGGTTGTTCCATGTAGTGCTTGGAGAGATAGTGTGCATCATGTATCCACAAGAGCGGTCCATCTTCCAAGTGTAGCTTGGGCGGTTGTCTAGTTTCTCATTTTGTCACTGCTACCTTTGTATGTATGTCTTCCTTGTATTCCCGCGTGATGGTGTCGTTGTAAGCTTTCAAAAATTGTGAGCTACTCGAAAGAGGTTGTCAATGTTGGGTATGAGCAACTCTCGTGGTGGATTGCTTCCTTGCTCTTGTTGTCATCCCCTTGATGTCCTCTGGTTCTTCCAAAGATGGCTTTCCTCATTTTCATGTCAAGTACTTGTAACCCATAATGGATGATGGGTCAATGCATTAGTGCATGGGTTGTACCAGATATGTTCCTTGTGCATGGCCTTGTAATATAGCCCTATGCATGCATACTTGGGAAATGCATTGGAAGAATTATGGTGCAAGAAGTTGGTTCTTGAGCTAAGTGCTCAAGGGTATGCTGACGAAGAGGTTTCCTACTCTATCATGGTTATCATGTTGCCGAAGTAGGCAATTCTTACCATGGGCAAAGGTCCATCAATATTCATCTCTTCATGATGTTCTCCTGCATGGTGATTAACCATCGACTTATCTTCCGTTGTTGATGGATGTCCTTGTTGATGGTTAATGGTGGAGATGCTTCAAGCACACAGTCGTGTCCTTTCTCTTTGTATTCTTGTTTTTTTTTTTTGGAACAATGTCACAAAACAAGAAGAAAGATGTTAGTATCAATAAAATATTGTACATATGTCAAGTGTATCTCATGTGCCTGGGATTCTCAATCGTGTCTATGCACGGCCGTGTAATGTGGCCCTATATTAATGCATACTTTGGAAATGCATGACCGGAATGGTGCAAACGACAAGGTTATGCCAAAGGCACATGGTTGCTGCACGTCGAGGCTTTCAATGTTTCTTGTAGATGCTGATGTAGCCTTTGTTGGAGGCTTCCATTGGATCCTCGAGTGATAATTGATATGTCCTTCTGATAGGGATCCACCGTGGAACTATGTGTGGTTGTGTACACGTCACTTGTGATTTCTTCGTCTTTGAGTGTTTGCTTAAATTGTGTATCTGGCATGATTGGTTCTTTGGTTTTGTGGGTGCTACTGGTGCTTTGGGCTTCCAAACCCATATCCTTGATGGTTGTCTTTTTATTACCGGTGAGTAGATGATTTTGTCTTCTGTTGGTCTCTGTTCTTGGTTTCGACTCTTGCTTCTCCGTGGTTTCTTTGCGGAGATTTTTCTCGTGCGGGAGATCATATGGTTTTGTGCATGTAAGAGTTGTAAAGAGATGGATAGGTATGTGCTTGAAGATGAAGAGGTGTTGCAAAATCCTTGATCTACACCAGCCAATTGAACTCTAGGAGTATATGGTGGGCCCTTTTAGCTTTCCAATGGATGTATTAGAAACCCTATGTACCTTGGAAGATCACTCTCAAAAAGATAGATCAAAACAGATAAGTTGGAGTTAGCTCAGAGGTGAAAAACTTGCTAATTTGGTTCATACACCTCTCCAGTGTTTTGCATAATTCTCTGAGCACAGCAGCAATTAACTTAATTCCTCTTGGGGAAGTCTAGATAACTTAAAGAGCTAACGTTCAAGAGTAATCTCATAAAAAATAATGAACCACACACTGCGAATGAGTTTTAACAATTGATGACATCATCTCGATTTTCTCGGGCTGCTATAGTTTGAGACCAGTGAGCAGAAAAATGAACATAACTCAAAATGTAGGAATCCAATGATTATGAAGATTATGGTTATACTAGATAGTAAGCTAAATCCAACAAGATTTAAATCACTGAATTTGGATAAGTAACCACTGAGAAATGGCTCTGACAAGATGAGTAAAAAAGTCGGGTACCTGACAGAGAAGTGAAGATGAACAGACCCAGTTGACTTCAACTGAACATAACTGAAGATTGCAACATCCAAATGACATGAAAATTTGTGAGCATATAGTAAACTTATAGAGATAACTTTACCATCTTAAATCACTAAAAATGATGCACCAAGATCAGAGAAAACATCTCTGAAATCTGACTGAGAAAACTGAGAGATATGGCAGTGAGTAGTACACTTCACAAGAACATGGAAATATGAACTCAAATGATCATGAAAATGAAAGTATATTGCTTGTAAAATACAATGGACTTACTGATACATATGTGTGCCTTGTAATCACACCTTGATATGGCATAAAGCTCAGCTCTTGGAGGTCTTCACATAGGTCTCTCTAACCACGACTAAAACTATCATCTATTTATAGTTGAGTTTGGGAGGCTAACTTCCCTCAATCACTCTCCAATCAATCAATGATTGATTTGATTCTCTACCTACCACAAATCACAAATTCGTGGCTCCTCTTTCCCTTTTTGATCAAGTGGACTCAACCACTTAAGATTCTTTCACTTTTACATTAAGTAAACTCTTCAAAAGTTACAAGAGGTAGTTCACAAGTGAACTTTACATAGTCTTCATTTTGAAGCTTCTTTTATGACTTTGTGGGACTCAAGCCAATACTTAGGCTTATCATAGACTTGCTCCAATAGCTCCCCCTCAAGCCAAGTATGCTTATGGTCTTCAATCTTCCAAGATTACCTGCAAACCAATCATAGCCTTGAATTTGCAAAGCTTTGTACCATCCAATGCTTTGGTTAGAATATCTGCACATTGTTGATGAGTAGACACATATGATATTTGAATCTCTTTGCTTAGAACCTTCTCTCGTACATAGTGATAATGAACTTCAATATGTTTAGTCCTTGCATGAAAAATAGGATTAGCAGCCAAATGAATAGAACTCATATTGTCACAAAAAATAGCTGGAGTTCCAAACTCCAATCCAAGATCTTTGAATAATGTCTTCATCCACATAGCTTCCTGAGTAGCTATGGAAAGACCTCTATATTCAGCTTTAGTAGAAGAGAGAGCAACTGTGGGTTGCTTCTTGGATGACCATGAAATAATCTTTGAACCTGTAAAGGTAAGATAACCTGAAGTGCTCCTTCTATCTTCCTTGGAGCCAGCCCAATCTGCATCAGAAAATAGCTTCAAACCTAAATCAGATACATAAGGATAATAAAGTCCTTCATTTATGGTTCCTTTGAGATACTTGAGAATCCTTTTGGCAGCATCCATATGTGGTTTCCTTGGTGTGTGCATAAATTGACTTAGCACACTCACACTGTAACATATATCTACTCTTGTCAATGTGGCATAGCTGAGACTACCCACTAGACTTTGATATGATGTGATGTCCTCTATGAGTTCACCTTCATGTGAGCTCAATTTGTGATTGACCTCCATTGGAGTACCTGCAATCTTACAATCTTGCATCTTGAATTTTGCCAACATGTCCTTAATGTACTTTCTTTGAGTGAGAAACAAACCATGATCTTTGTAGACAACTTCCAAACCTAGGAAGTAGGTAAGTGAACCCAAATTACTTATCTTGAACTCTTCTCTCATCTGATCTTTGATCTTCTTCATACCATCTGCATCATTTCCTGTCAATATAATATCATCTACATATACACATAGGTAGATGATCTCAGAAATACTCTTTTTAATAAAGAGTGAAGGATCTGCCTTGCTTGGTTGAAAACCTTTTACCTGCAAGAATGAAACAAGCCTGAAATTCCAAGCTCTTGGAGCTTGCTTGAGACCATACAATGCTTTGTTAAGTTTACACACATAATCAGGATAAACTTGATTCTCAAAACCAGGTGGTTGTGCCATATATACCTCTTCTGTTATCCAACCATTCAAAAATGCATTCTTTACATCTAGTTGAAGTATCTTCCAATTCTTGGAAGAGGCAATACTAAGCAAAACCCTAATAGTAGGCATCTTTGCCACAGGAGAGAAGGTCTCCTCATAATCAATTCCCTGAGTTTATGCAAAGCCTTTTGCTACAAGCCTTGCCTTATACCTGTTAATTGAACCATCAGAATTCTTCTTGAGTTTATAGACCCATCTTGAGCCTATTACCTTCATGGATGAAGTCTTGGGCACCAAATCCCAAGTGTTGTTTTCTTCAAGTGCTTCAATCTCTTCCTTCATTGCATGCTTCCATTCTGATTTTGCTTTGGCCTCTTCAAAGGATGATGGCTCCTCTTGGTTTATGTCCTCTGCTATGTAGATAGAATGTTTAGTTACTAATGAGGTGTCAAACCCATACCTTTCTGGTTTTTTCTTTTCCCTCATAGATCTTCTTAGGCCATGATGTGATGATTCTGCCTCATGTCCAAGTTCCTGCAATTTTGCTTTACCTTCAGACTTCCATGCTTTGATCTTTTCCATCTGAGATTCTTCATCATCCTCTAAGGTGTCTTGTTCTTCAATCTTTGGCTGTTCTCTACCAAGCTTTGGAAAATCTTCTTCAAGATCATATGGTAAATTGACCTTCCTGCATGAATCTTCATACCATGAATTGTTCTCATCAAAAACTACATCTCTGCTTACCAAGAATCCTTTGTTGGTAGGGTTGTATAACCTGTAGCCCTTTTGATTGTTGTCATATCCAATAAATACACACCTTTCTGCCTTTGGATCCATCTTGCCTCTAACCTGTGAAGGAACATGAGCAAAAGCAATACATCCAAAAATTTTACAATGATCTAAGCTTGGTCTTCTTCCATTCCAAGCCTCATATGGAGTCATCCCATCAAGGGATTTTGAAGGCAACCTGTTAATCAAGTAAGTGGCTGTAGATACAACCTCAGCCCATAAGTAATTAGGTAAATGCTTTTCATTTAACATAGACCTTGCAGCTTCAACAATTGTCCTATTCCTCCTTTCTGCCACTCCATTTTGCTCAGGAGTGTACCTTGTAGTTACCTCTCTTTTGATTCCTCTTTCTTGAAGAAAAGAATCAAAATCATGGGAGAAGTATTCTCCCCCTCCATCTGACCTTAGCCTTTTTAGTGATATACCTATTTGATTCTCCACAAGAGCCAAATATCTTTTGAAACATGAAAAAAGCTTCATCTTGTGTTTCATAAAGAATAGGATAGTCCATCTGCTGCAATCATCAATAAAGGAGACATAATACCTTGATCCAGATATTGAAGCTTCCTTGCTAGGTCCCCATACATCTGTATGAACCAACTCCAAGAGATCTCCATGCATATAACCTTTCTTCATGAATGGTAACCTGTGAGACTTTCCAAATTGACATGCACTACACTTATAAATCATATGTTGTTTTGACAAGTTAGGGAGTCCAAGTACACTTTGGTCCCTGCAAATTTGCTTTAATGACCTTTCACCAATATGTGCTAACCTTTTGTGCCATACTTCCAATTCTGTGAGTGTCTGACTACCATAATTAAAGAGAGCAATGTTTCTAGTGTCTTGTAATTCAAATGTGAACAATCTACCTGTCTTTTCACCTTTTGCAATTTTTTTGAATCCTTGACTTGGATCTTCAACAAATGCTCCTGCCTTTGTGAACCTGACTTGCAACCCTTTCTCTACTATCTGCCCAACACTTATCAAATTCTTTGTAATGGTAGGGACATAGAGTACCTTACTGAGTAGGTTGATGTTTCCATCAGGTGCTTTGACATTGCCTATTTTCTCCACAGGATGTTTTGTATCATCTCCTGTTTGTACCTCATGCTTATTCCTTGGATCTTCTAAATCTGATAGGAGTGCCACATTTCCTGCCACATGATTTGAACAACCTGAATCTATGTAGAAAACATGCTCATCAGATTTACCTTGTGGCATAGCCATGTTCATGATCAATAATGAATCCTCTTTGTTTGAGTCTTCTGTGTAGTTATTGTAGTCTCTCCTTCCTTTGTAGCCTCCTTGATAGTTTGAATGATTGTAGTTGTTGTAATTGTCATGGTAGTTGTTGAACCTTCCTCTTGAGTAGCCATAACTTCCTCTATTGTATCCTCTTCCTCTTTGATTCCTAGAATTCCTAAAGCAATTTTTAGTTGTATGATTAGTTAATCCACAAATAGAACATGGGTTGGAGTCTTGGGATCTCCCCCTGCCTTGTCTACCTCCTCTTCCTCTACCTCTGCCATGTCTTCCTCTAACTGCATAGTTAGCTTGATATGTACCTACTTCATCATCCACTTTCTTTGCCTTTCCTTTGTTATCTTTGGACTTGCTTTTATCAGTGTATAAAGCTGAAGATTGATTATCTTTAGAGCTTTCTCCATTTTTGATAAGCTTTGCCTCTTGAGTAAGTAGTTTTCCAATGAGTGTATTGAAATCAGGTACATGCATGTCCATGTACAAATCCATAGCTGTGGTGAATGCTTCCCACTTGTCATCTGCCTTCAAGCCATTGATGACCTGCCTTACAATTTGCTCTTCATCATTACCTCTCCAATGCTTCCCAACTGATCTGCTATGTCCTTGAGCTTTGTGACAAAATTAGTCACATTTTGTTTGGGAGCCTTCTTGAGAGTTGTGAAATCCAGCCATAGTTGATGCTTCCTAGCTTTAGTACTTGAAGAAAAGAAAGCTTCAAGTGCATCCCACACTTCCTGAGATGTCTTACAACTTCTAATGTGAGGCAAAAAAAAATATGAGATAGAGTTGAGGAGATAAGACCTTGCAAGTGCATCCTTGGAGCACCATGTGCTCAATCTTTCTTGCTCTTCTTGTGTTGGTTGACTTTTGTTCCTGAAACTTGGCATAACTTCATCTCCAGCCACATAACCATATAAACTTCTACCTTGGAGATAAGCTTACATTCTTAATGACCAATCTGAGCAATTACCTCTGTCCAATTTGTCAATTGATGAAGGAAATCCATCTGCCATGTTGTCCAACCTTGCTCTGATACCACTGTGAAGTAATGGATAGGTATGTGCTTGAAGATGAAGAGGTGTTGCAAAATCCTTGATCTACACCAGCCAATTGAACTCCAGGAGTATATGGTGGGACCTTTTAGCTTGCCAATGGATGTATTAGACACCCTATGTACCTTTGAAGATCACTCTCAAAAAGATAGATCAAAACAGATAAGTTGGAGTTAGCTCAGAGGTGAAAAACTTGCTAATTTGGTTCATACACCTGTCCGGTGTTTTGCATAATTCTCTAAGCACAGCAGCAATTAACTTAATTCCTCTTGGGGAAGTCTAGATAACTTAAAGAGCTAACTTTCAAGAGTAATCTCATAAAAAATAATGAACCACACACTCAGAATGAGTTTTAACAAGTGATGATATCATCCCGATTTTCACGGGCTGCTATAGTTTGAGACTAGTGAGCAGAAAAATGAGCATAACTCAAAATGTAGGAATCCAATGATTATGAAACATTTTACTCTTATACTAGACAGTAAGCTGAATCCAACAAGATTTAAATCACTGAATTTGGATAAGTAACCACTGAGAAATGGCTCTGACAAGATGAGTAAAAAAGTCGGGTACCTGACAGAGAAGTGAAGATGAACAGACCCTGTTGACTTCAACTGAACATAACTGAAGATTGCAACATCCAAATGACATGAAACGTTTTGAGCATATAGTAGACTTATAGAGCTAACTTTACCAACTTAAATCACTGAAAATGATGCACCAAGCTCAGAGAAAACATCTCTGAAATCTGACTGAGAAAACTGAGAGATATGGCAGTGAGTAGTACACTTCACAAGAACATGGAAATATGAACTCAAATGATCATGAAAATGAAAGTATATTGCTTGTAAAATACAATGGACTTACTGATACATATGTGTGCCTTGTAATCACACCTTGATATGGCATAAAGCTCAGCTCTTGGAGGTCTTCACATAGGTCTCTCTAACCACGATTAAAACTACCATCTATTTATAGTTGAGTTTGGGAGGCTAACTTCCCTCAATCACTCTCCAATCAATCAATGATTGATTTGATTCTCTACCTACCACAAATCACAAATTCGTGGCTCCTCTTTCCCTTTTTTATCAAGTGGACTCAACCACTTAAGATTCTTTCACTTTTACATTAATTAAACTCTTCAAAAGTTACAAGAGGTAGTTCACAAGTGAACTTTACATAGTCTTCATTTTGAAGCTTCTTTTATGACTTTGTGGGACTCAAGCCAATACTTAGGCTTGTCATAGACTTGCTCCAACAAGAGTGTCTTGGGTACCCACATTTGTAATCGCCCATGTTGAGCTGTAGCTAATTTCTTTGGCACCCAAATTTGTACATTATTATGGTCGGCCTTCATCGATTGCTTTGGTAACCAAACCTGCCGGAGACCTTGGGATTGAGCTTGTTCTCGTTTCTGGTTGCTTCTTTTGGCATGGTAGGCTTGCCTCAATAGGAGTGGTGGTGGCAAATCTAGTGGTTGCTCTCCTTTTTGTACCCAAATATGCTTCCTACCCTGAGCTTCTTTCGTCTTGAATTTTGTATGTCTAGTCGATATAGCAGATGTCTTTTTTCCTTCCCTCTTTGGTCGAGTTATGCTTGCATTAGTCTGTGAAGTAGAAGAGAGTTTTGCTGGCCTTCGAGCATGTGCTTCCATGATTGAGTCCTTTTGCTTTGTAGGGATATTGACACACACAACATTTTCTTTGTGAAGATTAGTTTCGGAAGAACTAAGGGAATGTGTGAGCATGCAATTGTCTAATTCTAATGTGATGCATTGTTCTTGTACCCAAACTTGAAGAAGTTGACTTCTTAGGTTCAAGTTGAATGTGTGGTTGTAAATCCAACCTTGACCCAAGACAAGTGGCTCTATAAGGTCCTCATCGTGACACACTAGCATTTTGACTTTTAGTGGAACATCTTGAAGGTAGATGGGAAGGTCCACCTCACCCAAACAAGGGGTTTCCACACCTCCCAAACCTATGAGATAGGCCTCTATGGGCTTGATGTTCAATTTCAGGTCTTCGCAGTATGAAAGTCTAACTGCACTAGTTCCTGCACCTGAGTCAATTAACGCTCTCACAGCCCCTACATTCTTCCCTTGTCCTAATGCGATGTTCACAAAGGGATGTCGATCAATTATTGGAGAAGCAATTGCACTTGACGTTTGACACATAGCCATGTGCTACCTTGGGGCCTCAAGATTGATATTTAGACCAAGGCATCTTAACTTATTTCTCCTAATGTGTTCTCTCGCCTCTGCCTGTGCTTCTTCTCTAACCCTTAATTCTTCTTCTTTTCGCTTCTTAGCAGTGTTGAGTCTCTTTAGCATATCCTCTGTAAGAGGTTCTTGATATAGCTTGACTCGACAACCACTGATATAGTTTGGAAGGATATCACCTTTTAGTGTGGCCAATTGAACAGCACCGCTAGTGGAAATTCTATTAATGATCATGGGTCCATATCCTCTTTTTTCCAATTTACGGGCACGTTGCTTTAGGGTATAAACCAACACTAGGTCTCCCTCCTTTAAGCCTTTATCTTTGATATGGGCATCGAAGTATGCCTTTTGCCATTTCTTTGCAGCATAGATGCCTACCGCTGCTCGTAGTCGTGTCTCACCTAAGCGTTCTAGATCAAAGATCCTAGAGGATAATTCGTGTCCATTCCACTCATACTCTTGTGCTACTTTTAAAGTTGGGATTAGGAATTCCAATTGTAGCACCGCATTTTTTCCGAAGACCATTTGATATGGGGTGGCATTGAGTACCGTTTTGTAGGCAACTCGGTAAGCCCAAACAACATGATGAATTTGTTTGTCCCAATCAGAGCGTTTATTATTTACTAGTTTTGTTAGTACATTACATAGGATCTTATTTGTGCTCTCAGCTTATCTGTTGGCTTGTGGATGATAGGGGGCAGACTTCTTATGTATCACCAAGAACTCTTGGAGGAGATTTTCAATGACTTCATTCAAGAAGTGTGTGCCTCTATCACTTACTAACTCTATTGGTAACCCATATCTGGTGAACACGTTTTCAAATAAGAACTGAGCCGTTGTTTGAGCATCATTCTTTGTCCTAGCTTTTACTTTGTGAGATAATTTGTGGCTACAATAATGTACTCTGCATGGGAGTTTCTAGCTGGGGGGTTAATAGGTCCTACAAAGTCGATACCCCACTTCGAGAATGCACGTCCCCCCATCATTGGCCTCAAAGGCATCTCATCGTTTCTAATCGGATATTGTGCACATTGGCATGTGTCACATTTCCTCACATAGGTATGTGCATCCATATGAAGAGTGGGCCACCAAAGTCCTGAGAATAGAATAGTCTTAATTACTCGGTCAGGACCAAAATGTCCACCCGCAACACTACTGTGTGTAGTTTCCAAGATTTTTAAGTAGTCTCATTCATGAACGCATAGTCTTAGGTACCCATCTTTGCCTCTCCGATATAGGTTTTCGCCTACTAAGGCATAGTCTTTAGCCTCTTGCTCCATGCTTCATCTTCTTGCTAGACTAGCCTCGCTAGGTAATGTTCCTGATCTCATAAGTTCTACCAATGGAGCACTCCAATTTGGAATTAATGATAGGTGATAAAGAGTCGCATGCTCCACTCGGGGTCTCTTTTGGCACACTGAACAGTTCTTGATCCACTCATGAATTTCTTTGTCTATACTAGGCCAATACACTCCTAAACGTTTTAGATTTTGCAATGTTCGTTGTTTAGAATAGTGATTCCCTAGAATTCCTTCATGAGCTTGTTGCAACCAACTACTATGTTCATCGTCCTCGACACAACAAGCTAGAACACCTTCTGTATCTTGTTTATACATGATTCCTGCCAATATTTGATAGCTTTGTGACCGTACAATTTCATCCTTGTTCGTCTTCACCTTCTTATTTGCGGGTCCAAAGGTTAGGACTGGTACCAACTTATTTGCCCATTTAGGAACAACTTCTAGATTGAACAGATAAGCGTCAGGCAATTCATCAGACACTCCTTGCGGTGGCTCTCCTGAAGTGATACGAGAAGGGTGATCTGCTCTGAGGTGGGTCTTACCTTGCCTAACAACCACTTCAAAGTCATATTCCATTAGTAAGAGGAACCATCTTACTAAGCGTCCTGTATTGCAAGGTTTATTGACCAAGTATAATAAAGCTTGATGATCAGTGAAAAATTTGAACTTGTTGGCCAATAGATAGTGTCTAAACTTCTTTACAACATATACCATGCCTAAACCTTCTCTTTCGGTTGTGGTGTAGTTTCGTTCAGCAGCGTTCAATTGCCTATTAGCATAGGCTATAGGCAAATCTAAATTTCCTTCTCCTATGGGTTGTGACAACACACATCCTATTGCATAATTGGATGCATCCACATGTACATGGAATGGTTTATTCCAATCAGGAGTGGTCAGTATTGGTGCTATGCACAAGCGTCTCTTCAGCTCATCGAAGGACTTCTCGCATTCATCGTTCCACTCAAATTTTGTCAACAAGGCATAAAGAGGCTTAGCTATAATTGCATACATGTGAATAAACCTACGATAATATCCACAATGGCCCATAAAGGCTTGTAGCTCTTTAACATTCCTTGGTCGCGACAACTCCGCTATGGCTTTCACTTTGTCCTCATCTGTTGATATTCCGTTCTTAGAAACAATATGACCTAAGATTTTACCTTGATGTACCATCAACACACACTTTTCCTAGTTCAGACACACTCGATATTGTCTACACTTGTTGAAGATTTGTCTGATTTCAGGAATGTGACGTCTCCTTTCTTGTGAATGAGCACATAAATCATCCATATATACTTCTAAGCTCTTTGGCAAGAACTCTTTGAAGACATGACACATGAGTCTTTGGAATGTTGCAGGTGCATTGGTGAGCCCAAATGGCATCACACGAAATGCAAAGACTCCCCACTCTGTGGCAAATGCTATTTTGTGTTGATCTTCAGTGGCAATGGCTACTTGATTGTAACCTGAAAATCCATCAAGGAATCTATAAACTTCCTTGCCCGCAACATGCTCCAATAAATGATCTGTGATTGGAAGTGGATAGCTATCTCTAATCGTAGCGGCATTAACTTTCAACGGGGGACACCCATTCAGTATGCTCAATTTCATAGATGAATCCGGCTTCAATCAATCTGTCGATTTCTTCTTTTATTTTGGCTGCATAGGTGTCATTATATGTGTAGGGCTTCTGTTTGGTTGGCTTGGCATCTGCTATCATGGGGATTGTATGAGAACAAACCTTCGGATCTACTCCCTTCAAATCTCTATAGTGCCATGCAAACACGTCCCTATATTCCCTTAACAAAGCTACCAACTCTGCTTCCTCTTGTTTACTTAGGTCATCTCCTATGTATGTACATCTCTCTTCGTTTTCTTCAATTGTGACTATGACTTTTTTGGTGTTTTCTTTGTTATCATACGCTTCTCCTATTGTGGCCTCTCTCTTAGGCATTCGTACCAAAATTTTTCGGTCTTCAACTTCATATTTCTTGAAATGTTCTGGTACTTTGAACAATGATTCCTTCTCTTCTTGTTTCACTCCTTGTCTTTTCTTTTTCTTTTGACCTCCTTCACTTCCATCCTTTGAATTGACAGTTTTAATGCTTGTGAGAGGTTCTTCTTCCTTTTGGGTAAATACTCCTATGTCTTCTAGATAGTTCTCCTCTGAAATAAAGCAACTATCCATTACAATGGACTCTAGACCGTCATCATTCTCTTCTTTTTCTATGAACTCACTAGGGTCACATTCTTCTAGCAAGGGCTGACACATGAACACTGAAATATCATAACCCTCCTCATCACAATGAGGTGTCCATTGTTCTTCATTCACTGCAATGTCCATGGTAGCTAAGATTTTTGCCCAACCATGTGGCTCAAATTCCTCATCTGGAAAGATCATAGGTGTATAGGCTAGGTCTCTGATTGGTCTATCTCCTTGAGAAGTTCCTTTTTCTCTCGCTTTTAGGCGTTTCTCCTCTTCCTTTGCGACCTTGCACATCCACAAATGAGTATCTTCATGCATCAAGGATGTATCAGATGAACTTCTAGAATGCACAGAGATTGAATCTTCTTGCTCCTTGTGGATAGAATTCCACTGTAGGGGTGGTACATCTCTGAAGGTGTAATCCTTCAAATTGACCTTGGTTGTGACCCCTAAGCATTGCAAGTATAGGGAGTTGGTTTCCCAATCTTGCACAACTTGCAGTTGTCGTAGGAAGGGCCTTCCTAGGATCATTTCATAGGTAGTAGTTTTACCAAAGTCACATATAGCAAAGGTGTGCTCAAACTCTACACCACACGTGGTTAGAGTTATCCCTTCTAGAAATCCTAGAGGTCTTTCAACATGGCCGTCAGCCATCTGAAGCTTCATTCTAGTTGGTCTTAATGCAGGTTTACCCCATTGCTTCCACAGGAAAGTGGTAGCAATAGCAACACCAGCACCAGAATCTATGATTGCTTTGGTTGTGTAACCTTGGTAGGTGATCGGAAGATAAGCATTAGCTTCTTCACCTTCGCTCATGTCACCTATTTTGTCTATAGGTATCTCAGGAACTTTCTGGTTAGAGTCTTCTTTTGGCATATTGGAAGCAAGTTCTGGAACCTGATCCTTCACATGATTCCATAGCTCAGGTTTTGCTTTGAGCAGCTCTTCCACAGTGAGATGACACTGAACCTTAGTGTTCTTCACAACATCACTGTTTCTTGGAACCACCGAGTCTTCGTTTCTGATCAATATTGTGGGAGCTCTTATTTGGAGAGATTTATATTCCCATGGGCCTGTGAATTGTGGCAACTCTTATAAAGAATTGGATTCAAATCCTGAACTTTCTTTTTCTTGTTGCTCGGCTTGGTCTCCATAAATAGATGAAATGTCTTGTGGGAATTGATCATGACGGTCATCAGTTTCAAAAATAGGAGGGGAAACATCCTTCTCCTTGGCCCATTTCGCTTCTTGTATTTCCCGCAAGTACTTTTGAGAGTGTTGTTGAATTGAAAGAGGTTCTCCCTCATCTATGGAATCAGGAACATAGACTTCCTTTGGTGATGAGCTTTCTCTTTCCACAGTTGGTTGAGCTTGTGGAGGTAAAGAAACTTGAGGTTTATTTACCAACTGCTCTAATCTATCTAGTAAGCCCTCGAAGTGCAAACTCGGTGTAATAGCATTCGTCTAATTGAATGATTGATTGGCCTCGAACATAGCTTGAGCTAGTTCCACCATTTTTATGCATATTTTTGTCCATTCAATCTCTAAATCTGCTCTAGGGTAGCTCTTGTCTAGGTTTGCAGGTGTTGGCCCTTCTTAAAGGCGAGCTTGGTATGCCTTGAACATCATGTCCAAGTGTTCGGGGGTTGGATCTGCAAGAACAGACCCTGGTTGTGGTCTATTTACAATGGTTGGTGGGTGGGGTTGATTTTGGTGATGAGGTGGTGTGGATGGAGTTTTGACATGCGAGGGGCTTTGAGAGACAATATCTTCTATTTTTGTTTTTGCATCTTTCAAGCTTTCTTCTAGTTTGGATAACTTTTTGGTCCACTTACGATTGGCTTTATCCCTAGAATCCTTCCATGTTCTTGTCTTTCTCTTACTAGGCTCTCCTGATTCACTTGGCTCTGATTGCTCAACTAGTTTAGTTTGTTGTAACGCTTGTGCCCTAGTAACTACATGTATAGGAGCCACATTATCACTACTGGAACTTGAATCCCCTACTAAGCCTACTACATTAACTGGTGTAACCTTTGATGCACTAGAGGGATGTCCGGGACAATCTCTCAGGGGCTGTTCTTTGCCACACTCAAGACAAACGTCCTGTATTGTGATGTTCTGCCCTTGTGTCGGAGCTAGTGGTTGGGGTGGTTGTTGTCCTGTTATAGGTTGAGGGTGGCTATATCCTCCATGTTCATATGTTCTAGTTGCTCCTTGTGGTCCTTGGCATGGGTTATACCTAGGAACTTCTCTGTCTTGTTCTCTAGGAGGGTACCCATATGGTCTACATTGGGGTGGTACAAATGGTCATGGCTGTCTATTCATTGGATAGTTTTCAGTGTTGTAGTTGATGTACTTTTGCTCACTATAAGAGTACATGTTAGGCTCTTGAGTTGATTGTCTATTGTAGGGGTAGGGTTGTGATAACCCTAATCCTTATCTGGTGTAGACATGAGATGGATTATCTCCTCCACAACATGTGCAACTTCCAAACATTGGCACTCTCAAGGAAGAGTTCTTGTAGTTCCTTTGTCCTTGTACCCCTAATTTCTTGGCCACTAATGCTGCCACTTCCTCCACATAACTCGAACTAGAAGTCTCATTGCTCCTTGTATCCTCTGATTTGGTAAGATCTTGTGTGATTTTGAGATCCTCAGCCAAGTTGTCTTCCAAATCTATACATTCTTGAAGACACTCACTCAGAGTTTGCAACCGTTTTATGTATACTAACATTCTCAATGTTCCATTGGTTAGACCTTCTAAAAATAGGGATATCATTTTCTGCTGAGAAGGTCTCTCTGTCATAGGGCATCGGGTCACGTATTGATTAAATCTTCGTGCTGCATTTTTTACTGTCTCTTTAGGAGCTTGTTTGAAACTATGTAGTAAGGATGACGAATTGTGCTTGATCCCTCGCTTAGTGAATTCCCAAACAAATTTTTGGAAGAATTGTTCGATATTGCCAAAGGAATTTAGATCCAAGGATTGAAACCAAGCTAAGGCTATTCCCGTGAGGGTTAGCCCAAAGGATTCATATTGCATAAAAAACTCATCCAGTTGCTCCGCTCGCAAAACCTGCTTGAATTATGCAATGTGGTCATACGGCTCTCCTGTGCCATCGTAATGATTTTGCATACATTTTGCCAATTGGATCGGTCTCACTTTTTTGCCTAGCTCTGGGGATCGAATTATGTTGGGGAAACCTTGGGGCGGTTCTGTCCTAAAGGTAGGTCTATTCATATTTCCCATTCTCTGATTAGTTTGGTTGTGGGAGTTAATTCTTGGCATAGTGGATTGCGCCTGATGTCTGTTGGGCATACGACATTGGCTTGTTTGTCCTGACATTGCATTTTCCATTCTTTGTTGGGTCTCGAATGGGTTTTGTGAGGTAGTTTCCTGATCTCGAGCTAACTCACCTCTTTCATTAATCTGATCAGGGTTTTCTGTTACTACATATATCTGACCCATCTTGTCCATATAAACTCCACCTTCATACTTGACAGCTGGTCTTGGAACTATTTCAATTTCTGTCGTGTCTATCATTCTTGCTACTGACCTGTGTAGACCGTCAAGGTAGATGGGTATTCCTTGCAAGTTAGTGGATATGTATTGAAGAGATATCTGATATTCCCCTTCCACTATAGACATGAAATCTTCCTTAAGTACTGAACTATGCATGTCTTCAGAAGCCAAGAGTCTCTCCTAGTTAAATGACATTTCTGACTCACTTGTCTGTGAACTCAACATGTAGTGCTAACCATTGAGTTGTGAGTCTCTGACTTGGTTGTGTGGTTGACCTTAGTTTCAAGTGATTTGGTACTTTATCTATCTCTTCCTAGGTATCAACTTGAGCTTAGGTTCATAAGCCTTGTCTACAACTCCAAAATTGTCCTTTGAATTGCTCAAAATCTTGTGGAACCCCTTGCTTCCTAGTCCAACCTAAGGCTCAACTCCCCACGAGCTTTCCAAGGAACCAAAGATCACTCCGAACGGATTTTTTATGAGAAAGTTATGCGAGTTCAGGGTTCTATGGGTTAGAATAGGGAAACAGGACCTCTCTGGGAGTACCTCAGGTCAGGCGATACGATACCAGATTTTCCATGCAATACCACTATGGACGATACCACATTCGACGATACGATACCACCAAGGCGATACCAAATTCCATGATACGATACCACTTGCTAGACAATACCACCAAGCCCACGATATGATACCATAAAAATCGACGATACCATACCTCTACACTCGACGATACGATACCAGGGTAAAGGACGATACGATACTGTGTACCTAAGAACCAACTTAGGGACTTGTGGAGAAAGAGACTATACCTCAATCCCCCTCAAGTGCATATAGTGGGGATTCATGCTTTAATTATCAATCCCATGAGTATCAAAACCTAGCCGAGTGTATGAAGACATGCATTCAAATGATGATCAATGCAAATGAACTACCCAAAGAGTGCAAGCAGGGCAAAGACTAATCCAAACAAGGTTCAACTGACAGTCATGGTGTCGCGATACTTGGAACAGCAACCAACAGTAAATTGAGCTTTTCTCTCAGCTCCGAACTCCGAATATAGCAAATAAAAGAAGACGCATCCAATGATGGTATTTTCACTCAATTCGGACGCTTCTACTTCAAGTTATGAGCAAAATACTGAGTCATGGGAATGACCTTCCTACACTTCGGCACTTCCTACACTTCACACATACCTTAACCACAGCAAACAAACACTTTCATGGAAAGACAACACTTCCTAACACTCTTTTCAAGCAACACACATGCACACAAGCTCACAAAGAAGATGATACAGAGAGGAAAAGACACAAATTCGAATTTCTGTGCTCTTGATTCTCAAAATGGCAAAAAGTACTTACAAAGAGTCACAAATTGACTTATATACTTGTGCCCTAAAAATGGTCCTTTCATACAAGAGACCGGCACTTTATTCACTAAAAGACTAATTTCCTACTAATTTACATGGGTAAGCTTCTAATCTTCTATGGGGAGGCATCTAGAGGACTCCTCTAGTGCATTTACATTGGAAAATATATTACAACAATGGTTATAATACAAAAATTGGGTGTCCAAATTGGAAAAATTTTGGAGCCCTTCTTTTTCTCTGCCTTTGTGCTCTCTTTGCTCTGCAACACTCTCCCCCTCTTTGTCTCTGTCGTCCCTTGACAGGCTTTACTTCTTGTCTTTCCCTTGTTGTCCGCACGCATCCTTTGGTCAGTTCTGCCTACTGGTTGGACTCGCGTTACGTTTTAATGGCCCTGTTCTTGATTTTTTCTTTTACATCCTCTCCGCCTGATGTATTTGTGCTGCTTGTTCTTTTCTTTTCATCGCTCCCAACCCTTGGTCAGTTCTGCCTGTTTGTTAAACAGGTGTTCAGTTTTGATGGCCTCTTCTTGATTCTTGTTTTACATCCTCTGGGCCTGATGCAATTGTACTGCCTAATAAGTCGGGTTGCCACGCACGCCACCAGTGGAATGTATGAGGATGTGATCCTTCAGCCTTCGATCTGGACCTTCCGAAGATCAAGAGGTTGAAGCACCCTCTTGTGGTTTCGGAACCGCTGGATTTCTTCATGCACTTCTTCATGGATACTCTTCTGGCCCTGGTTCCTCCTTCCACCTACGTGCTTTTCCTTGATATGTGCCCTTGCGGGGCTCTGTGTAGAGATGGGTGTTGCGCCCCAGCGGGGCTTTTTGCAGAGATGTATCTTCGGATATGATCTTTTCAGTGAAGCTTCTTTCGTTGTCTTCTTCTTTTCTTCTTTTTGCTTGATACTCCCTCAACACTGCCCCCCTCCTGAACTCTATCGTCCCCGGCAGGCTTTGAGAGTCGACGGGAGTATGTTCTATACACTTTTTGCTCTGTTTCATTAAGCAGATTTGCTTCACATATCATTAGCTACTTCCACTGTTCAGCTTTCACACCGTCATGTGGCGGTTGTCTATGATCGGCGAAGAAGCTTAGATCATATGCCACTAATCTGGCATTCAGGTTGGATGACATCTTTAAAAAGATCTCTGAATCGATTTCAAAAAACCCTATGAAAAAGGCTTCTTCCAACGTCTGCATGTATGTACTTGGCAAAAACATGAGTCTGGAATAATAGGCCATTATGGTAGGGCGGCTAGGCATAATAGACAAATAAAAAACAAGAATGTTTGTTCCCTGATTAATGCCAATGAAGTTCAAAAATGTATATGCCGCATGTTTGAAGACCTTCAATACTGTAAGTATCATACTGAGTATTTTGTTTTTCATTTTGATAGTTAAATCTGGTACTTTTGCATAACTCTGTAGCCAAAATTTGATGGTCTTTACCATATAATCCTCCGTTCGTAGATAGTTATGCGGTGGACTTGGAAGTAGTGGATAGTTTAGCCACTGTTTATTGATTACACAGGTCTTTTGCATATCCAAAAATTCTCATGCTTCTCTGCGCTGTGGTGTTGGACAAAAAGAAGGATTTACCTGTCATAAATATGGTGCCGCTTGTCAGTGCACCCGTAATGTAGGATGTTTCTCCAAAAATTTTCTTCTCCAAACAAGTTGTGCAGCTTCAAATTCTTCTTGAGTATAAGTGAATGTGTCATTTTTGAAGTGCAGCTGCTCGTCTGGATTTTTCTGTGTGATCTTTTTGATATATTGTCTTGTTTTCTCTTTCATCAGTTCGTACGAAATGTTGAAAGGCTTCATGATCTTCTCTAAGTCTTTACCTTCAATCTTTGCTTCTTTCATGACTTTGATGACTTCATCTTCAAAATGTTTTGTCAACCAGGACACCAATAGTGCCCATTCCCTCTGACCTATTTCTGTAGTGTATGGCATTGGATGATCATCATGTGGTTCCGCCATCTGCTCTTTTATTGGAGAATTATAAATCGGGGGAGATAGAGGACGTACCTCTACCTCGTCAGTAGGATTTTCTTTTGTCGGCTCTGCTGGTGTCCCGATTGGCGCTTTCTCTTTTGCTTTGGTCTCTAATTGGGCTAAGCACTCAGTCTTTTCCTTTACTTCTTGCATTGCTACCCGTAGTGCTTCCTTGGTAGCTAGTAACTCGTTACCAACCTCTGCTACATGATCCATATTTTCACTATAACTCGCTGCCAGTTTTCCATGGGCTGTATTCAACTGCTTTTTTAGCTCATATGTTTATTGAGTGTACTTACGTTCCCATTCTTCTCTCAATGCTTCCTCTTGTTTCAGCAAATCTGCATATTTCTCAATTTGCACGCTTACTTCTTTTTGGTCATTATCTGTTGTCTCTTGTTTTTCTATAGGTTGGTCATATAGCAATGACTTCATCAGTTCTTTATTTCTATTTCATAAATTGTCATTTTCCTCCATATACACCTTTAGTTGTGTTTCCAGTAGGTTGCTTCTTGCTTTCATTCTCTCTTTGTCGGCCTCGCTGGCTTCATGTAATCTTTGTAGGTTTGTCAGTTGTGCCTGGAGTTGGTGATGTTGGGTCATCAATGTATCACATTGTGATTTTACTGCGAGTAACTCCGTTCCCTTGGTTGTGATCTCTTTCTGGGCCTGGATAAGTTGTGCAGATAGTTGTTCACTCATAATTTGAAATTGATTCTTTTCCCTCATGGCTTTGTCATAATCTGCATCTGTATCCATCATCTGTTGTTGTGTATCCATGGTCGTTTGGATCATCTGTTTGACAACAGGTTTTAATTGAGTGACATCCATGTTTAACCAAGTGGTAGGTATACTAGGTTTTGCTCCTGTTGTCACATCTTTCCCTTGAGCCACGTGTAATGTGGTGTCATGGGGCTGCCTGATATGAAGTTGGATCCTCGGCTCAGCCTCCATGTGGTCAATCTTGCCTTGAGGTGTATCATCCGGTACTTCAATCACAACGGGCTCCTTACTTGGTTGTCGGCCTGATTCCTGGTCTATTGGAGTTTGTATTTCTTGTTTCATAGGTGGCACGACATCTTTATTAGTTATTGGAGCTTCCTTGATACTTATCTTTGACGTATCATTCAATTGAATGACGTGCTCTGGTTTAGTTGATTCTTCTATGCTCTTTGCTTGTCTCTGTTCATTGTCTGGTGTGACTTCAACTGGATTGATCTCTGTCCAATCTTCATTGTGTGTTTCTGTTTGTATATCTGTATCCAGGGTGTCCTTCTCACAGCTTGATTCTTCATTAGAGATTGATTCCTCCAATCCTATTTCTTTGTATCTGGAAGGTACTTGATGAGTTGCTTTATCCTTTTGTTTCTTTTCCTGGCTTGCCTGTCTGTAATGGTGACCTTGAATATTCAAATTTATTTGCCCCCGCATATACTGATGCATTTCTTCCAGGGCTACAGAGAGATCTCTCTTAGTAATGGGTTGTTGGGTCCCAAGAATCTGTGGCAATGTGTGTGTCCTCTTTGATTGGGGTGTAGCCTAGGCTTCTTCCTCCCTAAGACGCTTTGTACCCCTCATGGGTTTCTTTGAACTAGTTCCTGCTTCGTCCATAGAGATGACTGTATTCTTTTTCTTTGGGACACTTGCTGACTTGGCATATTTGGCTAACTCTGTTGAAGTTGGCATCACGCGCAAGCAGTTCTTCATATCCAATGCCTCATAAATAAGTAGGGTCAAGGCCGAACTACCATTCAGAAACTTTTTCTGACCCCACTTCTTTTTTGCTTCAAATAGGCGTTCTTGAAAATAGGGAGTCATATTTACTTGATTTCCAACTTGCCTCATAGCATGTGAGAGCAGTTGCACCACGATCTTTTGAGGTGCTATATATCTATGCATGCTCAGAAAACAAAAGTGTTGGTGCACTAAGCGAACAACCTCTTCAATATCAGTTCTATTGATTTCCAAAAAGGATCGCTTTTTAGGATCATGACATTCATCTTTGACATTAGTGTGTCCTTCTTGATTCCATCCGAAAGCTCGGTTAATTAGCTCGTGAGTAAAATTGAATTGTCTTCCAGGCACCAACTTTATCCAGTACTCGTGCCTCAAGGACTGATATCTTATTTGATGTCTGCTGGAGTGTATTCATCACTTGCGTACATCTCTAAAAATCTGGCAAATATATTGGGAAGTCTTAAAAAGGCATCAATTCCAGCTTGAGTCCAGACATCTGTCATGCACGGTAATCCTTGTATGATAGTCTTGAAGTCTTGCCACATGATAGGGAAGTAGTGATCCCTGTCCATGATTTTGATAGTGGCCATGAAAATGAGATCCGATACAAGTTGGTCATCCAGAAACCAATGGCCTCTTGCTTTTGTTATAGATTCCAAGGGAAGAAGCTGGACCTCTTCCACTTGCATCTCTTCGAAGTTAGTAGATGCCATCTGCACTCAATATAGAGTATGAATTAATGTCAAGATAGTATCAAAAATCCTCCTTCATTTGTCTTTCATAAGATTGACATTGCTCCGCGTCAATCATGTCGTCCCTTCCCCGTGGGTGTGAGAAAGGTAATACCTGGGGTTTTTCATACTTTTAGATATTTTTATGTTTTTATCTGAAAGAAAAACAAAAAAGTTAGTTCATAGCCAAAGCGGTTATTAATTTTTTTAATAATTTTCTTTAGGTTATGTACAAATTGCTCTCCTATTTCCCAAGAGGAAAATGTGCTTCACTATCCTGAAATAGAAGAATAGCGTGCCGAATGCTTGGATTTGTAATGTGGCCCTATCATGCATACTTTGGATTCTGGTAACTCCATATGTGTGCAACTCGAATTACTTGGTTGATGCATACAACTAGCCTTGCTTTTTGGCATCCAAATCTGCTTCACACTGTTGGGGCAGATTGTATTCCTAACATTCTTGAAGAATGTGGTGCTTCTCATGTTGTACGTCTGCTTTATCTACTTTTTGAATCTTGGAATGTTTTTTGAAGCACATGTAGACTCCTTCTCTATCTTGTAACAGTTTATCTTCTGTCGTTTTGCCTTTAGATCATACTGATGCTCCTTGTGCCTTGACTCTTCCTTCCTGATGCTTGTCCTTTGAGCACATGATTTTGGAATCCATATTTGTGTTCAGTTGGATTGGGCGGCTATTACCTTCTTCGGAATCCATACTTTAGCAGTTCGTTGTGGACCTCGGTGTCCAAAGTGATTTACTTGCTTGTTCGATGGGTCGTTCTGATGTCGATAATGTTTCTTTTGTTGAAGATATGCAGCCACTTGATCCTTCCTTATCCAAGCTTGTCGAGTGTAAGGAATGGGGTATATTCTAATAGGTGCCGACTTGTGATTACCTAGAGAACGAGTCTCTCTTGTGCGTGGTTCTTCGCTAATGTTGTTTTCAGATAGAATGATACTCTTGTGACTTGCTAGATTAGAAGATTGTGTGCAAGCCGAATTCAGTGTATCCTCACATGAAGTACTCGATGAAGGGGTTTCCATAGTGCTAGTGAACATGCATTCATCACTGTGTTTGTTTGGGTGAATTGTCGGTTCTATACTTGCGGCTTTGATTGGTCATTCATCTAGCATGCTGAAGACTTCACGATGTCCTATCTTGGCCGAGATGTATCCTAATGCCAATTGAATAGTTACTTCATATTCGTATATCCAGCCTTGTCCTAACACGAGCTCTTCCAACAAGTCCTGATCGTGACATACTAAGAGTTTTTGTTCCATTGTGTTGTTTCCTAAGTGTAGAGGCAAGATAATCTCTCCTATACACTTGGTGATCTTTCCTCCTATTCCAATCAGTTGTGCCTTTGATGGACGTAATTCTTCCTTGAGTTGCTGAGTCAATGAAAATTTGATGCAGCTTATAGCGGCTCCTGTGTCAATGAGAGCATCCACTAAGTGATATTCCTTTTTTCCGACTCCCAAATTCAAATATGGTTGCTTCCTTTGTTGCCCTAGGTTTTCAATGGCTCTAAAATTAGCCATTGGGACGAGTTCCTCTCCTAGTCGATATCTCTCATCTCTCTCTCTCATCCACTCTTTTCGTTTCCTAATCCGCTCTAGCGCTTCTTGTCTGGCTTCCTCTCGTATTCTTTCTTCCTCTAGACATCTATTTTTACCCGTTATCAGTCCTGAAATTATTTCTTCAATCAATGGCTCGAAATATTTTTTTACTCGACATCCACTGACATAATTTGGCAATACTTCTCCATCTAGAGTTGCTAAGCTGATGACTCCGCTGGTGGATATGCGATTGATGATTAATGGGCCATATCCTCTTTTTTGTAGTTTCTTGGCATGTTGTTTCAGGGTATATACCAAAACTAAATCTCCTTCCTTCAAATTTTTGTCTTTAACATGAGCATCAAAATATGCCTTCTGTCGTCTTTTAGCAGCATAAATCCCTGCTACAGCTTGTAACCTAGTTTCATGTAGCTTCTCTATTTGATCCAATTGAGCTGAGAGTTCATGTCCTGTCCACTCATAAGTTGTTGCTACTCTGAGAGTGGGTATCAAGAAATCAATTGGCAAAATATCATTTTGTCCATACACTAAGTTAAAAGGAGTAGTTCCTATGGCGGTCTTGTAAGCTACTCGGAATGCCCATAAAGTGTGATGTAATTGTTTATCCCAATCAGATCTACCATTGTTCACAATTTTAGTGAGAACTGTGCATAAGATTTTATTTGAACTTTCGGCTTGTCCATTGGCTTGTGGGTGATAAGGGGCTGATTTCTTATGGATTACCAAGAATTCATTCAGTAAGGCTTCTATCACTTCATTCACAAAATGCGTACCTCTATCACTCACAATTTCTATCGGTAGTCCAAATCTAGTGAAAATGTTCTCGAAGAGAAACTTGGCCGTAGTTCTTGCGTCATTTTTCTTGGTTGCTTTGGCTTCAACCCATTTGGTCAGATAGTCTGTGGCTACAATTATGTATTCGGCATGGTATCCTTTAGCTGGGGGGCTAATAGGTTCTATCTATTCCCCATTTAGTGAAAGCTCTGGCACTAATCATGGGTTTTAATGGCATTTCATCTCTTCTAATTGGATATTTCGTTCGTTGACATGTATCACATCTTTGCACATATGTTGCTGCATCCTGATGTAAAGTTGGCCACCACATTCCTGCAAAGAGAATCATTTTTGCTGTTTTATTTGCAGAGAAATGTCCTCCTGCAGCTCCTGTATGTGCCATCTCTAAAACAGCAAGATACTCGTCTTCATGAATGCACACTCGCAAATGACTATCTCTTCCTCATTTAAAGAGTTGTTTTCCAATAAGAGCATAGTCCTTGCTTTGTTCTACAAGTGCTCGTTTTCTTGCTAGAGTGGCTCCTTCTGGGTACTCTTGGGTCTTTAAGAACTTCACCAGAGGCATGCTCCATCTTGGTGCTACAGTGGAGTAGCATAGAGTGGAGTTCTCTTTTGGATTCCATTCTTGACAGGTTGGACAAGCTAATACATAGTTATGCGCATCCCTCTGCATGGTTGGCCAATATATGCCCAATCTCCTTAGTGTTTGCCATGTTCCGTTCGCATTTAGATGAGTTTTCCATTGATTTACATGTGCTTTTTGAAGCCACATTTCTTGTTCCTCTTCTTCTACGCATCTCATGCATAATCCATTTGAGTCTTGGTGATACAAACTTCCAGCAATGATATGAAGGTTTTTAGTCTTCCATAGGTCTTGGGTTCGGTTTGGCGTGATCCCATCTTTAGGTCCATGAGTGAGTATAGGGATCAACTTTTCTGCCCATTGAGGACATACTTCGAGGTTAAACAGGTACGTGTCAGGAAGATCATCTAGTACTCCTATGGGTGGTTCTCCATGTGTCATTCTTGATAGGTGATCCGCTCTTATGTGGGTATTTCCTTTCTTGACTACTACTTCAAAATCAAATTCCATCAACAATAAAAACCATCGTACTAGTCGTCCTGTATTACAAGGCTTATTGATTAAGTATAGTAGGGCTTGATGATCAATGAAGAATTTGAATTTGTTTGCCAATAAGTAGTGTCGAAACTTCTTTACTGCATATACCATTCCTAGGCCTTCTCTCTCAGTTGTGGTATAATTGTGTTCTGCTTGATTCAATTGTCTACTGGCATAGGCTATAGGATGATCCAACTTTCCTGTATCTGCTGGTTGAGCTAGGATGCAACCAATGGCAAACTTGGAAGCATCTACGTGAATGTGAAAGGGTTTGTTCCAATTAGGTAGTCGAAGGATTGGGGCTGAACTCAATCGACTCTTTAATTCGTTGAAGGCCTTTTCACATTCTTCAGTCTAGTTAAACTGAGTCAATAATGCATAAAGAGGTCTAGCAATTATGGCATACATATGTATAAATCTTCGATAGTAACCGCAATGTCCCATAAATGCTTGCACTTCTTTAGCAATCTTTGGTCTTGGCAAATCCAGGATCACTTTGATTTTGTCTTCATCAGTTGAGATTCCATTCTTAGAGACAATATGTCCTAATATCTTCCCTTGTCGAACCATGAAGACACATTTTTCTGGGTTGAGGCATACTCTATATTGTCGACATTTGGCAAAGATCTTTCCTAGTTGAGGGATATGCTCTGATCGTATAGCTGAATAAGTGCATAAATCATCCACGTATACCTCCATACTCTTTCTCAGGAACTCTTTGAATACATGGCACATCAATCTTTGGAAAGTGGTTGGGGCATTGGTTAGGCCGAAAGGCATAACCCTAAAGGCGTATACTCCCCATTCAGTTGCAAAGGTTGTTTTATGCTGGTCCTCAAGAGCAATGGCTACCTGATTATAGCCTGAAAAGCTGTCCAAAAAACTATAAACTTCCTTCCCTGCCACTCTTTCCAAAAGATGATCTGTGATGGGTAATGGGTAACTGTCTCTAATGGTGGCAGCATTCACTTTTTTCAGATTTATGCATACTCTTAACTTACCATTCTTTTTCGGTACGACCACCAAAGGTGACACCCATTCCGTGTGTTCAATCTCATATATGAACCCAACATCTAATAGTTTATCTATCTCTTCTTTAATCTTTGCTGAGTAAACATCGTTATATGTGTATGGTCTTTGTTTGGAAGGTTTAGCTTCAGATGTCATAGGGATTCTATGTGCACATATAGATGGATCTACCCCTTTCAAATCCTTATATGTCCAGGCAAAGACATCCCTGTATTCCCTTATGAGGCGGATTAACTCTTGTTCTTCCTCCATTGAGACATCTTGTCCTGTAAAAGTACATCGTTCTTCTCCTTCCTCTAAGGTTACTACTATTTTCTTGGTCTGCTCTTTGTTGTCATATGCTATTCCTGACTGTGCTTCTCGTTTTGGCATTTGAATAGCAATTCTTCTCTCTTTTACTTCATATTTTTTGAAGTGGGCGGGCACTTCAAATTGGTCTTGAGGCTTGTTTTCTTCATCATTTTTTGCTTTATCTAATCCAAGCTCCTCTTCCTGTGTTGGTTCTCGATTTATTTCATTAGTTATGATACTTACTTCTTGATTTCCACTTTCTATTTCCATTTGCTCTTGCTCCATTTCAATGCTCTCGTAATCCTCTTTCCACTCTTTTTCAATTACTTCTCCTTCTTCAGCCTCTTGAAGAACTACCACGTATAGACTAACGTCATATCGTTCCTCATCAATGCATTCATTCATGGTTATCACCTCTTCGTTTACACACATATCTAGAGTGGCTAAAATCTCCATCCAACCATGAGGTTCAAATTCTTCATCTAAGAATATTTGAGGCATATAGGCTGGATCTTGTACTGATCTAGCAACTCCTTGCCTTTGCTGCCATCCTTTTCTCCTATCCTCTTCCTTTTCCACAGTTTGGCATATCCATAGATGAGTGTCTTCGTTCATCCACGATTGATCACTTGAACCTATACTATGAATTGACTGATTATCTTCCTTCTTATGAATCTGATTCCATTGTAAGGGGGGATGTTGAAGCTCAAAGTCAAGGACAAAGCACAGAAGCATATCAAAAGGTGGACACACAAGGAAAGGGAGCAAGTAGGGAGCTCCAAGAAGTGTATGTCAAATTTTCAGAAGAATCCCTTACAAAAATAGTGATTTTCATCACTAAAAACCATTGTAAATACCATTATCTATTTTTAGTAACTCCATTTTGTTCAAGCCGAGGAGTCCTCGAGCTTGAGGAGTATTAGAAGTACCATCGTACCAATTTTCATAATTTTTAGACTTCGTTTGAGCCCTCAAATAAGCCCTGGAACCTAATTTTTAACTAGGCCGGACACTAGGTCTGGACAGGGCCAAAACTAGTCAAAAAACTATAAAAAGAGCTAGAGAGCTCATTTTTGGGGGTTAGCTTGTTAGAGAATAGAACTTTTTTAAGAGAACTCTTTTGCAATCTAAACTTTCCATTGTTCCTCTCTTTGATCTTACTTTGTGCGCGTGTGTGTGTATGTGTGTGCATGTTTGTGTGCTTTCACTCACGCACTTGTGCCTTCACTTGCTCGTGGTCTTCATACCGGTCCTCACGTCTCCGCGGATTGACAAGTAAAGGAGGTGGTGCTTACGCTTGAGCTACACCAAATTTTGGCGCCGTTGCCGGGGAGAGAGCTTGGAGGACGAGCGTGTGACGGTAAGACGTAGAGTAGCGACGTTGGAAGGTAAAAAAATCATCATTTTCAGTTCAGTTTTTGAATTTTCCTTCTTCTTCATCTTCTTCATCATCTTCATCTCCAGTGCATCAGGAAAGCTTGGAAAAGGTAAAATTTTCAGTCTCTGTCAGAAAATTCCGACTGTGTCAGACCATCGCAATGGTCTGCAAAGTTCGGAATTTGGAGAAGGCGACCACACCAGCATGTAGAGCACACTTGCGCCACTAGGAATCCATACTTGCATTGCAAAAAATCACATTTTGGTGGACCATCGTGACGGTCTCTGACCATCGCGATTGTGTCACACCATCGCGATTGGCTCACGCCATCGCGACGGCTTGGCCGGACCATCGCGACGGTCTCTGACCATCGCGATTGTGTCACGCCATCGCGATTGGCTCACGCCATCGCGCCGACGGTGCCACGTGGCAAGCTAGACCATCGCGACGGTGCACTTTCATGCCATCGCGACGGTCCAAGCCCACGCCATCGCGACGGTGCACTTTCACGCCATCGCGACGGTCCAAGTCCACGCCATCGCGACGGTGCACTTTCACGCCATCGCGACGGTGCACTTTCAGACCATCGCGACGGTGCACTTTCAGACCATCGCGATTGTGCAAACTCACGCCATCGCGACGGTGCACCCTCACGCCATCGCGACAGTCCCAGACCATCGCGATTGTGCACCCCCATCGCAAATTTTAGGGTTTCATTTTTTGGCCAATTTTGGGGCAATTTTTGGGAAATTTTTGGGTGATTATACTCATAGGAGACCCCTTAGCTCATATTTGGAGAAAAACTTGTTTGTCAGTTTTTACCCCCCAGGGCCTGAACGGTCATAACTTTTTCATCCAAAGTCCATTTTTTGAGCTTAATAGCTCATTAGAAAGCTCTTGACGAGTACTACGTGATCTCAAATGTTTTTTTCTTAAAGAATACATCTATTTTTAGATAAGCTATTTTGAGGTTGACCTAGTTTGGGACCAGGAAGCCAGGGGGCAAGCATTGAAAAGTTGGGCAAAAGGGAAGGGACTTAAAAGGTGTATATACTCAAGTGCTTGATCATCCAACTGTGAATTGGTCTAATATTGGATTTTTCCAGGTCTAGCAAGGACAATCAAAGTCAATCCAAAGCAAGCTAGCAAGGGTGAGTACCAAGCTTGGGAGAAGGCTTCCTGGGCTTGTGTAGCAGTTTGGTCAACTAGCTAATTGAGGTTGGAAGATCTCTCAACCCTCCTTTTTCAATCCCTAGCCTAGGCTAAGTACGACTTAGGTGTGGTAATTAATTAGGGCAACGTTAGGCACGAATCAAGTCCAAGAGTATTAATCAACCAAGTGCAAGAATTAAGTAGGTCTTAAGTGCGAAAAATCTAAGGGACAAAAGGTAAACTGGAGTCGATCACTCATCAAGTGCGGCAATTCACTTAAGTACTCCTGATGACGCGATTTCAGACAAGACCATAAACATAATATTCAACTCAAAAAGAACAAAGTGATTGGTGCAAATTAACCTGCAACGAGAGTGTGCTTAGGTTCAAGGGGATAGATAAATCAGGCATATGAACCTTAGATCAGGCAGACACTTGGGCCGAGACAGACAAAGCCTCGGATCTTCTGAAGCTAGTGTCAACCACACAGCAAAGTCTTGGGCTCAACAGCTTAGTGGTTATCCTTACACACGAAGTTCAGAAACCAGTGACTCAGAAATGTCTTTTAGCATGGAAAGACCCACACGTGGCACAGGCACTGCCTATTTACAGACACCAGAAGGTCCCTATAAGACCCAATTGGAGTTTATCAGGACCAACCACTTAGATGCTCGCATCTATGAGGATGGTCTAAGACGATCAGTGGTTCAACTCAAAAATCCTGACCAACCCTTTGGGCTTGAACACCCAGTGGTCAAGTTTGAAGAGGGTGCTTACATTGATAAGGAAGGAACCATGTATGTGGTTACCAACTTACCAGATAGGACAGATGAGTTTGGAAATATCATTCCTGAGAATGAGATAGGAGACCTAGAGAAAGGGGACCTAGGAGGAGAACCCAAGACCCCTAGAGGTAAGTCAATCTTGACTAGAGTGATCACTCCAGAATGGATTCCTCAAGATAACAAAAGCATAGAACTATTCGTGAATAGAGAAACGGAGGAAGCCTTTTGGAGATTTAGGCCAGATCAACCCATCCCAGTAGTCACCATCTATGAATTCAAGGACCTAGAGACACCAGGGAAAGCTGTCTATCTAGATCACACATCTCAGAAATTATTCCTCGTATCAGATCATGACAGACATGCTTACACTTGGCAAGGTGAATCAATTTTCCCTCCACCAAGATCTAATGTTTCCCAGGGCCTCCAAGGAGCCGGATCATCCAAGGCTCATGAAACCCAGAGGGAAAGAACTAGAGAGAGACCGGAGGTAAGCTTTGCAGACACTGTAGGCAGAGATAGATCAGGATATGGGACGGAAAGACCTGAAAGGGAGAGACATAGAGTTTATAGGCATCAAAGATATGATCATGATTTCCCATTGCCTAGACCACGAGAGCACTCAAGAACCCTTAGACCCTCTCAAGTGGTTAAGACAATGAAGAACTACTTTGATGGATTTGGAGATCCTTATGATCATGTGGCGGAGTTCAAACAAGTGCTAAGAGCTGAACAGGTTGAAGACTTATTCACCCAGTTTGAGGCATTTGGTTTGACTCTTAAGGGTACTGCCTTAGCTTGGTTTCAACCTCTAAACAGTCGCAACTATAGAGAGATAGGTCAGCTGCTAGAAGAATTCATTGTGGAATTTTCCAAAAGTGGTATCAGGCATAACACATAATCCTTGATCCACAGCTTCAAGCAGACACCCCAAGAAATAGTGCGACTTGCAGGAAGAAGGTTTAGACAGTATTTGGAAAGATGCCCTTTACCAGAATTACCCACATCAGCCAAACAGGTGGCACTATTTTTAGATGGCCTATTGAGCACAAAATTAAGTTCATATGTATACTTGAAAGAGCCTAGATCCATAGAAGAGTGTGTACGGATATGCATTGACATAGAAGATAACTTGGGTGAGGAGTTAGGACTATCCAAACTCTATAAGGACCCTGATAGTTCTACAAGTCATACCTCTAGAACCCCCACTGAGATAGATGAGATAGCTGAGCAAGTGGCCAAAAAGCTAGGAGTTCAAAATAGACAAATGCCAAGGGTCACCTCAGTGAAGCAATGTTATACATGTGGAGGAGATCACATGGCTAATGTTTGCCCGTTGGCGACTCAACCCCAAGGAAACCCTAATGCTCTATATTGCACCATTGAGAGGAAATATACAAATCATACGACCCAAGATTGTCCCTATAACAGGCAGGCTGTTAGACAAAATTATCAGCAACCTTACCAGCAGGGTAGGTATCAGAATCAATAGCAACAGCCATATTATAGGCCACAACAATATCAACCTCAATACCAGCAGCAATATCAGGCACCATATAGGCCACAACCAGTCCTAGGAAACCAACCGCCAGCTCCTGCCAATGTGATCCCAGTTAAATATACGATGGCGGAGGAGAACCCTAATAGAGCTGCAAACCTAGACAAGAGTTACCCTAGAGCGGATTTAGAGATTGAACGAATGAAATTGTGCATGAAAATGGTGGAACAAGCTCAAGCTATACTTGAGACTAGTCAAAAGTTCAATCAGACAAACTCTGTCAAAGGGGATTTGCATTTCCAGGGTTTACTAGAACGATTAGAGCAGTTGGTAAACAAACCACAAGTTTCTTTACCTCCACAGGCTCAACCAGTTATTGAAAGAGGAAGCTCACCACCAATGGGAGCTTATGTTCCTAATTCCACGGATTCAGGAATACCTCCTTCAATTCAACAGTACTCTCAAGAATTCTTGCGGGAAATACAAGAAGAGAAATGGGCCAAGGAGAAGGGTAATTCCCCTCCTATTCCTGAGATCAATGATCTTCAGGATCAATTTCCCCAAGACATTCCATCTATTTACGGAGATGAAGTAGAACAACAAGAAGACGAAAAGTTAGATTTTGAATCTAATACCTTAGAAGAACTGCCTCAATTTCCAGGCCCATGGGAATCTGAATCTCTCCAGATTAGAGCTCCCACAATACTAGTAAGAAATGAAGACTCAGTGGTTCCAAGGAACATGGATGTCGTGAAGAACACTAAGGTTCAGTGTCATCTCACTGTAGAAGAGCTGCTCAAAGCAAAACCTGAGCTTTGGAATCATGTGAAGGATCAGGTTCCAGAACTTGATTCCAACATGCCAAAAGCAGGCTCCAAGCAAAGGGTACCAGAGATACCTCTAGACAAAATAGGGGACATGTGTGAGGGTGAAGAAGGTAATACGTATCTTCCAATCACCTACCAAGGTTACACAACCAAAGCAGTCATAGATTCAGGTGCTGGTGTTGCTATTGCGACCACCTCCTTGTGGAAGCAATGGGGCAAGCCCACATTAAGACCAACTAGAATGAAGCTTCAAATGGCTGATGGTCATTTTGAAAGACCTCTAGGATTGCTAGAAGGGATCACTCTAACCACTTGTGGTGTAGAGTTTGAGCACACATTTGCTATATGTGACTTTGAGAAAAATAATGTCTATGAGATGATCCTAGGAAGACCCTTCCTACGACAATTGCAAATAGTACAGGATTGGGGAACTAACTCCTTGTACTTACAGCACTTAGGGGTCACCACGAAGGTCAATTTGAAGGATTACACCTTCAGAGATGTACCACCCCTACAGTGGAATTCTATCCACAAAGCGAAAGAAGATTCCATCTCTGTGCATTCTGAAAGTTCACCTGATCCATCATGGCTGCATGAAGATACTCATTTGTGGATGTGCAAGGTCGCAAAGGAAGAGGAAAAACATTTAAAGGCAAGAGAAGAAGGAACTCCCCCAGGAGATAGACCAATAAAAGACCCAGCCTATACACCGATGATATTTCCAGATGAGGAATTTGAGCCTCATGGTTGGGCAGAAATCTTAGCTACCATGGACATAGCAGTTAATGAAGAACAATGGACACCTCATTGTGATGAGGAGGGTTATGATATTTCAGTGTTCATGTGTCAGCCCCTGTTGGAAGAGTGTGATCCTAGTGAGTTCATAGAAGAAAAAGAGAATGACAATGATCTAGAATCCATTGTGATGGATACTTACTTTGACTCAGAGGAACACTATTTAGAAGACATAGGAGTGTTAACCCAAAAAGAAGAAGAACCCCTCACGAGTATTAAAACGATAAATTCAAAGGAAGGAAGTGAAGGAGGTCAAAAGAAAAAGAAAAGAAAAGTAGTGAAACAAGAAGAGGAAGAATCATTGTTTGAGGTACCAGAAAATTTCAAGAAATATGAAGTGGAAGACCGCAAAATTTTGGTACGGATGCCTAAGAGAGAGGCCATTATAGGAGAAGCATATGACAATAAGGAAAAGACCAAAAAAATTGTAGTAACCATTGAAGGGAACGAAGAGCGATGTACATACATAGGAGACGACCTAAGTGCAAAAGAAGAAGCAGAGCTTGTAGCACTATTAAGGGAATATAGGGATGTGTTTGCGTGGCACTATAGAGACTTGAAGGGAGTAGACCCAAAAATTTGCTCTCATACTATACCCATGACGGCTGATGCCAAGCCCACCAAACAAAAGCCCTACACATATAATGACACTTATGCAGCTAAAATAAAAGAAGAAATTGATAGGCTGATTGAAGCTGGATTCATATATGAGATCGAGCATACTCAATGGGTGTCCCCCATTGTAGTGGTACCCAAGAAGAATGGAAAATTGCGAGTGTGTATTAACCTTAAAAAAGTTAATGCTGCTACGATTCGAGATAGTTATCCACTTCCAATCACTGAACATTTATTGGAGCGTGTCGCAGGCAAGGAAGTTTATAGCTTCCTGGATGGGTTTTCGGGCTACAATCAAGTAGCCATTGCCCCAGAAGATCAACACAAAACGGCTTTCGCCACAGAATGGGGAATCTTTGCATTTCGTGTGATGCCATTCGGTCTCACCAATGCACCCGCAACTTTTCAAAGGCTCATGTGTCATGTCTTCAAGGAGTTCTTGCGAAAGAACTTAGAAGTATATGTGGATGACTTATGTGCTCATTCCCAACAAAGAAGATACCACATCCCTGAGCTCAGACAAATCTTCAACAAGTGTAGAGATTATCGAGTGTGTCTGAACCCAGAGAAGTGTGTGTTCATGGTACGACAAGGTAAAATCTTAGGTCACATTGTTTCTAAGAATGGAATTTCAACAGATGAGGACAAAGTAAGAGCAATAGCAGAGCTGCCCAGGCCAAGGAATGTTAAAGAGGTACAAGCCTTTATGGGCCATTGTGGATATTACCGTAGGTTTATCCACATGTATGCCATCATAGCTAAACCTCTTTATGGGTTGTTAACAAATTTTGAGTGGAACGAGGAATGCGAGAATTCCTTCAACGAGCTGAAAAGACGTTTGTGCACAGCACCAATATTGACTACTCCGGATTGGAGCAAACCCTTTCATGTCCATGTAGATGCTTCCAATCATGCAATAGGATGTGTGCTAGCACAAACCACAGGTGAAGGAAACCTAGATTTGCCGATAGCATACGCTAGTAGGCAATTAAATGCAGCTGAACGAAATTACACCACAACGGAGAGAGAAGGCTTAGGCATGGTATATGCTGTGAAAAAATTTAGACACTATCTATTGGCCAATAAGTTCAAGTTTTTCACTGATCATCAAGCTTTACTATATTTGGTCAATAAACCTTGCAATACAGGCCGCTTAGTAAGATGGTTCCTCTTACTAATGGAATACGACTTTGAAGTTGTTGTCAGGAGAGGTAGAACCCATCTTAGGGCAGACCATCTTTCTCGCATCACTTCAGGAGAGCCACTGCAAGGAGTGTCTGATGAATTGCCCGATGCTTATCTGTTCAATTTAGAAGTTGCTCCTAAATGGGCAAATAAGTTGATACCCGTCCTAACCTTTGGGCCTGCAAATAAAAATGTGAAGACAAGCAAAGAAGAAATTGTAAAATCACAAAAGTATCAAATATTGGCCGGAAGTATGTACAAGCAAGATACAGAGGGCGTATTAGCTTGTTGTGTCGAGGACGATGAACATACTAGTTGGTTGCAACACGCCCATGAGGGACTGCTAGGAAATCACTACCCTAAACAACGAACATTGCAGAATCTAAAACGTTTAGGAGTGTATTGGCCTAGCATGGACAAAGAAATACAGGAGTGGATCCAGAATTGTCCAGTGTGCCAGAAAAGACCCCCAGTGGAGCATGCCACTCTTTATCATGTGTCATTAATCCCAGATTGGAGTGCTCCATTGGTTGAGTTCATGAGATCGGGAACATTACCCAATCAGGCTAGTCTTGCAAGAAAACGGGGCATGGAGCAAGAGGCTCAAGACTATGCCTTAGTAGGAGACAACCTATATCGAAGAGGCAAGGATGGTTACCTAAGACTGTGCGTTCATGAATCAGACTATTTGAAAGTCTTAGAAGCTGCACACAGCGGTGTTGCAGGTGGACACTTTGGGCCTGACAGAGTAATTAAGACCATTCTATTCTCAGGACTTTGGTGGCCCACTCTTCATATGGATGCACATACTTATGTGAAGAAATGTGACACATGCCAACGTGCCCAATATCCGATAAGAAAAGATGAGATGCCTTTGAGGCCAATGATGGGAGGACGTGCATTTTCAAAGTGGGGTATAGACTTTGTAGGTCCCATCAACCCCCCAGCTAGAAACTCCCATGCAGAATACATTATTGTAGCCACAGATTACCTTACAAAGTGGGTGGAAGTAAAAGCCACGACAAAGAATGATGCTCAAACGACGGCTAAGTTCTTATTCGAAAATGTGTTCACTAGATATGGGTTACCAATAGAGTTGGTTAGTGATAGAGGTACGCACTTCTTGAATGAAGTCATTGAAAATCTTCTCCAAGAATTCTTGGTGATACATAAGAAATCAGCCCCCTATCACCCACAAGCCAACGGACAAGCCGAGAGTACCAATAAGATCCTCTGTAACGTATTGATAAAATTGGTAAATAATAAACGCTCTGACTGGGACAAACAACTTCATCATGCTGTTTGGGCTTATCGAGTTGCCTACAAAACGGTACTCAATGCCACCCCATTTCAGATGGTCTTTGGACAGAACGTTGTGCTACCATTGGATTTCTTAATCCCTGCCTTAAAAGTAGCACAAGAGTATGAGTGGAATGGGCATGAATTGTCCTCTAGAATCTTTGATCTAGAACGCTTAGGTGAGACGAGGCTACGGGCAGCAGCAGGCATTTACGCTGCAAAGAAAAGGCAAAAGGCATACTTTGATGCCCATGTAAAGGATAAAGGATTGAAGGAAGGAGATCTAGTGCTGGTTTATACGCTAAAGCAACATGCCCGCAAGCTGGAGAAACGAGGATATCGACCCATGATCATTAATAGACTCTCCACTAGTGGTGCAGTTCAATTGGCCACTTTAGAAGGTGATATCTTACCAAACTATATAAGTGGTTGTCGAGTCAAGTTATATCAAGAACCTCTTACAGAGGAAATGCTCATGAGACTCAACACTGCTAAGAAGCGAAAAGAAGAGGAGTTAAGGGTTAGAGAAGAAGCACAAGCAGAGGCTAGAGAGCGCATCAGAAGAAATAAGTTACGGTGACTAGGCCTAGATATCAACACAAAAGCTCCCAAATATCACATGGACATGTGCCAATCTACTTCTCGAATAAGTGACCGACGTCCCTTTGTGACCATAGAGATGGGACAAGGGAAGGGTGCAAGGACGGTGAAAGCATTGATTGACTCAGGTGCAGCAAGCAGTGCAGTTAGACTTTCCTACTGCCAAGACTTGCAGTTGAAAATCAATCCCATAGAAGCTTATCTCATAGGATTGGGAGGTGTGGAAACCCCTTGTTTGGGCGAGGTGGAACTTCCCATCTACCTTCAAGATGTTCCAATGAAAGTCAAAGCGCTAGTATGTCAAGATGAGAACCTTACAGAACCACTTGTCTTGGGTCAAGATTGGATCTATGACCATGCAGTTAACTTAAACCTAAGAAGTCAAATTCTTCAAGTTTGGGTACATGAACAATGCATTACATTAGAATTAGAGAACTGCATGCTCCAAAATCATGGCACCACACACTCTCTTAGTTCTTCCAAGACTAATCATATGGAAGAAGATGTTGTATGTGTCAAAAGCTCTATGATGCAGAAGGAGTCAATCGTGGAAGACCAGGTTCGAAGGCGGGTGGATCTTTCTTCTTCTCCAAAGAATCAAGTAGCCACAGTAGTGAGTCCACCATACAAGCAAACACAACCGTTCACGACAACTGCTACATCAAATAGAAAGACACCATTCGATAAAAAAGCAGTTCCGAGCATGAAACAGATATGGGTACGCAAAGGAGAGCAACCACCAACCTTGCCCCCACAAATTCCATCCATGCAAACCAACCAGGCCAGAAGACGAAGGAAGCAGCTCAGACAAACTCAATCACAAGGTATCCAACAAGTTTGGGTGCCTAAGAAGTTAGCTGCAGCTGAACAAGGGCAATTACAGATGTGGGTACCTAAGAAGCTCCTACATCCACAACAACCTTTGTTCTCCCACATGCAAGACGTTTCAACAAAGAAGCCAAAAAGAGAAAAAGGTAAGAACCACGTACAGAGACCAAAGGAAGATCAAATCAGCTATTCAACATTAATAGGAAGACATGCAAAACGGATATGGGTTTGGAAGCCAAAAGTGCAAGTAGCCTCCACCGAACCAAAACGTCAACCACACTGGATACCACAGTTCAGAAAGCATCCAAAGACCAAGACGCCTGAAGTGACCTCTACAGTGCCAAATGTTGTTCTAAAATGGACTCCAATAAGGAGGATTACATCAGTTCGAGACTCAATGGATACCTCCACCAAGGTCGGCATCAACCTCCACAAGTAACATCGAAAGCCTCGAACGAGCAACAACAATGTGCTCCTTGCACAACCCTGTCTTTTGCACCATTCAGGTCATGCATTTCCAAAGTATGCATTCATATAGGGCCACATTACACGGTCGTGCATAGACACACTTGAGAATCCCATGCACAAGAGCACAGTGACATATGTAAAATATTTCTATTGATACTAACTTTTGTGTTCTTGTTTTGAGATATTCTGTTCCTCCAAAAAAAAAAAAAAAAAAAAAGCGGGAGAGAGCTTGTTCCCAGGTTTGGCTTATGAAACATGAATGAGTCATGCTTAGTTGAAGGTGGAACTATTGATTACTAGGCATTTATCAAGTTGGATAGAAGTGTGTCTCGGCCAGCAGTGAGATTATTGCTGCCTTATCTGGTAGATGACAAGCATTTGGCATGAACAGGGCATCTACAACTATGATTTTCTCTTACCATGGTAGGAATGCAGAGTTTGAAGGTCCGCAACTTGAGTGATGCTTGATTACTTCATGTACCAGAGCATCCAAGGAGATATCTGCAAAGGGTAGTTCTAGAGGAGAAGACTCCTGCATATGGTGAGCTAAAGAGAATATGTGAAACTCAGCTTGGTGTAGTTACCCGATGTTGCTTGCCAAGGAATATAAAGCAATTCAATTCTCAGTATCTCCTGAACCAGTATGGAATAGTAGCACTGATGAATGGTCTATGTCAATCAGCATGGTAATCTCTTAGAAACCGGCACGTGTCCAACATTCCTCTGAGTGTCAATATAGGGAAGTGAACGTGCATGAGCCCAAGCTCAGAAATGCACATTGTTACTGACAAAGGTTGCTTTGAACAGAGGAGAGGGGATCCACCACTCAAAAGATCTCATCAGTGGACAATCAACATGGACATTCATCAATAAAGTTCCATCCCAAAGGCCGAGTGTACAACACGAAGAGACAAACATCCATCAACCTTCTCCATGGTAAGTATCTTTACTATAGAAACACCATAACCATGCTAGTTTAGGAAACCTCTTCGTCAGCATACCCTTGAGCACTTTTTGCACCATACTTCTTCCAATGCATTTTCCAAGTAAGCATGCGTAGGGCTACATTACAAGGCCGTGCACAAGGCACATACTTTTTTCAACCCAGGCACGAACACACTTACCCATCATTCATCATGGGTTAGGAGTAGTTGGCATGACTGCTCTCAACATCATCTTTGGAAGAGCTAGCGGACATCTTGGGAACAACATCCATCTCTCGGAAGCACATTGAAGCCAGTAGTTGCTCCAAATCACTCTTGACAACCTCTTTTGAGCAACTTGCAGCCTTGAAAGCTCACAACGACACATTCTTGCTGGAATCCAAAGAACCAGCTCATACAACGGATGGACACCACCTCTCAAAGCACTACATAGAACAGCCCTTCCAACAAGGGTCTGTCAGGGACGACAGACTCGAGAGGGGGGGGAGTGTTGAAGCTCAAAGTCAAGGACAAAGCACAGAAGCATATCAAAAGGTGGACACACAAGGAAAGGGAGCAAGTAGGGAGCTCCAAGAAGTGTATGTCAAATTTTCAGAAGAATCCCCTACAAAAATAGTGATTTTCATCACTAAAAACCATTGTAAATACCATTATCTATTTTTAGTAACTCCATTTTGTTCAAGCCGAGGAGTCCTCGAGCTTGAGGAGTATTAGAAGTACCATCGTACCAATTTTCATAATTTTTAGACTTCGTTTGAGCCCTCAAATAAGCCCTGGAACCTAATTTTTAACTAGGCCGGACACTAGGTCTGGACAGGGCCAAAACTAGTCAAAAAACTATAAAAAGAGCTAGAGAGCTCATTTTTGGGGGTTAGCTTGTTAGAGAATAGAACTTTTTTAAGAGAACTCTTTTGCAATCTAAACTTTCCATTGTTCCTCTCTTTGATCTTACTTTGTGCGCGTGTGTGTGTATGTGTGTGCATGTTTGTGTGCTTTCACTCACGCACTTGTGCCTTCACTTGCTCGTGGTCTTCATACCGGTCCTCACGTCTCCGCGGATTGACAAGTAAAGGAGGTGGTGCTTACGCTTGAGCTACACCAGGGGAACATCTTGATATGTATATGTGTGGAGATTTATTCTTGTGGTGGTTCCTTCATGCTGTAGGTATACAGCGTCTTTTCCCCAATCTTGCACTACCTTTAGTTGTCTCATGAAAGGTCTTCCAAGTATCATTTCATAATTGCTAGGCCTTTCAAATTGACATATCGCTAAGGTGTGCTCGAACTCAACTCCACAAGTGGTAAAAACCAGTCGTTCCAATAATCCCAAGATTCTTTCAGTGTGTCCATCTCCCATTTGTTTCTTCATACGTGTTGGTCTTAAAGCTGGTTTTCCCCATTTTTCCCAGATTTCTTTAGTAGCAATTCCTACTCCAGCTCCAGAATCTAAGATGGCTTTAGTGGTCTAACCTCTATAGGTAATTGGAAGGCACGTGTTTCCTTCATCTCCCTCACTAAAATCTCCAACCTTATCGACTGGGATTTTTACTGTGTTCACTTCATCAGGCATCTCCTTCTGTTCTGCCTTAATCTCCAATTGACTGGTTAATTTCTCCTTCAATTGTGGTTTGACCTTCAACAGTTCTTCCAATGTCAGAGTGCAAGGGATTTTTACCTTTCTAAGGTGTTGTATGATATCCGATGTTTGGACTGATGGGTTCAGTTCTTTTTTTCTCATTGAGGGAATGCGGTATAATTCTGAATTATGTTCGTTCTCTCCTGTGTAATTTGGCAAAACCTTTACACTATCATTTTCTTTGTTACTTGGATCAATTGGTATTATTTCTTCTGAATTCACTTCAGGTATGGAGTCTTCAATTTCACCTTCTGCTTCTAGCTCCTCAAAGGGTGGTTCTATTCCTTCCACTTTCTTCCATCGGTCTTCTTGGACTCTTGCCCACAAGTCTTTAGGCCATTCTCCGTCTACTTCAGGGTCAATGGATCCTTCCCTTTTATCCTCACAGTAATTCCCATTATGTGTCTTACCTACTTCGGGTTTCTCGGGTTCCTTAGGGATGACACACTCTTGGAATTCTTTTTCAGGAATTCGTGAACTAGGTAGTCGAAGGGCAAGTTTTTCTAAGGTCTGTTGAGCCACTTCAATTAATTTTTTGCATATCTCCAACCTTTCTTTCTCTAGGTCACCTCTAGGATATTCTCTTTCATGTTGTTCGATGGTAGGTCCTCCTCTTATTCGTGCCTTGTACGCCTGAATCCACATGGCTAATTCTTCACGCATGGGATCTGCTAAAAGTGATCCTACCTCTTCTTTTTTTGACTTTCCTTTCCGAATTTCTTCTTCCTCTTCTTGTTTTTCTTCTGGATTTTGTTCACTCTTTTCATTTTCCTTCTTTTGTTGTAGTTTCTTTTCCTTAATCCTATTTCTACGATTCTTCCATCTCTGTGTTCGTTTACTTGTAACACTTTTCTCAGGCTCCTCCGAGCCTTCAACTATTTGAGGTGTAGGTATGTTCGTTTCTCTGTCACCTTGATCATTTTCTTTAGTTTTGTCTGGGGTCTCTTTAGCTTTGGCTCTAGTTATTGCTTTCAATGGTACAGTGTACTCCTTATCACTCCCTAATGACTCTATCACTTCTATCACATTAATCTGCACATTAGATTTAACTTTGTTAGGGTTCTTGGGGCAATCTCTAAAAAGGTGTTCTTTACCACAATCGCTACAGTATCCTTCCCAGACTCGTTGTGGTGGTGGTGGGTTTGGTAGTGTACATTCTCTGATATAATGATCACCTCCGCATTTATAACATGGTCCTCTAGGTACAGGCGGTCTGTTCATAGGTCGGGGGGGTATGGATGCCCTAGGGGCTGTGTACATCAATGACACATCGTCCTGCTCATATCCGTAGGAACTATCAGGTGCTTCCATGCCATATGCATATGGTTCGTACATTTGTCCATATTCTATCATAGAGCTCTCATAACTGGGATAGTTTCCTTGACTATGGTCATAAGATGATTCATATGGTTCATTGCTAGGCAATGGTGTGGCTTGGACTATTGCTCTCTCTAGGTTTTCTTCAAGTTGAGCTATTTCACTAGGACAACATTCTGAGGATGGGGCGGTTGTTGTCCTAACACCGGTTGTGGTTGAGTGTACCCTTGATAGGCATATGGTCGTGGTACAGGTGCCTGTTGCTGATATGTGGGATATCTAAGGGCTTCTCCTCCTAGATCTCTCTTAGGGTACCCATAAGGTCTCATGACAGGTTGTGCAGGTCTTGATTTCCTATTGTAAGGACAATTTTTTGCACTCTGATTTGTATATTTTTGTTTTATGTTGCAATATTGTAGAGGGCCTGGAACGGGTGGTCTATTGTAAGCATAAGCAGGTGGTGGGACTACTCCCCTAGTGCACAAATGAGAAGGATGATCTCCTCCACAATGCATACATCTTCGAAGCATGGGCACTCTCATTGGGTTGTTGGAGTAGTTCCTCTGTCCTTGGACGTTCAGCTTCTTTGCGACTAAGTCAGCTATTTCCTCTACATTGTTCTTAGGGTTTGACGTGCTGCTGGCTGAATCTTTACTTTTGATACTACCTTGAGGTATTTTTAGATCCTCGGCTAGATTGTCCTCTAGGTCAATACATTCTTTCATACATTCTTGCAAAGTTTGTACTCTTTTCACATACACCAAAGATCTTAATGATCCATTCAATAATCCTTCCAAAAATAATGACACCATTTTGTTTTGAGTGGGCCTCTCTTCCACTGGGCACCTATCCACATACTGTTTGAATCTTCTTGCTGCCAATCTCACTGATTCCGTAGGAGATTACTTAAAGCTATGGATTAATGATGACGAGTTGTTTTTAATTCCAGACTTAGTGAATTCCTCAATCATTTCTTGATATACTTGTTCCATATTTTGAAAATTGTTAGGATCTAATCGTTGGAACCAAGCTAAAGCTGTGTCTGTCAAAGTTAGACCAAAAGATTCATATTGGATCAAAAAATATTCTACTTGTTCGGCTCTGATTACTTGCTTGAATTCATGTATATGATTGTAAGGTTCACTAGAGCCATCATAATGATTTCTCATGCATTTGGCCACTTGAATTGGCCTTAATCTTCTTCCTGCTTCAGGCGGTCTAGGCATCACAGGGAAAACAGGTCTCCCTATCGGTATACCAGGTCCTCTTGCTACAGGTGGTCTAACTGGGGCAAGAATTCCATTTCTTGGATCCACAGGTGGTTGAGGCCGATAATTAGGGTTATTTGCAGGCATAGCAAACTGCACATGTGGTCTAACCGGGATTTGAGTTTGTTGTGTTTGTCCTGACTGTTGAAATGAATTATTCTGAGAGGTTCCATGTGGGTTTTGTGAAGTAGTGGCTTGATCCCTCGGGGGAAACACTGGAATGTTCTGATATTTCAACCCAGCTCTCTCTGAATCTGTTAGGGGCCAATATCTTCTCTGATTCTTGTCCAAATATGTGATGAGGGTGGGGAAGTCAGGATCTTGTAACTCGTAAACCGTAACTGGATTAGGGGCTGCTTCCCATATTGAAGAGTGGGCTCTAAGGAGATGCTCCATTCCATTGATCAAATACACATCCATTAAGGAGTCCTCTTGGGGAATCAGGTCTCCTCTCCAAACCCTAACAACAGTAGACCTCCCTCTAGGTGTGGTCACTTGCTCTTCATTTCCGTCTTCATTAAGGTTTGGAGCAGTGTTTTCTTCCCCAAGTTCATTGTTGTTTTCAGGATGTTCTGTAACAACATACTGGATATCCCTTTTATCCATATAAAATCCTCCTGAATACTTAACTGCTGGCCTAGGCACTATGTAAGCATCTGAAGCTTTCTTCAGTCTGGCCACTGATCGGTTTAGTCCATCTAGGTATATGGGTATCTCATGTTGATTGGTGGTCACATATTCTAAAGATGTCCGATATTCTCCCTCAATAATTGACTTCATGCCAATCATTGGTACAGTGTTTTGCATATCCTCTGAAGCCATAGGAATTTCTTCTTCTGACTCACTAGAGGTTTTAGAATAATGTGAACAGCTACTTGGTTCGGCTACACTTCCTACAGAAGAGATTACACTTCTTCGGCTTCCTAGGGTTCTCCCGGATCTAAGGTTCATTCACTTTAGAGTTCTATTTAACCTTGCCAACCTCCAACTTCTAGAGTTCTTCACTAAAGGTCAGAATTCTAGAAAAATTTGGGTGGGAAAGGACTGACTATGAAATCTCAAGTCACGATACTTGGCCCAAAAAGTTCACGATACTCGACCTTTCGACAAGACGATACACGATATTTGGATGAGACGATACACGATATTTGGATGAGACGATACACGATATTTGGATGAGACGATACATGATATTTGGATGAGACGATACACGATATTTGAGGAACACAATACTCGATACTCCAAAAAACGCGATACTCGATACACGATACTTGATCACACGATACTTGATCACACGATACTTGATATAGCACGATACACGATACTCGATACTTGTGAAGTATCGTGATTAGGGATCACACGATACTCGATACTTGTGAAGTATCGCGATCAGGGATCACACGATACTCGATACTTGTGAAGTATCGCGATCAGGGATCACACGATACTCGATACTTGTGAAGTATCACGATCAGGGATCACACGATACTCGATACTTGTGAAGTATCGCGATCAAGGATCACACGATACTTGATACTTGGGAAGTATCGTGATCAGGGATCACACGATACTCGATACTTATGAAGTATCGTGATACTCAACCACAGGAGATCACGATACTTGTCAGGTATCGCGATACTCGACAGCGGCAGAACACGATACTTCACACTTTTTCAGTTTTTTGCAAGTGTGTTTTGAATTTAAGATGAATATGTGTGTTCCTCAAGCTCTTCTAACCTCTCCTCACCAATTGTATCACCCAAAATACACTTTCTAAGCCCTGTAAAACCCTCACGATACCTGTCGCAGATCGTTTGACAATGATACTTAATTTTTTATTGATGAAGATGAGTAGCAGATTGAATTGCTCACCTTAGAGACTCTTTCCCAAATCTTCTAACACTCTCTCTTGCTTTGTGCTGCTCCCAATCCCCTTGCTTATCAGAACGCGATACTCGACAGAAGGCTCTTACGATACTTGTTGTGCAAACAAGTAACTTGAAAAAGGCAATTTTTTGGCTTTTATACCTTTTGAGAAATTTTCCTAATTACAAAACTTAACAAAACTAAAATTGACGGCTGCTCTAACTTCCTATTCTACTCCCTTACTCCTCCTACCCTAATCCTTCCACTCACTCCCCTAGGTTAGCAACTCACTACACACACTTCAAGAGTGAGAAGTAGTAAGTGCGGATGAATATGACTTACCAAAGAAGAGAAAATCACCACTCCTCCACTCACTTCAAAGCAAAAAGCTACTTACCATCACACGAATGCCTCGGTTTGATTCGACACTCCCCGGCAACGGCGCCAAAAAACGTGTGTACCTAAGAACCAACTTAGGGATTTGTGGAGAAAGAGACTATACCTCAATCCCCCTCAAGTGCATATAGTGGGGATTCACGCTTTAATTATCAATCCGATGAGTATCAAAACCTAGCCGAGTGTATGAAGGCATGCATTCAAATGATGATCAATGCAAATGAACTACCCAAAGAGTGCAAGCAGGGCAAAGACTAATCCAAACAAGGTTCAACTGACAGTCATGGTGTCGACTTGGAACAGCAGCCAACAGTAAATTGAGCTTTTCCCTCAGCTCCGAACTCCGAATATAGCAAATAGCATATGCCTTTCGAAGCTCTCGAGAAGATGCATCCAATAGTGGTATTTTATTTTCACTCAATTTTGACGCTTCTACTTCAAGTTATGAGCAAAATACTGAGTCGTGGGAATGACCTTCCTACACTTCAGCACTTCCTACACTTCACACACACCTTAACCACAACAAACAAACACTTTCATGGATAGACAACACTTCCTAACACTCTTTTCAAGTAACACACATGCACACAAGCTCACAAAGAAGATGATACAGAGAGGAGAAGACACAAATTCGAATTTCTGTGCTCTTGATTTTCAAAATGGCAAAAAGTACTTACAAAGAGTCACAAATTAACTTATATACTTGTGCCTTAAAAATGGTCCTTTCATACAAGAGACCGGCACTTTATTCACTAAAAGACTAATTTCCTACTAATTTACATGGGTAAGCTTATAATCTTCTGTGGGGAGGCATCTAGAGGACTCCTCTAGTGCATTTACATCGGAAAATATATTACAAGAATGGTTATAATACAAAAATTGGGTGTCCAAATTGAAAAAATTTTGGAGCCCTTCTTTTTCTCTGCCTTTGTGCTCTCTTTGCTCTGCAACAGATACCAGTCTATAGACGATACGATACCACTCCAATCGCGATACGATACTGCTTGTTTTCGTCATACGATACCACAAGGTGCACGATACGATATCAGATTGCTCACGATACGATACCAAGGTGGCAGGCAATACGATACCAAAATGTTACACGATACGATACTGGAACTCTCACGATACGATACTGGTTCTATGGACGATACGATACCAAAGGGTCAGACGATACGATACCACTTTTTTGCACGATACGATACTAGATTGGGCACGATACGATACCGCTCGATCAACGATATGATACCATGTGGACTGCGATAGGATACCACCGGGATGACCACGATCACGATACCAGCACTTGACGATACGATACCAGAATGGTATCGAGATACCTCAAGTGGGTGTGCACGATACGATACCTCGACAAGTATCGCGATACTCGGGATTCTGGTATCGCGATACCAAAACTCAACCGATCACAATACGTGGAGATTTTTAAGCCCAAATTCAAAATTTTTTGCAGATATGTGTACCTTGTGTCCTCTTGTCACTCCTATCAGCCTGTAGATGAAAAATCACCTTTCAAACTCACGATACCACTGCCTCGATACCAAATGCATGTCTTGTCACTACGCAATACTGCCACTCAGATTTTTTGATGTTTTAAGTGGATTTCAGGGCAATTTCTTCAGCATTTTAGCTCTGAACACCCTCTGCACTTGTTCCTCATAGTCGCAGGTGAAAAACGAGGTAAATGTACACTCAAAAATGAGAAAAATCAGAGAGGAAGAAGGTGGGAAGAGATGATGATGATGATGAAGATGAAGAAGAAGAAAAACTCAGAAACTGAACTGAAAATGGTGATTTTTTTACCTTCCAACGTCGCTACTCTATGTCTTACCATCACAGGCTCATCCTCCAAGCTCTCTCCCCGGCAACGGTGCCAAATTTGGTGTCACTCTAGCACAATGGCAAGTACCAACGTGAGGAGCTTCACCTCATATATGTCAATCTGTGGAGACATGAGAACCGGTATGAAGACCAAGAGCAAGTGAAGTGCACAAGTGTGTGAGTGAAAGCATACAAACATGCACACACATGCACACACACGTGCAAAAGGTAAGAGCAAAGAGTGGAACAATGGAAGGACTTGAATTACAAAAGAACTCTCTTACAAAGCTGAAATCTACAACAAGCTAAACCCCCAAAAATGAGCTCTCCAGCACTTTCTATAGTTTTTTGAGTAGTTTTGGCCCTGTCCAGACCTAGTGTTCGGCCTAGTTAAAAAATAGGTTCCAAGGCTTATTTGGGGGCTCAAACAAAGTCTAAAAATTATGAAAAGTGGTAGGATGATACTTCTAATACTCCTCAAGCTCAAGGACTCCTTGGCTTGAACAAAATGCAGTTACAAAAATGGAAAATGGTATTTACAATGGTTTTTAGTGATAAAAATCACTATTTTTATAGGGATTTCTTTTGAAAATTTGACATGTGCATCTTGGAGCTCCCTACATGTTCCTTCTTCTTGTGTGTCCTCTTCATTGATGTGCTTCCATGCTTGTGTGTGACCTTGACTGTCAACACGGGGATATATGTTTTCTGACTTTAATGCATTTCTAGCTGAATGTGGGATAAAACATCACTGTATAGTGCCCTATACACCTCAACAAAATGGAGTTGTTGAACGGAAGAAAAGATCACTCATGGGGATGGCAAGGTTTATGGTCAAGAGTCAAACTTTACCACATAGTTTCTAGCTTAAGGTTATTATCTATGCAACATATGTACTTAACAGCTATCCCACTAAAGCATTGCAGTCTATCACTCCATATGAGGCTTGGCATGGTCCCACACCATCTATTTCTCATTTGTGGTTTTTTGGTTGTCTAACATATGCATTAGTGCCTAAACAACATCATAAATTGGATGATAAAGCAACAAAATGTATTTTTGTTGGATATAATTCTAAAAGCAAAGGTTATCGTCTGTATCATCCACAGACTAAACACATTTTGGTTAGCCGTGTTGTTATTGTGGAAGATGCTATTCAACCTTTACCTTCATGTATGAAAGAGACATCTGTTAGCTCCAAAGACATGTATGATACTTAATTGCCTCTTATTATAGGTGGAAAATTTAGTGCTAGTCCTAATGAGGCAACTTCTCAACCTTTAGAGGTTTTATGTTGTGGAGAATGAGTTCTCATATGCACAACGAAAACGTGTAGTGAACCCTTGTATGTCCAACACTTGGACAAACAGCTGCACTTTAGATAGATTGTTGCTCTCAATAAAAAACTCAAATGGACCTATTCCTTTACTCAATCAAATTAGACAAAGAAAGATTTCTAACAAGCTATAAATAACTTAATTTGAACAAGTTTTGATTAGGAAACATAACTCACAAAGATGAACTACCTGTCCACACAAGTATGCTGAAGAATTGAACTTCACTCTCGAATTAATAATGCTCTGAATATATATCCTTTGAGGAAGCTACTTGAGATAGAGAAAGTGCACACAAATAGCTTTCTAAGAAGCTAAAAATCAAGTGATTTGGATGAGTTTTGGTCAAAGAACTCAACTAACCAAAATAGACCACCTGCACACATAATTATACTGACAAAGTGGACTTCACTCTCTGATAGATATCTCATAGAATATAAATTTTTTGAATGAAATATTTGGAATAGAAAATTTACATGCAAAGAGCTTTCCAATAAGTTAAAAACCAAGAAATTTGTACACGTTTTGGTTGGGAAATTTAACCGACCAAAATAGACTACCTATTTACATAGGTATGCTGACTTTGAAGGAGATATTTGAGATAGAGAAAGAACACGAGATATGCTTTCAAATGTGTGTTTAAATGCAAAAAATGGTTACATATACACTAAGATATGAGCTTTACAACAGAGCTATGTACAAAATGATGTGCGGCTAGGAGTCTATGGGAAGACAAAATGAAAAAATGACTAGATCTGACTATTGGGAGTTCTTGCCTCTTTCTGTCCTTGTTTAGAATGTGCTCCCACTCCACTTTTATAACCAATGAGCATGTGAAGAAGTTTGCGCCTCCTTCTTAACTCACCACTTTGCCCACTACATGCCACTTACTACAAGGCAGATATTGTATCTTTTACTCATCATGAATTTTGACTAGATTTTTTCTTTATTTTGTCTTCTTTTCCTTTATCTTTATATTTGGTAAATTTATCCAAGCATAGCTCATGTGGAAATGAGCTTGTACATTTATCTTCGAAATTCCCCCTCAAGCTCATTTAGGAGTTATCTTCAACCATGTCCTGCAAATTTATCACATCCTTGAAACCTTTGAGTTTAGAAGCATCCAAGAACTTTGTAAACATATCTGCAACCTGCTCTTTGGTTCTCATGAACTTTATCTCCACATCTTTGCTCAATACCTTCACCCTTACATAATGGTAGTGGACCTCTATGTGCTTGCTCCTTGCATGAAACATAGGATTGCTTGCCAAGTAAATACTTGACATGTTATCACCATATATAGGGATGGTTCCAACTTGCACTTCAAGATCAGCCAAAATATTTTTAATCCACATTGCTTCACATGTGGAAAATGCTAATCCTCTATATTCAGCCTCCATGGATGAAAGTGCAATGGTAGGTCGTTTTGAGCTCCATGTGATAGGTTTGCTTCCTATCATGAACACATAAGCTGAGGTTGATCTCCTATCTTCCTTTGAACCTACCCAATCAGCATTGCTAAAGCCTTTGACCAGCAATTCTTCATCAAACTTGGAAAACAAAGCATGATTAACTATATGCTTTATGTATCTCAACACTCTCTTGGCTGACTTTAAATGTTCACTTGTCAGGGCTTGCATAAACTGAGAAAGTACACCAACAACATAAGATAAATCAGGTCTTGTAATGTAATGTTTGCATAGATTAATGATCCTACGATGCTTCTGTATGTCGTTACATCTTCCAATAGTTCTCCATCATTTGAGAAAATCTTTGTATGTGTCCATGGGTTGAGTGAATGGTTTGCATTCACTCATTCCAAATCTCAAAAGAACATCCAACAAGTACTTCCTTTGCATCAAGTAGATGCCACTTTTTCCATAAACAACTTCAACTCCTAAAAACTATTTCAGCTTTGCAAAATCTCAAATTTTAAACTCCTTATCAAGATTCCTTTTGATATCTTTAATCCTTGTAACATCATTTCTTGTTATGATGAGGACATCAACGTATATGCAAATATATACCTCTCTATTTTCTTCCTTCTTCATGTACAATGAAGGATCTCCACTACTTGGGTTGTATCCACACTTAGTTAGATATTCTACCAATCTCTGATTCCATGCTCTTTGTGCTTGCTTCAAGCCATAAAGTTCTCTTTTCAACCTGCAAACAAAGTCTTCTTCTTGTAGTTGACTCATGTATACCTCTTCTTGTAGTTCTCCATTGAGATAAGCATTTTTTATATCGAGTTGATATAATGGCCATCTCTTTGAAGCACCAATTGCTATTAATGTTCTGATTGTTCCCATCTTTGCAACAGGGCTGAAAACTTCATCATAATCTATGCCTTGTGTTTGTTTAAATCCTTTGGCAACTAATCTAGCTTTATATCTCATCATTCCTCTTTACGTTAAACACCCATTTGTTTGGAACAATCTTCATACCTTCTTTCTTTTGCATTCGCTCCCGTGTGTGATTATATTTGAGAGCTTTGATCTCCTCTTTCATAGCTTGCTTCCATTCCTTTTGTGTGCAAGCTTCTTCATATGTCTCACGCTCTTTGTCTTTGATAACCTGCATCATGTATGCAAAATGTTTCTTCATAAAACTATCATAACTCAGCCTTTGAGTTGGATACCTTGCCCTTGAAGACCTTCTTTCATTGCCTTTAGAAATTTGATTCTTTAACCTATTCAGCTTTACCTTCGGAGTGATTACATCTTCATATTCTTCTTCACTTGCATCTCTCTCATTGTTTGGAGTAGCACTTGCTTCTTTGACTCTACTATGAGCTATATTTGGAGACAAAGAATGAATCCCCCTCCATGTTGAACATTCTTCATTTGATGTAGATGCCTTTGGACCTGAAACCTTTGTGCTTGATTGTTGAACTTCTCTTTGATTTGTTCATGCATAATCATCACAATCTTCTTCAAGAATCTTTTCCTTTCCTTTATCTTCATACCATGCTCTTAGTTCATCCAAGACCACATCTCGCAAGACTCTTACTTCCTTTGTTCTAGGGTTGTAACACTTGTATCCTTTTTGCTCCATCGAGTAGCCGATGAAAATGCATTTTTTTGAACTTGGTTTCATCTTTGTTCTAACTTCTTGTGGAATGTGAACAAAGCAAACGCATCCAAATACTTTGAGGTGTGTAAGATTAGGTTTCTTACCGGAATATACCTCCTCTGGATTCAAGTCATGTATTCCCAATGTTGTGCACCTATTCATCAAGTAAATGGTGGTTGTGGTAGCTTAAGGCCAATAGTACAATGGTACCTTCATCTCATTGAGCATGCATCTTGCAATTTCAGCAATTTGCCTATTTTTCATCTTAGCTACTCCATTTTGTTGTGGTATATACCTACAAGTGAACTGCCTTTTGATCCCAGTCTCTTGTACAAAATCTGAAAATTCTTTGGAGAAGTATTCTCCTCCACCATCGGACCTTAAGGTTTTGATAGAACTTCCTGTTTCTTTTTCAACTTCAACTTTGAATCTTTTGAATATAGAAAAGACCTCTCATTTTTGCTTCATATAGAACAACCATACCTTTCTTGAGTGATCATCAATGAAGGTGAAAAAAAATCTATTACTAGCCATTGATGCCTATTGGGTTGGTCCCCATACATCCGTATGTATCAAGTCCAAGACATTTGGGGCTACATAATTGCTCCTCTTGAATGGCTGCCACGTTTGCTTTCCTAGTTGACAAGCTTCACATAACTCATGTAGTCCAGTGCTATCAAATTTTGGAAGACCTCTTACCACTTCATGTTTGCTCATGTCCTTCAACTTTGGAATGTTGATGTGTCCTATTCTTTTGTGCCATAAGTCCAGCTTTGAAATCTTCTTGTTCCCACATTGAATGTACATGACCTTTCCATGTGGATTTTGGACGTCCAAAGTGAACATCCTTCCTTCTCTTCTACCTCGAGCAAGGACCTTGAAGCCTTCCTTTGGATTCTTTATGAAGCACCCATTCTCATTGAATATGACATGATAATCCTTCTCTACCATTTGTCCTACTGAAATCAAGTTCTTTGAAATTGTAGGAACATGAATAACATTAGATAGTACCTTTGCTCTACTTGTATCTCCAAGCGTTATATCTCCAATATGTTCAATCATATGTTGAGTATCATCACTTGTTTCAACACATCCTTTTCCACTTGGTACCTGTAGATTAGTGAACAAACTTCCTCGGCATGACATATGGTTAGTACAACCTGAATCAATGTACCATTTTTTGTCATCTTCACAAGAGCTTCTATACTCATGTCTCATTGCAAGTAGTGTGTCCTTGCTTTCTTCACCTGAGGTGCTTGCATAGTTGCTTTGGCTCCTTTGATTGCCTCCATTTGGTCTTCCATTCTTCAGATAACAATCACTAGCATAGTGTCCTACTTTACCACAACGATAGCATCCTATACCTTTATGAGAATTGTAGGAGCCTCGGCCTCTTCCTCTACTTCTACCTCGACCTCTTCCTTGTGTGTTGGCATTTGATGCATCCTTGTTGTCTTCCGAATTGTTTTGATTGTATTTGGAGTTGTTGTGACCTCTTCCTTTTCCTCTTGAGCCTCCTCTTGAGTTCCTTCCTTTACCTCGAACTGCATATAACATTTGGTTGTGGTTGTCCTTTCCTTTGGGGCCACCAAAGCTAAGCTCTTCTACGACAAGATGAGGGGATTAGTTGTTCAAAACCTGGATATGCATCTTTCAAGTTAATGGAAGTTATAAAATGCTTCCATCGTTCATCTTCTATCAATCCATTGAGAGTACAACACACAAGATGTTCGTCTTCAACCATTGTGCAAATAGAAGCTAAAGCATCACTTAGCTCTATGGATTGGCTCAAACTTTTCTTTATTGTCTTCAACTCATTCTTGAGTTGAAGTTTCCTAGCTTTGGTATTTGTTGAATTCATCCTTTCAAGAGCTTCCCAAGCATCCTTAGCTTTCTCTAGATGTTGAATATGCCCTACCATGGCATTAGCAATGTCTTGTGAAATGAGGAACATGACTCTCCTATTCCTCTCTTCCCATTCTTTTGCATGCCTCCTTTGGACTTCCGTGGCCATAGCTTGATTGATTTGAGGTTGAGCATCATCACGGTTCACAATATCCCACAAGCCTTTGCCCATTCGATAGTTGGTCATTCTAAATTTCTGTAGATGATAGTTATCCTTATCTAATTTCTCTACTTGTTGACCCAAGTCAGTCATTGAAGACTATCAAAAGCTTTGAGAGCTACCTCAAATAGTTATATTGTCCTTTGCTCTTGCATTTGTGAAGCTCCCTCTTGTTTTGTAGCTCCAAATCTGTTGATGAAGCTTTAGCACTAAGTTTGCTTTGATACCAACTATGGAGAATGAGTTCTCAATAGTTTTTTTTTTTTTTGCTTTGACTCCAACTCTGTTGATGAAGCTTCAGCACTAAGTTTGCTCTGATACCAACTATGGAGAATGAGTTCTCCTATGCGCAACAAAAACGTGTAGTGAACCCTTGTATGTCCAACACGTAGACAAACAACTATACCTTAGATAGCTTGCTGCTCTCAATACAAAACTCAAATGGACCTATGCCTTTAGTCAATCCAATTAGACAAATAGATATTTCTATTAAGCTATAAATAACTTAATTTGGACAAGTTTTGATTAGGAAATGCAACAGACAAAGATGAACTACCTATCCACACAAGTATGCTAAAGAATTGAACTTCACTCTTGAACTGATAACTCCCTGAATAATATCCTTTGAAGAAGATATTTGAGATAGAGAAAGTACACACAAATAGCTTTCCAACAAGCTAAAAATCAAGTAACTTGAATAAGTTTTGGTCAGTGAACTCAATTGACCAAAATAGACCACCTACACACATAAGTATACTGAAAAAGTGGACTTCACTCTCTGATAGATATCTCACAGAATATAAATCCTTTGAATGCAACATTTGGGACAGAGAAATTACATGCAAAGAGATTTCCAACAAGCTAAAAACCAAGCAATTTGGACACCTTTTGGTTAGGAAATGTAACCGAAAATAAACTACCTGTCTACATAGGTATGCTCAAAAACTGGACTTCACTCTTTGATTGATATCTCACAGAATATATAAGCTTTCAAGGAGATATTTGAGATACAAAAATTACACAAGACAAGATTTCCCGTGAGTGTTTAAATGCAAGAAACGGTAACATATACACTGAGATATGAGCTTCACAATGGAGCTGTGTACAAAATGACGTGCGGCTAGGAGTCTATGGTAAGACAAAATGACAAAATTACTAGATCTGACTACTGGGAGCTCTTGCCTCTTTCTCTCCTTGTTTAGAACGTGCTCCCACTCCACTTTTATAAGCAATGAGTGTGTGAAGAAATTTGTGCCTCCTTCTTCACTCACCACTTTGCCCACTACATGCCACTTACTACAAGGCAGATATTGTATCTTTTACTCATCATGAACTTTGACTAGATTTTTTTTTTTTCTCTTCTTTTCCTTTATCTTTATATTTGGTAAATTTATCCAAGCATAGCCCATGTGGAAATGAGCTTGTACATTTATCTTCAACACATGTGATGATGGAGATCATTCTATTTCTGATGTAGATTTACATGATGCACTTGTTGATGACAAAGCTGATATTGAGGAGGCAAAAACTATGCCAAAATGGCTGGTGCAGACTTTGCGTAACAACAAATTAGATGCAGCTCTGTCATATCGTACTCGTTCAGGTTCTCATAGCGCCTCTTTTGCATCAAATTGCTAAGGTATGGCTAAATCTAGTCTCTGTAATGAGATTGAGTCTGTTTCATTTGATGGAACACAAAATGCTAAATATTAGATGGTTGCAATCTGAATATGATGCTATCATGAAAAATGGTACCTAGTCTTTATGTGACTTGCCTCTTGGCAAGAAGGCCATTGGCACTAAGTGGGTATACAAACTGAACCATAAACCTGATGGAGTAGTTGACAAGTATAAGACTAGGCTTATTGCAAAGGGTAATTCTCAGGAAAAAGGCATTGATTTTGATAAGACCTTTGCTCCTACTTGCCAAATGACTACTACTCATAGCATATGTGCACTTGCAGCTCATCATGGTTGGAATGTACATCAGTTGGACATTAAAACAACATTTCTGAATGGTGACCTACATGAAGAAGTGTATGCTTTTGTGGCTTTGTGTAGAAAGGGCATGAAAACCAAGTGTGCAGGTTAAAGAAGGCATTATATGGTTTAAAGCAAGCACCACGTGCTTGGTATGAAAAGACACATGCCTATCTCATTGCACATGGTTTTGATAACAGTCCAACTAAAAGCACCTTATATATTAAGGGTGCTAATTATGTACTTCTGATCATTATTGTGTATGTTGATGACATGCTTCTCACTGTCCTCATGAGAAGCATATTGATGATTTTAAGGCTGATTTGCATGCCTCATTTGAAATGTCTATTTTCGAGCATTTGCATCATTATTTGGGCATTCAATTTATGCACATTGATGATGGAATGACTTTGTGTGAAATGAAATATATTGAAACATTATTGTAGTGTTTTGGCCTTGAAGACTATAAACCTATTGGCACTCCTATGGAGACAGGCTTAGGATTGAGTCTTCATGATGCTCAAGATGCATTTGATATTGTTCTCTATCAGCAGGTTGTTGGATGCTTGATTTACTTATGCATTACTCAGCAAGATATTCAGTTTGGTGTCTCACAGATGAGCAGGTTTATGCATTGCCTAGGAGTCAAACATTGGCAGGCTGTTAAGCACATCTTTTGCTACTTGAGTGGTACTTGGCTACTTGGATTGTTTTATCCAAAGGGGAGATCACTACCGCTAGATTCACATGCTTTTTTTGACTCTAACTCGGCTATTGGCTATGACACTCGTGTGTCCACTAGTTGTTTTTGCTTCATGCTTGTTAGCTCATGCATAACTTGACTGAGCAAGAAGCAGCCTATTGTGGCCACTTGCAGTTGTGCGGCTGAGTATAGGGAAGCTTTCACAACGTCTATTGAGTGTGTGTGGCTTAGACACTTTATGGCTGATTTGGGTGTTGGTCAAACTTCTACCACCACCATCTTCACTGATAGTCAGAGCGCATTGGCGATTATGAGGAACCCTGTGTTCCATGCTCGCACTAAGCACATTGAGGTGCATTATCATTATGTCAGGGAGAGGTTCTCTGCGGGGGAGATTAGCTTGGCATATGTGCCCACGCAAGAGAACATTCCAAACCTTTTCATGAAGGCTCTGCCTAGGGAGAAGTTTGAAGTTTTCAACAAAGCTCTGGGCTTACTTCCTTTTGTGGATTGATTCCACATAGCTTGACACTGCCTTCTACATAAGTGCAAGCTCCTTGTTCACCCCATCACTCCCAGGTGGGATTTGTTGATATATTTAGGTAGTCATGTGTGTGAACACACTAGGATCACCGAGGCACTTTTTTCCCTATTTAGGAGGTTTTTTTCCCCCGGCTTGTATATATGCCTATTGCCTTAACAATTACTTATCTTTGTACATTCTAGTGGTAATACAGTCACTATTGTGTGTTGTTCTCCAAGCTTCTTCTTCTTCCTTGTGCTATTTGCGTGCTTCTGAAGACGTCGAACTCCAACAATAAGCAATATCCAAATTGGCCTTCTTGACCATATCCAAGAAAAATGCATTTCATTGACTTATGGTCCAACTTTTGGCTAAGATTCTTTGGTGAACATATGCTTCACACCCAAAAACTCAAAGATGATCATAATATGGTGGCTTCCTTGTCCATAACTCTTGTGCCACTTTTAGACATTTGGCAATACTAGGTGAAAGGTTAATCACATGAACTGTAATGAATACTTCTTCTATCCAAAAGCCTTGTGAAAGGTTTGCATAATGAAACATAGAAATTGCTCTATCCTAAATAGTTATACTCATGCTTTCAGGTACACCATTTTATACTAGGGTATAAGGAGCTATAAACTCTCTACAAATTCCTCTAATTGAAAAAAGGATGAATTAATGTGATGTATACTCACCCCCGTTATCCAAATGTAAAGCCTTAATCTTAGTTCCTTTTTCAATCTTGACTAAAGCAAACCATTTTTTGAAAGTAGGGAATAACTCACCCTTTGATTTGATAGGATATGCCCAAACTTTTCTAGTAGCATCATCTATGAAAGTGATAAAGTAAAGAAAACCATCTAATGACCTTGTGGGCATAGGACCACACACATCTGTATGAATAAGATCTAAAGGCCAAATTGAAGAGTCAATGTGCATCTTATGCACATTCCTAGTTTGCTTTCCATATTGACAATGCTTGTGAAATGAAGAATCAGAGAAGAATAACACAAGTATCTAGAATGAGTAAGATTTTCCATTCCACTACGAGATATATGACCAAAATGGCGATGCCAAATACAAGCCATAGGATGTTTAATAACAACTAACAGGTTTCTTTCTATGACGATCGGTTAATCACCAAGTGCACTATTGCTAATAACTGTGCACAATGTATCCCATGATGATGGCAAGGTGCATAACAACAAGACTGCTTTTATTCATTATCCATCTCCATTTTCTGAGCTTCTAACTAAGCAAATATAGCCTCAAACTCATTTAGATGAGAATAAACACTATCTATGTCCTTCATGCGAAGGTCACATAACTTTCTTATCAGATACACTTTATTTGATGCGTTCTTTTTCATATGTATTGCATAACGTACTCCAAAGCTCCTCTCCGCTTTCACAATCCAATATTGTAAGTAAACATTATCTGCCAGGTGCAATTGAATGGTAGACCTAGCCATTTCATCCAACTCTTCCCAATCGTCTCCATCCATGTCAAGATGCTTCTTTGAGATTCCATTTACTAGCTTCCATTGCCTCCTCTGATCAACACATCTTTAATTTGATTCATCCATAGAGAAAAGTATGTGCCATCAATTTTTTGGATCTCAAAATGTTCTTTGGCCTGCAAATTATAACTCCTCCTGGGAACACTCACACTAGATCTTGATCCACTAGATGTGCCTGAGATCTCTGACACAATGATGATAGAGAACTGACTAGAATGATAATGGATCTAGAAGAGTCCAAACACCACTAGCGTTCAAAAAAGGATGACCAAGTGTCCAATTCTAGGAAAAAATCAAGAGTCTATGAATAGTAATGACCAACCAAAAGGATTATGTGAGAATATATGTGCTCACACCAATAAGTGTATCAAGAGTAAATCGACCATTATATAATTGACAAAACAAAAATCTGGAAAACATTTGCGAGATTCTCCTCTGCAAAATGAGCATATGACCAGTGTGAAAAGCTTATAAAACTACAAGTACTAACATGTATATCTTCATAGTCAATCTGCACTGACTCCATTGCATATAATCAATTAATTGAAAGAAGCCAACTAGGCTTATCAAGTAACTATGAACAACTATCATACATCTCCTATGGCGAAGCAAGGTAAGTCTTCCACCTACATCACCAAAGAGACCCCAATATTTGGATGTCTCCCAATTAAGAAAACCTCACCATGACCCTCTTTATCAACATCCAAGGCTTTGTGCAAATACATAACCTCTATATCAATAACCTCATGGACATACATAAGCAATATCCCGAGAAGCGTACATAGTGTGTATATGCTCAATGTATGGAGTAAAATGGCATTGAAAAGGCTGAGTTCACAGCCCAAACATATCCAAAAACACCTGCAAGTGTCAATCAACTCTATTCTTATGGCTCAAAAAGATGCATAAACTTGTGGTGGTTCCTCCCACCACAACTTAAAAAGCTTTCAAAAAACCTATAAATTTACTAGTATGGCTGAAAACACAACCCCAAAGATGAATATTCCTTGTTGGAGAAATACAAAGAACACTCTTCTTGATGTTCTTGAACTTGTGTAAAGAGAACTATGCACACAAGTACTCCAAAATGGCTCCAAGAATCACCTCAAAAATGCTTCAAAATAGGCCTTGAAAGCAAAGAATAAAGATTTGAGGACCCAAACATGTTCAAGGTAATGTGAACCTTAGTCTTTCCCCTTCTTCAAACACCACAAGAGTGTTAGAGTTAGACGTCTGTAGAAGCATGCAAGAAGAAGCTTGGAGCACAACACATAATACTGATGTATTACAACTAGAATGTACAAAAGATAAGTAACCCATTATGGGTATAGACGTATATACAAGCCGAGGGAAAAAAACCTCCTAAAGAGGGAAAAAAGTGCCCTGACGGTCCTAGTGTGTTCACACACATCACTACCTAAATATATCAAAAAATCCCCCCCTGGGAGTGATGTGGTGAACAAACAGCTGACACTCATGTATAAGAAAGTGCCAAGCTATGTGGAATCAATCAATAAAAGGAAGTAAGCCCAAAACTTTGTAGAAAGCTTCAAACTTCTCCCTAGGCAGAGCCTTCGTGAAAAGGTTTACAATGTTCTCCTTCATGGGCACATATGCCAAGCTGATCTCCCTAGCAGAGAACCTCTTCCTGACATAATGATAATGCACCTCAATGTGCTTAGTACGCTCTGACTATCAGTGAAGATGGTGGTGGAAGAAAACTGACCAACACCCAAATCAACCATAAGGCATCTGAGCCACACACACTCAATAGTCGTTGCGAAAGCTATCCTATACCCAGCCTCAAAACTGGAAGTGACCACAGTAGGCTGCTTCTTGTCAGCCAAGATATGCATGAGCTACGCAACATGAAGCGAAAACCACTAGTGGACACATGAGTGCCATAGCAACTAGCCCAGTCAGAGTCAGAAAAAGCATGCAAATCTGGTAGTAGTGATCTGCTCCTTGCGATAAAACAACCCAAGTAGTTGGGTACCACTCAAGTAGTGAAAAATGCACTTAACCGCTTGCCAATGCTTGACACCTAGGCAATGCACAAACCTACTCATCTGTGAGATATCAAACTGAATATATGGCCGAGTAATGCATAAGTAAATCAAGAATCCAGCAACTTTCTGATAGAGAACAACATCAAATGCATCTCCAACATGATGAAGACTCAATCGTAGACCCATCTCCATAGGAGTGGCAATAGGTTTAGAGTTTTCAAGGCCAAAACACTACAATAATATGTTAATACATTTCATTTGACACAAAGCCATTCATCATCGACGTGCATAAATTGAATGCCCAACATCAGGTTTACACTTCAGCTTGTATACCCACTTAGTGCCAATGGCCTTCTTACCAAGAGGCAAGTCACATAAAGGCTAGGTACCAGTTTTCATGATAGCATAATATTCAGATTGCGTTGCAGCCATCCAATGTTCAAAATTTTGTGCTTTGTCAAACGAAACAGGTTCAGTCTCATCACAGAGACTAGAGGCAACCATAACATAGCAATCTGATGAAAAAGAGGCACTATGAGAACCTAAATGAATACCGTATGACAGGTTGCATCTCATTTGCTATCACATCAAAGTCTACATTAGCCATTTTGGCATAGTTTTTGCCTCCCCAATATCAACTCTCTTATCAACAAGCGCATCATGCAAATCTACATTAGAAATGGAATGATCTACATCATCACACGAAACCTGCAATGGCTAAGAAGTTGCCTCATTAAGACCAGCACTAGACTGTCCACTTGTAATAAGAGGCAACAAAGTATCATACATGTCTTTGGAGCTAATAGATGTCTCCTTCTTTCATGAAAGTAAAGTTTGAATAGCATCTTCCACAAAAACAGCATCACGGCTAACCGAAATGACTTTAGTCTGTGGATGATACAAACGATAACCTTTGCGGAATGTTGCATTTTGCCCAAAATACAGCCTTCACATACATGTTTGCCGGGTGCCTTAATTTGGACAAAGAGGACACCATTTCAGATTTCTGCAGGCATAGCAAACTAGCAAAATTCAAATGACCAAAGTGTGCATGACAAAGCTTTGCATCTCAAATAGCTTGAGAATCATGTACTACACATGTTGAATCATTCACAGATCTTTCATAGTCTATGAGCTTATACAACCCACGACATAAAATGCTAGAAGCAATAATCATGTCGCCATTTGACAGATCATGAACTGTACATCTATCATAAACAAATTTCACAACCAAGCCAATCTTGGCTAATGCAAAAACTGATAACAAATTTTTCTTGTTCCCTGGCACAAATAAAGCATCTGACAAAGTGAAAGAATTACCATCCGCAGTATTCAAAATGATCTTACCAAATCCCATGACAAGATAAGAGGAGTTGTTGGCACATATGATAGTATTCTTCGTAGAGGCAGGCTCAAGTGAAGTGAAGAAACTACGCTGCAAGGTAATATGTTTGGTTGCCTCACTATCAAAATACCAAACATCTGAGTCTACTACAGACATAAACTGCTCACGAAAAGATGAGTCAAACTTCAAACAGTAGTAAATGCCCGTTCTTCATTCTACACAAGATTAGCAGACTCTCTTTTCGATGTAGAGGTGTCTACAACAACCATTCCGGCCTCTTTCTTCTTTGCCTCTTTAGCAACCAGTTTTGGACAACTCTTAATGACATGGTCATTTCCTTTACAATATTTGCAAAACAATTCCGACTTTTTCTGATTTCTTCTCATCTTTGCCTTCCTTCTTCCAATGTGCAACATTTGCAAATTTTTGCTTACTAGTAGATGAGCTCCATTTACCTTTGCCCTTCTGACTAGCTATGAAAGCGTGATCTGCAACATGCATGATGGACCTGTTCTGCCTAGACTGATCTTTCTGCAACAGATAGAGACTAACTCCTCAATTGACAAGGCATTTGGATTGTCTTTCATCATCAAACAAAGAGTAGAAGCAAAACTCTGGTATGAATCAGGAAGACCATTCAAAATGGTTTGCATAAGTGAGCTATCTGGTATAACTTCATCAGCAAAAATCAATTGTTCCTTCAAGTGTTTGATCTTTGTTAGAAAATTGTCCATGGAATCACCTTCATTCATATGATCACTCTCCAACTGTTTTTGAAGGTAAGCAACACGAGCCTCATTCCTAGCCTAGTACAATGTGGTAAGTGTATCCCAAGCATCCTTAGCTATTCTGCAACAACGAATGTGAGGAATAATGGCACGTTTGACAGACAAGGCTATCAATGCATGTGCCTGAGCATCTCTACCATCCCCATGAATTTGCTCTGCAGTAGGTGCAGTAGAAATCATAGCATGAACAAGGATTTGAAGAATATCAACATCTTCAACGCCATCCGCATCAGCTTAAATGCATGCAAGTGTAATAGGATGTTTTTCAACACCCTGCACAATGTTCTATAGTCCTTTTGCAACCAATACATGTCGCATCATATAAACCCACAATGAATAATTGGTACTGTCCAACTTATCCTCAATAGTCAATATACGAAATACATCACTACTTTCAACCATGGCCACTAACTAAAATACCCTAATGCAAAAAATGATTGTATCTGAAAAAGTTGAACAGAACTATCTTGACGAGTTCTAGTAGACCTGTAGCAGACTTTGGGACGCTTATACTAGCGAACAAAAACCTGTATACATCTTTGACACAAAAAGATAAAATTGCCTGCACAAGCACTACGATAGTGCATTCGAAGGCCAAAACAAGCTCAAATTGTGATTTCAATATCACAGATTGAAGTTGTTTTGATCTCCTAATCACCCTGAGTATGCACACTAAATTTTGCGCGATTCTGAGACTGTGACCAGAGGGGTGTCGACGACGCCCAAGATGAAGCGACTACCTGCTCTGATACCAATTGTTGGAGTTAGATGTCTGCAAAAGCACACGAACAGCACAAGGAAGAAGAAGAAGCTTGGAGCACAACACACAATATTGATGTATTACCACTAGAATGTACAAAAGATAAGTAAGCCGTTAGGGCTATAGGCGTATACACAATCCGGGAGAAAAAACATCCTAAAGAGGAAAAAAGTGCCCCGGTGGTCCTAGTGTGTTCACACATATCACTACCTAAATATATCAACAAAGAGTGTAGCTTAATGGCAAGAGATTGTTGGTTAAGCAAGCTCTAGGGGGAATAGTACTAGGATGGGTGACCTCCCTTAAGTACTTCGAATCTCAGTTTTCCTTGATCGTTGAGGTCCTCCCTCGCGTGTAGCCAACAACGCCAATGGTGACTTCAGTGACTCGGATGACAAGGTATGCCAAGGTCTATGCCTTAGTCATCACCTTAGTTGTAAGCCTTGGAGAAACCTTTGGGTGGGCAGGCGGGTGCTTGCTTTGCTCACACAAAAGCAACAAGCTTTTTGTGTCAAAATGCTCTGATACCAGTGAAGTATTTTGATGGTGATGCACAATGATGGACTCTCCCTTCTCAAGAACTCCACAATGATACCCTCACAATAGAAAACCAAGCTCCGGATGCCTCGTACAGTACTCTATACAAGCCTATAAAATAAATAAAAAAACAAAGTACATGAACAGCATGAACATAGATTTCTTAGGTGTTATAAATGCGATCGAATTTACAATATGTGGCTGACCAAGTCACTATATATTTTATTAAAGCACATATACAAAAGTGTCAGGTGATTATTTGGCCTTTCATATGGACACTAACGATAACACAAGTCATGTGAACTTTAAGATAAAGGGTCACTTTACAATAAGTTCACACAAACTTTACATGGCTTTTCAAAACAATAAAACCAATCACCAGTGAAAGGAGCATCCATATGTGCAATTTGTTGAATATCATAAAATGGATACATATTAAGGACTTCCTTCTTTTGTTATTGTTTTGTTTTTTGTTTCACCTTAGTAGAGACTTTTTAAGAGAGCTCCAAATATTGTAATACTTATATTAATTGACTGCAAGTGCTTCGTCTAAAGGACATGTATTTTATGAAGATTGAGAATTCCTTTATACATGTAATATTATTCATGCTTGAGTTCGAGTAAAATTATGTTGGCAACAACATTTATCAGGTTGTTATCTGGATTCGGGCAGGCATGCCTTGCTTTTGCATAAGGGTTGTACATTATTTTTTGCAGTACTATCTAATTTCCTATGTCTTATATACAATGATTTCCCTCTTCATAAAAAAAGAGTGTGCATACCAATTGAGCTCTTCAATTACAGATTATAGAGTTCTGAAAAAAGGCCATCAAATGATAATACCATTTACATTCAAAGGTATCTTCTGCATCAACAGAACGTTCTCTTCATAGCCAGTTGAGAAATTTATGATTTTAATTGTGAAGTGCATATGATTTTGTTCCCCCTTGAAATGCACAGGGATTATAATTCGTCCAATGCTTTCAACACTCTTCTCGAGCGAGTTAAGGTAATGTTTACTTTTTTTACAAAGAGCTCGTTTGCTCTTGTTTCCTAAAGTTGACAAGAATCTAACCCAAATATTCCATTTGATTTCCTCACATTGACATCAACCCCCCCTTCATGAAAGAGCTTGAGGAAAGAAAAACTCCACAGAAGGGTTTAAATCATAGTGAGATTGTAGATCAAAGAAGTGGATGTATAGATCTCCTAATAAGATAGGCACGAAACTCAAGCTTAAATTTAATGATTGGTCTGTCCAAAGGAGTGAAATCGAAAAATGGATAAGGGAAACATGGGCCATCAAGAAATCAGCAAATCACCTAACAAGGAATGAAAATGGAAAGTCAACATAATTCTTTGAATATCTCTTCATTTCACACGAAAGACCTAGAGACTTCAAAGGGATGTTTCTTGGAAACAAACCATCCTAATCAAGGCTATTAGATGCTCAACGCTGCTTTGGAGTGCCATCACAGGAAAAGTGCTACAGACGATCTAAATACATACCAATGCAGCCCATTTTTGGGAAAGCCCTGTAATACTAGCTCTAGAGAGTTGCACAAAATCTGGAAGTAAACATAGATATCATCTGCAAGCTTCCAAAATGAACTTTAAATGAAACCTTCACCCAAGAGATGAGGATGTCCTCCTCAAGCTATTGTAGCCTTTCCCTTCAACTCTTGACAAAAAACTGTACTAATATTTCCTTTTCATGATGCTTTTTGTTTCCTTGGCTTTTTTTTCTAATACTTAGACCTCTCAGATGCCAGTGATCATACCTCTGCAATGTGTGACACTAGCTAAGTCCATATAATCCAATTTGCATTCAAGAACCAGAGTATCTGCAGCCGTCCTAATCTCCAAAAGAAAACGTGCAGAAAAAAAAGGGACCATAATCTTGAATGTAGAAGACTTTCCTATTTCACAGTTCTTGGATCTCTTTTGTTTCACAATTCTTGGACTCTCGTCTCGTAGAATTCAAGGTTATAACTTATAGAGATACAATATCATATGGCTTGCTCCAAATATAATATTGTTGTCAAAAATTCAAAAACTACATTAACCCTGACAGAGAGCCTTTCATTGATAGATTAGAGATGGTAGAATGTGCATTGTATATGTTAAAATCTGCCTATGCTACATGTGCTCAAAAGTCACCTCTGATATTCATTACTGTGGTTACCTGAATTTATATTTAACCATCACCTGTAATCAGAAGTACCCTCCCTAATAAGATCTGCTTCCATATTTTGCAACTGTTTTGCAATGGCAGAAAAGGATGGTCTTTCTGATGGGTCTGCTGACCAACATGCCTCCATCAAAGAACGATATGCTGGATCACATGATGTAGGGACTGGAGGACGCAATGTATTTCTCAGTATTCCTCCTATAATTTCACATTAAAAAAGGGAAGATATGGGTATTATGCACCCACATATAATCACCTAAGACGACATATAATCCTAAGGACAATCATTAATTCAATTGCATACCAATGACGGCACTGTAGTGCATGCTTGAGTATGGTTCCTCCCCTGTAAGAAGTTCCCACAGGACTATACCGAAAGAGAAAATGTCAACCTGAAAATAAAATTACTCATCCCTATATCACATGCCTGAATACCGAAATATAAGCATGAACAAGTTATCCTCTAGAGTACCTTCTCAGAAACCAGGCCATCACTGCTATACAACAGCTCAGGAGCCATCCATGGGAGAGTTCCCCGTACGCTCTCTGAAATCAGTGTCCGCTCCTTTACTTTTGACAGGCCTAAATCCCCTATCTATGCACCACAGACATTGAACACATAACAATCATGAAGTTACATATATGTTAATACAGGAAATGAAGTAAGAGCTCATGATTGTGCCATTGTAATATCCATCGCATATGCATTATCTATAAGACATTGGATTTCCAAATAGAAGTCTCGATCCTTGCTTTATCTGTACATGAATGCGGTATTGATAAAGCAAGGATGGAAACTTCTATTTGGATCTTCAAATTAATGATTATGATATGTTATGCATGAACGAATCCCCGAGAAAAAGAGGGATTCTCTTATTTCAGTAATGGAGTTTCCAAGCACATATAGGACCACAGGTCAACAGATGCCTGATCTTGAGGCTACATTATAAAAAAAATTTCCTCGGAGCCAGAGATATTTTAAGCCTTGAACATTGGATAGGCCAGAATACAATAGGATTTGATTTCAGATCATAAACGGTTAACCATAAAACAATAAAGAGGCCTTAGGTTCAGAAAAATGATTTTTTCAGAGGTGAAATCATTGAAAAAAGTACAAATGCAAATCATTTGTAAACCTTAACAGGAATTCAGCATTGTATATTTCCCATTGGATCTGTAAATTTTCAAGCTCCTCCACTGAAATCAAAACCAATGATCGCATTGAAACCTTACAAAATTATGGTAAGAATAATGATAATAACAATATTATTACTATCATTATCATCATCATCATCATGTCTGTGTGCATGTGTATATATGTTTGTATGTACTTAAATACCGAATGTAATCCTAATGTATATGTGTGGTCTGTTAGGGCTATGGTTAATGGATAAAAATATAATCCTACGGTTAAATGGAAGGGTTGAGTAGAAGAATGAGTGTGAATGGGCTTTCAAGCCACAAAATTTTCATAAATATACCTTGTGACTAATGGCAAATCCTCTCTCAATTGTATCACCATCTACTAGCTTTCGACGTGCACTTATGCTCATTTCTTGATTTGTAGTTAGCTATATCTTCTTGGTTTTTTAATTAATTATCCTGCATGGCGACTATGGTGATGTGCTCTCTCCATCCCACTCTCTCTCCTCTCTCTCAACACAAGGAGGCATGGACATATTGTAGCAGTGACAGCAACATTGGTGCCATGTGTGGGAAGAAATCTAGAAAGCAATGAAGCATGGACGACTTGGAACAACAATCGAGAATGTGCTTGAAGCCATTGGAGTCCTTGATCCCTACACACTTATGTTATGATTCTTTCTATATGAGCCCTAAGTTGGAAACACATTTGATTCTAAAACAATTGCACCGCAGTTGCAATTCATTTGTATAAATGTACAATGGGCAGGTTATGGGTTATTGTAGTGTAATTGCATATCTTGGATTAAGTTCCAATCACTTTGCTTTGCATCGCATATAGCTACTAGTTCTAGATTTGTATGGCATACTTTGTATTTTCAT